>ML778997.1:1299533-1334607 GCA_009831015.1 Picea engelmannii
TGATCTAGCAAAACATATTATAATGTTCAGAAGGAGGATTGGGGGTGTTGTTGTTGTTGTTGTTGTTGTTGTTGTTGTTGTTGTTGTTGTTGTTGTTGTTGTTGTTGTTGTTGTTGTTGTTGTTGTTGTTGTTGTTGTTGTTGGAAGACGGCCTTGGAGAGCATGCTCCAAAAAAACTCTTTTCACACAAGAAATATTTCGCTTCTCAATGACAACAAGGGTTAGATCTCGGTTAGCTTACCCGGAAGATGCACCTTTTCCTATCTGTTTCTAATTTTCCGAGATCGCACAAGGCGTGGGGAAAAGAGCATACGCAGATCTAAAAGAGTAGCAACCCGGAAAAAAAAATACAAACCGAAATAATCAAAACTTTGCAAAAATTTATTATACCTCCGGATTCTGACTGTAATGGCCGTATCTTGGGCAAACGGAAACCTTTTCGAGTGAAATGAAAAGTGTGCTCCGGACGCAATGGAACAGTCCTTTCAGCCTAGAAATGTACAGAAATTCCAGAAAATGGAGATGAGGCAACTCGGCTTCACGATCTCGATCTACAACAGGAGCGGGTCTTCAAACAGGCTCTGATACCATGTTCGACAACACAGGATTCCAACAGAGGACGAACACCTTCAGTAACCACTCACATAACCAGATCAAAGATCAACACACCGATGTTTTCACGTGGTAAAACCCTTACGGGGAAACATCCACGGCCCCAGCCAACGCGACCACTTGGAGCAGTTTATTAATGCAAAGAAAAATATTACATAGAGATTTTACAAGAGAGTTTCTCACAATCGATCATCGACAAATGACCCTCCATTCTCTTTAAATAGAGATCATGGACCAATCGGGTGTTAATCCACGGATCAATGGTCGTTAAGATCGAGGAGAGTATGAACCGTCGGATCACTCTATGTCGGGAACATATCGTGACCATCGGATTGCCTAACTACAAATGCATACTAATGCATACTAAAGAAACACACTTTTACCTAACAACATATTAGACCAAGTAGATCTTAACTAACTCCTAAGTGTCTAAATATCCTAACAAGATTGTAAGTTTATTTGATAGTATTGCGCGATCTCTTCAAATATCCTTATCTATGCTCCCCTTCCTCAAATTATTCTAGTATATATTTGTTCTAATACTCCCTTCACATTACTTAACTTTCATCTTTAGCTAAAGGTCATACTAATTTACAAAAAAGTATGATTTCAGGGATTGTTGCATGTATGGAAGCATGGCATCTAGTAAATGTAGAGCCATTTGAAATAAATCATGACATCCATGGAACCTTTGAGGGACCAAAGCTTGGTCGAGATCGAGTTGAGAAAAATGTGTGGCGATATACCAAGGAAAAGCATTTTAGAGAATATAGTAGATAAATTGACTATGTTTTGAGAAATTGACCTCTTGCCAAATTGTTGATAGTAGTTCAAATTTCATGTATAAATTTACTATATAATATTAATATGTTTTCCACAAATCTTATACATTATACTTTTTCCACTACATAATAAATTTTCCATTATACTCACCTTCAATTTTTTTTTCTCCATGTCCTAGAGTTGGAGCATTCCCTAACCTTTTTGATATTTTTCTATTACATGCACCCAATATTTTTGAAGGGATAAGATTTTGTCTCAGTCCCCACTTTGTTGCCTCTTCAAAAGGATACTTGCAAGAATTGGCTTCAGTTGTAGGACGTATTAGTCCTACACTGAAAGCCAATAATGGGCCAACCAGTGTGCCAGAGTACTATTGTGCTTTACAATGTAGCACTTCCCAAAACAAGTAAACTAAGTGGAAAAGATAAGATAGTTCTAAACAAGTTAAATGAAGATAGGTCATTAGCAGATGCTACAAGAGCACAATATGCAACTCATACTTGGTTATTGGAATCTATAGCTGCTTGCCAACTACAACCTATGGGTAATGGATGCAACTAGTGTATAGTTAAGAGCTTTTGAAAGGGAAAAGTCTGTTTTTCCTTGTTATTTAGCTTATTTATCTTTGTGACAGTGTTTGAGTAACAACTAATTGACAATGGTGTTTTCTTCACATTTTGCTGCATGAGCATGAAGTTGGTGTTCTATTTTTTAAAAGACTTCAATTTTTATACCCTATTAATCCTTTCATAAAAATCTTGATAAATTATAGGGAATTCCCATTTTTATGAAAAAATATTTGAAATATGGCAATTTTTAGCTGAAGAACATTACTTGGCAGCATCTAGTGATATAGAAAACACTATTTTGTAAGAGAAATAAAAGGATTCAGGATATATCTGATTCTAGTGGAAGCGTTCTTAGTTATCACTATTTTTCCTTAAGGACAAGGGAGCAAGAAAGAAGCTCGCATCATGCCATTTTGTACTACTTTGTTTCTTCAATTTGTGCTAGTAATGCCTGGGGCTGATTTGAACATGTTCTGTAATAAAAATTAAATAATTTGACTCAATCTTTTTTGTGAAGAGTTGTTTTATAACCATGTTGTCAATCTAAAGTCAACTTGAAAAGCACATAGTCAACCAATAGGACTAAACTTGCTACTTATGCTTCTAGAATCTACACAGGTACTAGCTGCTTTGCAACTATTTCCCTTGTGATTTAATAAAATAACTAAATAATGCTGTTTTTCACAAATATATAAATCTTTTACTGATAGTTGGTATATAGTACATTTATTTTCTTTTTGTAATTTTGCCTTTTCTTTTCATCTTTATGTTTATTAGGTATTTATGATCTTATCATGGCTAATGAGGTCAATGCTTATTTGCAAATATTCAACCATTATGGTGCACTTGTAGTGATCTCAATGATTCATGTACTCTCTACATCACTAGAAAAACAATGATATGTAATGTAGCGTGATTCAAATTTGCAACAAGGATGTCCTAGCTACTATGATTGAAATCAAGCCCACAACAAGAATTTTGGCAATACCAATCGCAAGTATCACCCATTCCTTGTCGTGATCATCCTTGTAAGTGAAACCACAATTTCCTTCGATCTTTTGCATACCATTGTTCTTTCATAAACAATTGTTTCACATGGTATCTCCAACAAATTAGCATGCACATCATCACATCAACACAACTTTAAATTCCTTGGCACCACCATTGGGATCTCACAATTGGCTTGATAGGAACACCCTTATCTCCAATGATCAAAGTTCACTCATGCCAATAATAATCGATGATTTTCCCAAAATATGAGATGTATATTAACCCTTTAGACGAGTTTTCAACTACTCCATTTATGGTGACTTCTTTATCTTGTTATTGGTATAAATATGTGCATAATAATGTATCCTATCACTGGTGAGATTAATCTTTATCAATATTGTCTTCACATCTCTAATCCATGACAATTCCCTACATCTCTTTGATTTTCAATCATTCTTTATAGCTCATTCTTTTGTATCATGAATAAATGTACATGTAAACAAATCTCTCTTGTTAATATGGTTCTTTTGACTTTATTGTCTCTTTGTGTTCTCATCCTTATTTGTTTATGTGAATGCTTTGTACTTAACATACTTAAGTAGCATTATAATAACTTTGTGTTTTCTACTACCATTCATGACTATATTGCTAAAAATATTTTGTAGTATAATCACCTTTGCTTGATTGAACATTGATTAATCACAACTACTCACATCAACTAATGTGATTGCAGTGATCCAAAGTGACATAAGTCATGGGTCAAACCAACTTCCCTACAAATTAAAGGGACTACGCAACTAAGGTGATTATAACAACTCATACACCAAGATATCATCTCTATAACAAATTAAATGCTCCAATATTTAACTTACCCACATGTTATTGATATTGTCTCTATAACATATCCAACGCTTTGATACCAATATGTGATATACCATCTCCCTTCTTTATCTAACAAGGTACCAAATCATAATGTTTCTTTCTCATTTATATTTTATGAATGTGCTTGTAGCTTCCAATAGCTCTTCAAGCCAAATTTATATCCAAAACTTAAATGCATAAACTAATTATGCATAGAAATGTGTTTCTCGTTTACTTATTCAATTCACAGGTTCATTGTATATAACATTAAAAAAACAGATAGGTTGGATGGGTGTCCTGCTAGCATTTTCTTAGGGTGACAAGGACAGAGCTAGATATGCATATCATGGACTAATTTGACGATTCCTCGTCTAACGCTAACATATTTGTTTCTAATTAATTCGGTGTGTCCCTAGGAGAACAACACTTGGGGCACATGGGGGGCATGCCCCCTAAGGATTTCACTTATCAAAAAACCTTGGATAAAGTGGATGCGATGGATGTTGATGTCAAATTTGAGGTATTTTCAGGTAGGGTACATTTGTATGCAACAATTTGTTAGGTGGGAGCTCCAACTGGTGATCCGGTGGTGGATCTATACTATGGTGAATTAACAAGCATTCAAGCAATGCCATACCCAAATGGGAAGCGAAGTATTGTCTCTGGTAAAGTCCTTGCGGTTCATTCCACTGTTGTTATCCTTAGTTCAGATTCTGGTGCCTTATGCGATGATTTGGAGCAGAGATATGGTGACAATCGACTTAGTTTTTTTGGATAAAGACTGTTAGAAGAGGATTTTAGTAGAGGTGAGGGTATTCAATCTAGGAAAGGCAGAAGGAAACACAAGAGGAAGGTGATTAAGTCTTGGGGTGGTGGGATAAAGTCACTGTTGGGAGAAAACATTAGGATGGAAAATATAGGGCTTCTCTTAGGCAAGACCTTGGTGGGAAAATTTGTGGGTCACAGGGTTTCCATGGGTTGGCTTAATGGTTGGCTTCAAGTGGAGTGGATGCTATTTCTAGGTCGAACACTGCCATTTAAGAGGTTGTGACAATTGAAACAATAATCACCACATAATAATAACATTATTTATTTGTAATAGCTGTCATCCTATGGTAAAAAGGCATAAAAGGTGGATTACCTAAAGAGTCAACGAATTACTCTATCATATTGAAGAGTATTATTAGTCCTTGCCGAAGGAAAGCTAGGGACTATAACATTCAATTCAGCGTTGACTGCATATTAGTTCAAGTTTGAATTTTAATACATCAACCATATTCCTAACTTTTTATGATCGTTTGTAATTTTTCTTATTAAATATATAGCATTTTTTTTTTTACAATCTTCTTTTTATGATCGTTTGTAATTTTTCTTATTAAATATATAACATTTTTTTTTTTACAATCTTATTGGTTATAAGACTTTGGAGCCTTATTGCCGGCTTAGCTCCTCCCATTGTGTTTTTCCATTCATATCCATTCATATCCATCCTAACTTTTTATGTGTTTTTTTATTCATATCCTAAATTTTTATCATTTTATCATGGTTTTGATATATGCAATTTTTGTCATTCTTTGACATTGTTTTATGCCCTAAGTTTCCTAAGTTATTTTCTCATTAGCCATTAATACTTCTTGTGTGCACCCAAATTTCAATAAAATTATGTTAGGTCAAGTCTGACAAATGCTGCCAAAGTCTGACAAATGCTGCCACATTCTCCACCCTCTAGAGATCACCACATTTATGAGAGAGCCTCAACAATACTCAATATTGAAGAGGGCCTCAACAATACTCAACTGGAGGAACAAAGCCATAAAACCATAATGGATACAGGAACAAATGGAAAGACTTTCATTTTTTCCTTTTGTGAACAAACCCATACCGACTTTCATTACTTTCCTTTAGGCAACATACCCATACATCCTGATGCAGGAGCATCTCTCCACATCATCCAGCTAGCTAGCCAGCCACGCCAACGAATTCAAATCACACGCTAAGAGGGAGGCACAACCTCATTTAAATCTGAATTCAATGTAACTTTAATGTCTAGGCTGGTGAGCCATAGAAGCCGTGCCTTTGTGCAGGTGTTAGGTAGATCAGATTTAATGCTAGATTGGCTGAGATCTAGATCTAGATGCTGGACTAGACAACCATTTATTGTAATTGAATAGGGTAGGTAGATTGGAGGGAAGCACTCGAAGAGCCCCCTCAGGTAAAAGAGATTTTCATATCTCATTTTGGGGTGGTAGTAGTGTGAGGATCTGCATGTAGAGCAGAGAAGAGGAGAGCTAGAGAGAGCTCAAGAACACCTTGTAATTACAAGCATTTTCCATTTTAATACAAAAGAGCAA
The DNA here is from genome assembly GCA_009831015.1 of Picea engelmannii. NCBI lineage: Eukaryota > Viridiplantae > Streptophyta > Pinopsida > Pinales > Pinaceae > Picea > Picea engelmannii. The sequence goes on from ML778997.1 coordinate 1,305,700, forward strand.
TTTTTCCTGCATTACTGTGTGTTATGTGGATGTCTGTGTGTGTTCTCTATGTATGTTGTAGATGTATGTTATGTTGATGCATTCTGCAGGAGTTGTTTGGTTTCAGGCTTGAGAGGTCTTTGAGGTTTCATGTTAGGAGGGCATGACAGAGTGCCGCAGTCTCTGAATACCAGTGCACAGAGGTTGCACTTCTGAACACTGTGGGTTCAGACAAAGACGTGCTGCGGCACAGAAACTGGAGTCAACAACTTAGGAGGAAGACCTCAAGGTTGTTGAATACCTTGGAGGCAAGGCTGTGTATGAGAGACACAGTTGCAGACAGAATTCTGCTGTGAATTCTGTAAAGCTATGCCAAGTGGGCATTGAGCATATGCACAATGGTGCTGAGGGAGGAACTCTGTTGTGAGTTCAGACAGAAGCCAGAATCAATGAGGATTCTGAGAAGCTCTGCCAGGTGGGCATTGAGCAGGTGCATAGAGGCACATGATAAAGGAGACAGAACTGCTGAACGTTCTGTGAAAGAAAAAGAAACTATGCCAGGAGGGCATCGAGTCAGTGTGCAGGCAGGCACATAAGAGAAAAGAGCTCTGTGAGTTCTGGAGCTGGAGGAAGTATCCACTGAAGGATCTTCACTGGGTTGCTGAACACCCAGAACGACTCAGCAATAGTTTGCTTGAGCGGGAAGCCAGGAAGGCATTATATTCTCCATCTGTGGGAGAAGGAGGAAACCAAAATCCCTCAAGGGGTTTGAGTGGTCGTAGAAGCTCAGAAGAGATAGCACCAGTGAGTGCGTGGGGAGACTCTGCAAGAAGTGTAGAAGTGGAAGAATCCTTCACGGATTCAAAGATAAAAACTCAGGAGGAGTTAGCGTTTTCATACACGCAGCGAAGTTCCAAGAGGGAAGGAATTCACAGAGGAGAAAAGAAGATAAAGGCCGAGGCCTTTGAGAAAAATTGAATTTCTTCTAAGTCCGGGAAGAAAACACGGGAGCTCAGGAGGGAGCAACATCAACCGTTCAATTTGGGAGGAAAATCCCGTCAGCCGTCAGATTTGGCGAGAAGCGAGGAGGTTACGACTGGGTTTCCAAGGTGCAAGCCCAGGAGATTGTGGACTATTGGATGTTCTCATAGATACCCATCAACCGTTGGATCGGGTGAAGGCACGTAGAGTTTAAGCTTAGAAGGAGTAGGCGCGCAGGAGAAAGGATCTGAACCGTCAGATCTTGAGCAGATACCCGTCAGCCGTCAGATCAAGCAGGAGATGCATGAGGGTTACCATTGGGACTCTAGCCATCGACAAATCAGGATTCTCGAGGACAAGAAAATTGAGACACCTCAAGTCTCGAAACGCCGGGAAGATCTGGACCGTCCGTTAGCAGAGACACGTGGCGGAGATCAAGCGCCCGTCGGTACTTTGGCGCATCGGCAAATCGACATTCCCGTGGACAAGAGATCGGGGAAATCCAGGTTGAAAAACCCGACATAATCTGAGCCGTCCGTTCAGGGGGACAGGTGTCAGAAATCCGCATAGAGTCGGGATAATGGCCATCGGGAAATCAAAGTTCTTGAGGTCAAAAGAACCGGGACATCACAAGTCTCGAAATCCTGGAGAGATCGGGACCGTCCATTAGAGAAGGGACGCGTGGTAGCACTCGACGCCATCGGGAAAAGTCCCGACAGGAAGTTGTTGATCGGTGTTGGGCCATCGGGATATCGGGGATCCCGTAGGCAAGTGGTTTTGGCATTTTGGAATCGCGAACCACGAAACCCCGATGAGTGGAAGCCAGCTGTCATCACGACATAAAGGAAAGAAGGAGCCACTGGGGGAGCCAGCTGTCAGCGTATCGAAGAAGGAAGGAGTCACCGTTTAAGGGGGCCAACTGTCAGCCTATCGGGATTCAAGGATCGGTAATCCCATGAGCCAATGCATTTTGGCATTGGAAACCTCGAAACCCCGACGGGAATATAAGACTGAGGTCACGGGGATAGTGGTCACATTGGTCAGGGGCCTAGCCAGGAGGGCTAACGCGTAAAGGGCGCGTCGGGATTCGAGGAATCACGAGTCCTGAGGATGTTTTCACTTTGGCATTGAAAAGTTCGAAACCCCGATGGGGACACAAGGCTGCGGTCTTGTGAGATAAAGGTCACGTGGACCAAGAGCTTGGCCTGGAGGGCTAATGGAAAAAATAGCCCATTGGGAATTTGAAGTCCAAAACCCCGACAGAAAGACATAAGGCTGCGGTCTTATGGGAAGCGGTCGCATGGACCAAAGGGCATAGCCAGAGGGGATAAGGCCGGGCAAAGAGATCATCGGTGATCGAGGAATCGAGAGTACAAAACTCTTGACAACGGAAGGGTCAAAACCCTGAAACCCCCAAAATTAAGTCCGGGAAAAGTCATAGGTGCGTGCAGAGTCCGTGACAGGGAAAGAGAAGACCTGTGGGTCAGATTTTCACAGTGATTCCCGAGGGAATCCAAGGAGCCACTTCGGCTCAGTAGAAGGGGATTTTTTTGATCGATCCTGTGAGCAGGTGAGTAGAGGTGTATCTCGCTTCACCCGCGTCAAGTGGTATCAGAGCTGATTTCTTGTCTGTACATTTCAGGTAGGAAGAGGCAGGAGGAGATAAGAGAGCACTTTGATACACGTCAAGTGGTATCAGAGCAGGAAATTCATCTGTATATTTTAGGTGAAGGAAGACAGAGTTGCTGAGGACTCTGTAAGGATTGTTTGCATGTAGGCAGTAGTCGAGAAGATAGTCAGAGAGATTGTAGGAAGATGAAGCTGGTAGAACTCTTAGTGTGGAGTGACAACAACAGATTTGCCAGGAAGGCAAACAGAGGCAACAACATGGCTACTGAAGGCCGTAGGTATGCTGGGAGGAAAGAGCTATGGAGCCAAGAAGATATAGATGAAGAGCTCGCTGATATAAAGAGAGAAATAGCGAGGCTCGAATTGAAGCCGCGACAGGATAAGAAGATGGTTTAGGTATGCGAACCAGAGACTGGGGAAAGTCTCAATGATTTGGAAAATGAATTGGGATCAGCTGATGATCTCAAGTACTGCCAGGAGGACAGAGATGAAATTACAAATTGCCAGGAGGGCAATGAATTGAGATCACTGCGGGATCTCACAGAATGTCAGGAGCAAAGCCAGGGAATTTCACATTGCCAGCTGGGCAATGGTATGAGGTCGCTGCGGGATCTCGAAGACTGCCAGGAGGGCATCATAAGCATCTCAGATTGCCAGGTGGGCAGAGATGAGAATGCGGGACTAGCTGAAAGTCTCATGGACTTGGAGGTGAGTTCAATTCAACAAGGGGTGCTGATGAAGATGGGATCAATTGATCTCATAGTATGCCAGGAGGGAAACATAGACATCCCATATTTCCAGGTGGGCAGGGATGAGCAGGTGAGTTTGGATCAGCCCGAGAAGCTGACAGAACAGATGAGACTGTCTGAGGGTCTCATAAATTCAGAGACGAATTTAGATCAGCAGGTGCAGCTGACAGAAGAGGAGGAAGATCAGGATGATATTCTGATGATTGGGGGAATTGGAGTATTCCTACCATGTGCCCAGGAGGAGGCAGAAATCGGTGTTGCAGATGGTGCAACAACAAAACATTCAGCTGAGATTGTCCAAGAAGAAGGATTGGAGCAGACTTTAGAAGCTGCCCAAGAAGGAAAAGAGAGTGAGCATTCTGAGGAATGGCTCAATGACTTCAGCCAAGAAGCTGAGGAAGCTGTAGCACTGAAGTTGACAGCAGAAGATAAAGTTATCACCCCATGGGAGATGGAGTTGAAGATGCTAGAGGATTGGCTGAACAATCCAGAGCCAGCAAGAGAACTGACAGAAGTTGAGCTGTCAGAGAAGATGACTAAACAACCAGTCAGTCAAAGGGAGACTGCAGAGATGAAGTCTGCAGCAGAGTGGCAACTTGAGGCCACAGATGAAGATGAAGAGGAAGGCATGGGAGATCATGATGATCTGCCCATGTGCCAAAATTTTTTGCAGCTGAGGAGACTGAAAGAACAGGGCCAGCCATTGGAGCAGCTGGACCAGGTAATAGAAGAGATCAGAAGGCTGATGTTGGGGTCAGCAGAGACTGCCAGCAAGGAGCAGCTGGGTAGAAGAGAAGCAACAACAACAACACATAAGCAGCATCAACAATAAGAGAATGGAGCAGATGGGAAGCTCCAGATATTTGTTTGGGATCCAGGAGGATTTCCAACAGCTGAGAGGGGAAGCGATTGAGCAGGAGCTCATGATTTTGTAGCTGAGGAGTTTGATGTAGGAACATCTCTCCACATCAGCCAGCCAGCCAGCCAGCCACGCTAGCGAATTCAAATCGCACGCTAAGAGGGAGGCGCAACCTCATTTAAATCTAAATTCAATGTAACTTTAATGTCTAGGCTGGTGAGCCATAGAAGCCGTGCCTTTGTGCAGGCATTAGGTAGATCGGATTTAATGCTAGATCGGCTGAGATCTAGATCCAGATGCTGGACTAGACAACCATTTATTGTAATTGAATAGGGTAGGTAGATTGGAGGGAAGCGCTCAAAGAGCCCCCTCAGGTAAAAGAGATTTTCATATCTCATTTTGGGGTGGTAGTAGTGTGAGGATCTGCATGTAGAGCAGAGAAGAGGAGAGCCAGAGAGAGCTCGAGAACACCTTGTAATTACATGCATTTTCCATTTTAATACAAAAGAGCAGTTTTTCCTGCATTACTGTGTGTTATGTGGATGTCTGTGTGTGTCCTCTATGTATACTGTAGATGTATGTTATGTTGATGCATTCTGCAGGAGTTGTTTGGTTTCAGGATTGAGAGGTCTTTGAGGTTTCATGTCAGGAGGGCATGACATAGTGCTACGGTCTTTGAATACCAGTGCATAGAGGTTGCACTTCTGAACACTGCGGGTTCAGACAAAGACGTGTTGCGGCACAGGAACTGGAGTCAACAACTCAGGAGGAAGACATCAAGGTTGCTGAATACCTTGGAGTCAAGGCTGTGTATGAGAGACACAGTTGCAGACAGAATTCTGCTGTGAATTCTGTAAAGCTCTGCCAAGTGGGCATTGAACATATGCACAGTGGTGCTGAGGGAGGAACTCTGTTGTGAGTTCAGACAGAAGCCAGAATCATTGAGGATTATGAGAAGCTCTGCCAGGTGGGCATTGAGCAGGTGCATAGAGGCACAAGATAAAGGAGACAGAACTGCTGAACGTTCTGTGAAAGAGAAAGAAACTCTGCCAGGAGGGCATCGAGTCGGTGTGCAGGCAGGCACATAAGAGAAAAGAGCTCTGTGAGTTCTGGAGCTGGAGGAAGTATCCACTGAAGGATCTTCACTGGGTTGCTGAACACCCAGAACGACTCAGCAAGAGGTTGCTTGAGCGGGAAGCCAGGAAGGCATTATAATCTCCATCTATGGGAGAAGGAGGAAACCAAAATCCCTCAAGGGTTCTGAGTGGTTGTAGAAGCTCAGAAGAGATAGCACCAGTGAGTTCATGGGGAGACTCTACAAGAAGTGCAGAAGTGGAAGAATCCTTCATGGATTCGAAGATAAAAACTCAAGAGGAGTTAGCGTTTTCATACGCACGGCGAAGTTCCAAGAGGGAAGGAATTCACAGAGGAGAAAAGAAGACAAAGGCCGAGGCCTTTGAGAAAAATTGAATTTCTTCTAAGTCCGGGAAGAAAACGCGGGAGTTCAGGAGGGAGCAACAACAACCATCCGATCTGAGAGGAAAATCCCGTCAGCCGTCAGATTTGGCGAGAAGCGAGGAGGTTACGACTGGGTTTCCAAGGTGCAAGCCCAGGAGATTGTGGACCGTTGGATGTTCTCATAGATACCCGTCAACCGTTGGATCGGGTGAAGGCGCGCAGAGTTTAAGCTCAGAAGGAGTAGGCGTGCAGGAGAAAGGATCTGAACCGTCAGATCTTGAGCAGATACCCGTCAACTGTCAGATCGAGCAGGAGCTGCATGAGGGTTACCATCGGGACTCGTGCCATCAGCAAATCGGGATTCTCGAGGACAAGAAAATCGAGACACCTCAAGTCTCGATACGCCGGGAAGATCTGGACCGTCCGTTAGCGGAGACACGTGGCAGAGATCGAGTGCCCATCGGTACTTTGGCGCATCGGGAAATCGACATTCCCGTGGACAAGAGATCGGGGAAATCCAGGTTGAAAAACCCGACATAATCTGAGCCGTCCGTTCAGGGGGACAGGTGTCAGAAATCCGCATAGAGTCGTGATATTGGCCATCGGGAAATCGGAGTTCCTAAGGTCGAAAGAACCAGGACATCACAAGTCTCGAAATCCCGTAGAGATCGGGACCATCCATCAGAGAAGGGACGCGTGGCAACAATCGGCGCCATCAGGAAAAGTCCCGACAAGAAGTTGTTGATCAATGTTGGGCCATCGGGATATCGGGGATCCCGTAGGCAAGTGGTTTTGGCATTTTGGAATCGCGAACCGCGAAACCCCGATGAATGGAAGCTAGCTATCAGCACGACGGAAAGGAAAGAAGGAGCCACTGGGGGAGCCAGCTGTCAGTGTATCGAAGAAGGAAGGAGCCGCCGTTTAAGGGGGCCAGTTGTCAGCCTATCGGGATTCGAGGATCGATAATCCCATGAGCCAATGCATTTTGGCATTGGAAACCCCGAAACCTCGACGGGAATATAATACTAAGGTCACGGGGATAGTGGTCACATTGGTCAGGGGCCTAGCCAGGAGGGCTAACGCGTAAAGGGCGCGTCGGGATTCGAGGAATCACGAGTCTTGAGGACGTTTGCACTTTGGCATTGAAAAGTCCGAAACCCCGATGGGGACACAAGGCCGCGGTCTTGTGAGATAAAGGCCACGTGGACCAAGAGCTTGGCTTGGAGGGCTAACGGAAAAAAGAGCCCATCGGGAATTTGAAGTCCAAAACCCCGACAGAAAGACATAAGGCTGCGGTTTTATGGGAAGCGGTCGCATGGACCAAAGGGCATAGCCAGAGGGGCTAAGGCTAGGGAGAGAGCTCATCGGTGATCAGGGAATCGAGAGTACAGAACTCTTGACAGCGGAAGGGTCGAAACCCGAAACCCCGAAACCCCCGAAATTAAGTCCAGGAAAAGTCACAGGGGCGTGCAGAGGCCGTGACAGGGAAAGAAAAGACCTGTGGGTCAGATTTTCACAATGATTCCCGAGGGAATCCAAGGAGCCGCTTCGACTCAGCAGAAGGGGATTTTTTTGATCGATCCTGTGAGCAGGTGAGTAGAGGTGTAGCTCTCTTCGCCTGCGTCACATCCCTGGACGAGAGAAAGTAGATTTTGTTAAATAAGCAGTTGATTCAACTATGATTCAACTATTGGTTAAGCAGTTCCTTACCCAAACATGAGTAACAATTCCTTCCCTAAGAGTTGCAGATAGGAGATCCACCACAAGCAGTGAAGATACATAGCTGTACAACAACAGGTACAAACTTAGTTCCACATCCTACACAAATCAAATCAATTCAATTTGTACTTAACCTTCTGGAGAAATTTCAGATAACGCTTATGTACTTAATTTTCTGGAGCAATTTCTTTTGATCTATCAAAGTAACTTCACATGTCCCTATCTGTTTATAAATTTTAGAATAAAGTTAAAATAGTGTCAAAAGAAAATATTTCCAATTTGATATAGGTTCTTTACCTGTAGAAATTTTACTGGTAGACTTCGCACAATGGCCTGTAAACGTTGCAAAATGAAAAAATAAATATAACTTGTTATTGCATGTTTCAAACCTCGAGTATATAAACACTATCACAACAACAAAAGTGCGTCGTTCTCCACCCTTCACCCTGTTGATGATGATCGCAGGTAATTTATCTGCTCATAAATTATATCTGATATTTAAAAACTCACAAAACATATTTGAAAAAACAGGTGGTGAAGAGTAAACTAAGGTAAACCACGAATAGGAAAATTTACACATATATCCTCAAAACTTTCCCCTTAGTTCAAGTAGAATGGGGGTGATAGTCATGTTTCTTTTTCCCATTCCAATGATTAATGTATTTTGGAAACATATTTCATTTTTTCTACTAAGACATAGTTCAATCTAAAACTCTGGTTGCAATTAAATATCACATTTGCATGCTGATGGAAACTAGCTTTACTTTTACCTTTTTAGGTGTTGCATGGTGTTAACTAATATATTGGCTCATGTACAACTTGAAATGCCTATATGAATTATTTTTTTCTGTACATTTCTATGAAACATCAAAGTGAAAAATAACAATTATGAAACCCATACATTGTTTTTTTCAACCATATGTTCAGTTCCACAACAACTAATTGAATTGAAAGAGAGAAAAGAAAAAAATGGAAGCCAAGAATGAAATTGATACTACAGTACTCGACAACGACATGATACTACTTCAACTCAGATCCTCTCCATTGGAAATAATTAAGACAAGACCTCCTTATCACGATGCCATGACAAAAATCAAGAATCCACGCCTGGAGCTTAAAAATCCGAAAAAAACGAAGACAAGGAATTCAGATTATAACCATGCCTGGCGCTTAAACTACCACCAATCCTGGAGAATTGATTATGAAATCAACCTTTAAATAGTGGAAAGAAAATTTCAAAAAACTATATTGCAATTTCAGAAAAAAGGTTTCATGCCTGTCCAGCCAAAATTTCCTTAAATTTCGGCTTGAGACTTACATTCATTATCGTATTTCGCTCTTGGATTCTACTATCAGCTACAAAGCGATTTCATCTATTGTTGTCCTAGACTATTTGATCGTGGAGATTGATTAAGAAATCAACTTTTAAATACTCAGAACTTGTGACTGAGAGGAAAATTAAAATATATATATTGTCAATGCAAAATTCCATTAAATTTCTTCTTGAGACTTAGTGGTAATTTGATGTATTCATTATCATATTTTGCTCTTAGATTTTACAGGGCAATTTCATCTTTTAGTCTCCTACATTATTTTGCCAAAATATCCCAATCTAGATTACTTTGTTTTTGCATTTCTTTCAAATTCTTATTCTGTAAATAAGAAATGAAACATAGTTTTAAAACAATGAGGTATGTTTGTTTAGCATTGAGTATACATTTGTTTTTGCATTTCTTTCAAATTCTTATTGTGGAAATAAGAAATGAAACATAGTTTTAAAACAATGAGGTATATTTGTTTAGTATTGAGTATACATGCTGAAGTTTATTTGTTTGGTATTGAGTATATGTTTGGAAGAATTTCTATAAAGTTACTTTCAAATTCTTATTGTGGAAATAAGAAATGAAACATAGTTTTAAAACAATGAGGTATATTTGTTTAGTATTGAGTATACATGCTGAAGTTTATTTGTTTGGTATTGAGTATATGTTTGGAAGAATTTCTATAAAGTTATGCATAAGATAAAATATATGGAGTTTATTTTTTTAATTGAAAATGTATTTGAGTTTATTTTTTTAATTAAAAATGTATTTTTTGGTATAGTATTAAAAACAACCAATTTCAAATAAATATAATATATAAATATTGTTAGATTTTTAGTTTTCTAGATTTTTTTATTACCATTTAATTTCTTTATTTTCAGTTACCTTATTAGCATCTTTAGTGTATATAAAACATATTTGAACAGATCAAATAATGTTATTTTACTTTGTAAACTGCAAAAACCTATGTACAAAAAACTATTTCAATTTTTTTATTTGGATAGATAAGTTCAAGCTGTCATATTTCTTCCCACTAAATGTAACATATGCTTTAAATCATTATTAATTAACCCAATACTTTTACTTCATGACTCAATTATTGATTATGATTAAGTGAGTTTTGATTAGAAATTTGAACTTTGATCATAATTCTCCCCATTGAATTTTAAGAATTAATAACCCATTGATTCAGTGAGATTTGATTCGAAATTTGATCTTTAATTATAAGTTTCCCCATTGAATTTTAACAATTAATAATCTAATAACCCATTGAATTTTAACAATTAATAATCTAATGACAATTACTTTATAATAGGAGAGAAAAATCGCCTCAATTATTGGTTATGATTTAAATGTGATTAGAACTTTGATCATAATTCTACATTGAATTTTGATTTATTGATGGTTCCATCCTATCTGAAAGTTTTAATGCTATCTCAAAGTTTTTTATGGTTTTCTAATGAATCGCTCCCACTGTATGGATAGAAAAAAACAAAGAATTTTATCATTTACTTATGAAGTTTCCCAGTGTTCATACTCTTTAATTCAGTGACAAGTTTTATTCATAAGTTAAGTGTTAAATTATTCTTATAATTAATCAAGAGCTGACATGACTGTTTTTACCATCTTTTTCTTTTTGCTTGTGAAAATTGTTATATAATTATAAATATAATAATTTCATACCCTTATTATATTATCATGGTAATACACGATTTAAGACATCGTGTTTAGTATTTTTTAAATTTTTTTATATTTTTTAAAACTTTGAAAATAAATTAAATTGATATAAATTTCAACTGGTAAGGAATTGACCAAATATACTTCAACAATAATGATCAAACTATCACTTAAAATTTCGTGAATCTTATGTATTAATTATGAACAATTTATACATTTTCACTCAGAATTCGAAACCTCCAAGGTTAATCTTTGTAGGGGTTAAATATAAGCGAGGACGATTGTTCAGGATTTAGCTGGGCATATAGATTTGGATTATTTAAAATATGTTTATTTGTAAAAATAAAAACTGCGTCGTTTCACTATCTGTCCAAGAATCGGGGTTCACATCACGATTCTTCTCACATAAATGCCAAGGATGAAATGTTGTGGGGCTCCTCCATAATTGTGGATTACAATCAAAAGGCTTTGACTTCTGCTTTCCACCCGTCAAGTGTGGGAGAAGTGTGGGAGACTGCACTTCATGATTCTAAGTTCCTATATAATATTAATATGTGGCACTGTATTCATGACTGTGGAGTTCATTACTTTTATGATACAGTTTGAGTGGGTCTAATAGTTAAGAATATGTGTTTCCTCTTAAGAGGTCACAGGTTCAAATCCGGAGGGGGTTAGGGTATGTATACCTTCGTAGACTTTATCAATCAAATCGCTGATCGGAGGGGGGTCCCTTGTCCCACAAACAAGGGGGTCTCATACACCAATTCATGTGTTGGCTTGGGAGTGACCTTAAAAATAGATTATTTTTATTATTATTTATCCATCCCAACTGCCTTTCTATATGAATCTATTTGTACATTTTTAAATTTTAAACTTACTTGACACAGACTAAGCTGCCATGCAACACTTATTCAAGATGTAGTGCAATCAAGAACAAATTAAAAAAATAACTAAATTATATGGTGGAAAAGTATTGAAACTGTTATATGGTGAAAAGGGATTAAAACTCATACTAGTATAGAGTGGGAATTGATTAAAGGATGGGAAGCACCTAAGTTATAAAAATTGTATAAAGCCCCTATTAATTACTTGGCGGGATAAATGATAAAGTGAAAATTCACATATATATTATATATGTGAATTGAGTTTTTATATAATAATAATAATAATAATAATAATAATAATAATATATGTGTATGAGACCCCCCTTGTTTGTGGGACAAGGGACCTCCCTCCGCCCAACGATTTGACTGGTAAAGTCTACGAAAGTATACATACCCTACCCCCCTCTGGATTTGAACCTGTGACCTCTTAAGAGGAAACACACATTCTTAACCATTAGGCCCAATCAAGGGAGGAAGTCTTTTAAAGAATATATAAGTTTGGGTATATATATTAAGTCTATAAAGTACATTAAAAAGTTCAAAGTTAAAAAGTTTATAAAAAAAATTATAAGAAATTAAAGTAATTCTCTTAAATTTTTGTTTCAAAATTATAAAGGGTTAACCTTATTTATTTTATTTTAAAAAGGAGAAAGTTATATTCAGAAGGTGAAGAAAAAAAAATGGTCAATTTGAGAAGAAAGGAAGTGTTATAAAGGGATTTAAAAAATGAATTTTAATGTAAACAAAGGGAGGTTTAAGCATAAAGGATTTTTAATGCCTATTTTTGATATATTAAAAGTCAAAGGAATTGTTCAAGGAAAAAATATTAACATTTCGATTTGTTCGTACAAGAAGGAAAATTACATCAATAATGATGTTGCCAATCAATTATCAATTTTAGAGTCAAATAAAATCGAAAAGAACTTTGGAAAGACAAAAATAACTTTAGGAATTCAAAAATTATATCACTTTGTTTTGTCAAGTTTCACAAATACAAAAACAAAATATCATGAGAATACAGTTCGAGCTAGAACAAGAGATAAGTCTCTCTCTTATCATGCTTTGAGGACAAAACATTTTTAAGGGGAAGACAATGCTATGAACACAAATATAAAGAAACATGTATAAATTAAATAATAATAATTAATTACATCATAATTGAAAAGATGTGTATGTTCATGAAAAGGAAACCCCTGCGACGGTATATAAATGGGCCTTCATTCTCATTGTAATAATATTATCTTATCTTATTCATTCTCTTATACATTTATATATTATTTATCATCCCCATGGATATCTTTATATTCCAAGTATTTTGGATATTTAACTCGTAAGCCAGATTTGGTTATTACACTAGACCTACATATTACTCAAGCCGTGACACCCTTGTTTCGACGCTATGAAATAATTAATGTTTGCAGTCTGGTGTGGGTTAAACTACTAAACTTGCCAATGGAATATTGGTCAGACAGCTTGTTTAAGAAGACCGAGGATAAATTAGGTAAATTCATCCTTGTGAATGACAATTATAAGAGTTTTAATGGTCACTAAATCGCTTGCATCCTTGTTCAAATTGATGTTAGTCAAGGTATTTACAAGTCTATGAAGCTTGTAATGGGAAACTCGAGCCACACCCAAATTATGGATTACATAAATTTCCCCTTCCATTGTGCTTGGTACCACCATTATGGACATGTTCTCATAGAATGTGAGAAATCGTTCCAAAAGAGAGTCTGACAAAAGGTGGGAGAGAGTCCATTTGGTCGAGGAGATTTGGTGGCACATCGTGGAGTTGTTTCTCCTCCTAGGGAAGCTGGGAGTGGTGATGTTAGAGAGCCCATTGATCATGTAGGGGTCACATATAAGAAGGTCATGGGGTCTTGTGGTGATATCAATGATTTGTTGGTTGAGGATATCTCTATCCCACTCAATATCGAGGCTTGATATGTGGACGCTAGTTGAGTAGACGTTGTTACAAATCCTGGGTTTTTCGACCTCTTGTTGTTGCAACTACAAAGGATTGATCTCCTATGGAAAATGAGTGTGCTTACTTTGGGTAAGTCATCCATGAATTCTCCTTCTTTTCTTGATAAAGGATATGGGGATGAATTAAGGGAGCAAGAATATTCCATATCCTTTGGCTCTGTTCAATTGGGGTTCACAAATGATATTTCCACTATTTGTTCTGAATCAGATTTGGGAGATGGGAAGGAAGATGATTATGTGGTCAATCTGTCAGTGGAAACAGACTCCTTGATGGGGGAGGGACTCCATTCTATGGTCGAGTCTGGCAATATGATCTCTTCTCCTAGGAATTGTGGGGGGGGGGGGGGGGGAGTAATTACCAATTAAGGCCTCGTTCTTCTACTCGTGATTCTCAAGTTTCTTGGGGCCTAGGGTTTGATAGCAACAAGAGTCTAGATGACCTAGGGCTAGGAGGAAATATAAACTTAAACATCCTCAGAAACAAGCGATCAAAGAGGTAAAATAAGGGAAATAATGATTTATTTCCAAGGTTCTTAGAGCAGGAAAAACCCCCTCTAAGGTTTCTTCATGAAAATTATTTCACTTAACATTAGAGGTGTAGGGGGTCAGAGAAAGAAGTTGGGCCTCAAGAAATTGTTTGATCTGAACAAGTTGGAAGTTATTTTCATCCAAGAGACTATGGGTAGAGGTGAAGTTGTGATTAGGGATATCAAAAGGTGAAGGATGGAAGTCCACTTAGGAACCTCTAAATTTTGACATTCTCATCCCAAATCAAACTCACATACCTTAGAAGTTCCAATAATTTCCTCTTATATTCATCCATGGTCATGTTCCCAAGTTTAAGTTCAAAGAAATCTTGCATCTTCTTGTCATAATATTACTTTGACAAGTATTGTTGTTGGAAATATTTCTTCAACTGCTTCCAAGAATTTTTCTTCTCTTCAAGGTGCTTAACCTACTTAAGTCGATCCCACCACATAGATGTCTTTCCATGGAGATGGTAGGTTACAATTCAAGATTATAAGTTTGATGAGTAATCATGCAACTGGAAATATTTTCTAGTTCCAAGAAAACATGCTTCTACATCTTCTCCTTTCTTTTTCTCTCCATCAAATGACGATGGTTTGATTTTCCTCAGATCCCCTTGCAAGATACTTGATTTATGTCTCCTCCTATGATGTCTGAAATGAGACATACTTGGGATGATTTTCGACCATGAATGAGCATATGCTCTTCAGGTCGAGTGCCCTAGGGAATGATGATGGTGACACCTGCTAGCACTCCTTGACCATCTAGATCCTCCATGATCATCCCTCCTATCATGAGATATAGATACTTCCACTTTCCTTGCACTAGCTTCTTGATTTGTTCCAAAATATTTATTGACTTGCTTCTGTATCATATCCAAGATATATTGTATCCCCTCTAGAGACTTCATAATATTTTCATTATTGGCCATATATCTTTGCACTTCTCTTTGCAGGCGTCTCATAGTCATATGATCCTGCCTATCTCTTCTTCCATTAGACTCCGTCTCAACATTTCTCATGTTGACATGCAGACCTATGATCTCTTATCCGTGGCTATAAGACTCTTGTGCATTCTCCATATATCTAGTTCTCATATAGGAACTAAAGTTTTCTTTCCTATACCTCTAATTCTGCAAGAAATGTGCATGTAACAATTATTGTTAGCACATGCATACTATAAAACATTCCATTAATTAGAATATAGGTTATTCTTCACATCAATTTATGAAGAACATGATGCACCTAGTCAAAATATGATTCCTTAAACACATTCTTCTTCAGAACATCTCTCCAGTTTATGAAGAACATGATGCACCTAGTCAAAATATGATTCCTTAAACACATTCTTCTTCAGAACATCTCTCCAACGGTTGTAATCATGTATCATTTCAAGTTCTGAGAAAAAAGTTACAACATTCATACTCTGCAATTTCCACTCACTTACTGCTGCAGAATTTACTTTATTACTTTCTAAGAAATTTTACTACCCAATTTTTTTTTGGGTGGATACATGTCTTCTCCTCCTTAAGAAGTTTCCATATAATATTCATTTTCTCAAATCTGAGCTTCGAGTTGAAAGTTATGGTCTGGAGAAGTTTAGATTATTTTTTCCAATTTATCCATGTATGCTACATGTGTCTTCTTTATCTTCCTGCACATTTTTACATACCCATATTCCAATTTTGGCTCCATGGATATCTTCTATGGTTCATAATATTTTCGTAGATTTCTTCTATGCCTTAAACGTACTTCTGAGCAAGGATTTATGCCCTCTGGAGGTAAACTGGTGCAACAATTTTACCTTAACTATTTTCAGCTGTAACTTTCTCATACAAGCTCTATTTTTCACATAGAGTAGCTCATTGGAAAGATCTCTCCAAGTTATTTTATCTAAACTGTGGACCAAAGGTACACTCTATTCTCATGGATTTTGATTTCTTAAAAACCTCATTTAGGCCTTCAAAATTGCTCAATAAGATAATGACCTTCGAAAATCATAAAATTTCATATAAAATTGATTTTTTTTACTTTTTTAATAATCTTTTAATCTGTGTTGTAATATAAAATCAAAATAAATCTCAATCGTTTATTCACTACACCTTCCCTAGGCCCACAGACAAATTTCCACAGACGATTGCCAATTCAAAGAAATCTCAATCGTTGATTTTCCAACACTACATCAACAATCGACAATTGGAGAATTCTTTTAGAAAACCAAATGTGCTCGTGAATCTTCCCAAAATCTAATCATCGTTCGTTGACCATATCTTGTCTGACTTGGAAACTGTGCTCACTGTAACACCTTGTTTTCCCCCAAGACTGTAATTATGCTAAGAATTCATATCAGTATGTTTATGAAGCATGTAATTATGTTTTGATTTAATAAAAAAACACCAAAATCATTGATTGAGAGGGAACAACCTTGCAAGTACTGGCCATGATACACAAGTGGGAAATTGATGGATCAAGGATGGATGAAGTGGCAGAAAGTAAGGAGATGAAAACATGAAGCTTGTTCAACAAGCTAATCTATGCTTTATAAGCATAAACTCATATCTCCCTATGCAGGTCCTGATCTGGCCATGTGACAAGTTATGAAGGGTCAGGAAAGTGGTTGAGGCAGTTAATGACTGTTCACAGATTGATATTTTAGGCAAGAAAAGGGCCAATTGAGTGACTGGCAGAAAAAAATATCCTTTGCCTAGGATAGATGATCTCTTTGATCAACTCATAGGAGCTACATTTTTCTCAAAGATTGATTTGAGGTCAGGATATCACCAAGTTAGAATCAAGGATGAGGAAATACACAAGACAACCTTTATAACAAGGTATTGACACTACTATTTTTTGGTGGTACCATTCGGACTCACGAATGCACCAACTACATTCATGTGTTTGATGAATATTGTGCTCCACGGGTATTTGGACAAGTTTGTTTTAGTATTTGTGGAAAACATTTTGATGTATTCCAAGAACAAATAAGAGCATGAAAAGGATATCCATATGGTGCTATGAGTGTTGAGAGAACACCAATTGTATGCCAAGTTCAACAAATGTGATTTCTTTCAAAAATAAATCCAATATCTAGGCCATGTGATCTCAATAGAAGGAGTGGAAGTGGATCCTGAAAAGATCAATGCAATCATGGATTGGCCTGCCCCTAGAAATGTGAGAGAAGTAATATCATTTATGGGATTGGTTGGGTATTATAGGAGATTCATAAAAGGATTTTCCAAGATTAATCCTATTACCTCGTTGCAAATAAAAGGGAATTTTTTTGCATGGTCAATAGAGTGTGAAGAAAGCTTCTAACAACTAAAGCATCTTATAACCAAAGCCCATGTTCTGAAGATTGTAGACCCAGAGAAATAATTCTTGGTTTGCACCAATGCTTTCAAATAAGGAATCGGTGGAGATCTCATGTAATAAGGGAAAATGATTTTTTATGAATCATGAAAGTTGAATGAGCATGAGAAAAAATATGTTACCCACGATCTAGAATTGGCAACGATTATGCATGCATGGAATATGTGGAGACATTACTTTCTTAGGAGATGATTTATCCTAATGAGTGACCATTTTGGTTTGGAGTACCTGTTCAACCAACCAAGGTTGAATGCTATATAGGCCAGATGGATGGCACTGATTAGCAAATTTGATTTTGAAATTAAGCACATAAAAGGGACGGAAAAAAGTGGTGTATGCGCTCAGTCAAAGCGTTTGGACAATACACATAGAAACAACAAGTGTAGGAGAGTCCGACATCAAGCAGAGGATTAAAAACCTCTTACAAGAAGACAAGTTCTTGGATCAAGTCGTGAAACGGTTACAATAAGAACCCAAGGAAAATAAGTATGAGGTATATCGACTTGGGGCTGACAGTTTGCTGTTGTATAAAAACAAACTGTATGTGTTGAATTCAAAAGATATTAGACATTTAATTATGGATGAGTTCCATAGAAGACCATATGTAGGTCACCCTGGTTACCAAAAAATGGCGACAATGATAAGACAATTGTATTATTGGCTCGGGATGAATCATGCCATAGCTCAGTACATTGCTATATGCCTGGAATGCCAATAGGTGAAAGTTGAGCATAAGCATCCTGCAGATCTATTGCAACCTTTACCTATTCCCAAGTGGAAATGGGAAGCAATTTTCATGGATTTCATCACCAGTTTTCCAAGGAAAAAAAAATAGCCTGACGCGATCATGGTTGTAGTGGATAAGCTGAGCAAGGAAACTGATTATATTCCCTTTAAATCTACCTTCAAAGCCATAGATGTTTCTAACGTTTTTGTTAAAGATATTTTCATATTGCATGGTTTTCCCAAAACCATAATCTCGGACAAAGATGCTAAGTTCACCTAAAATTTATGGAAAATATTGTTTGCAGGCTTGGGAACGCAGTTGGCATTTAGCACGACCTACCATCCTCAAACAGATGGTCAGACCGAAAGGATGAACAAAATATTAGAGGATATGTTGAGGATGCACATTATGCATCAACCTAAGTAGTGGGAAGAGTATCTACCTTTGGTAGAGTTTTCCTACAACGGTGGTTATCAAGAATTGTTAAGAATGAGCCCTTTTGAGGTCCTGTATGGAAGAAAGTGTAGAGTTCCAATTAGTTGGGACAACTCAGTGGATAAGATCACACTTGGACTAGAATTTCTCAAGGATATGGAGGAGGAAATGGTTAAGATAAGACATAATCTAAGAGTATCCAAAGACAGACAAAAGAGCTATGTAGACAACAAGAGAATTCACAAAGAGTTCAAAGTAGGAGACCATGTGTATCTCTGAGTGAAACCTAAGAGGAGTTCCCTGAGAATGGGAATGCATGCTAAATTGATACCTCACTAATGTGGACCATTTGAAGTCTTGGAAAGAGTGGGACCAGTAGCATACAAACTTGCATTACCACCTATTGTTAGAGTTCATAATGTGTTCCATGTATCTTTGTTAAAGAAATATGTACATGACCCTAATCATGTAATTTATTGGACTGTGATACATGTGGAACTAGAAGGTTAATTCCAGCTTGAACCCCAATACATTGTGGAAATGAGATAAATAATTCTCCAGAACCAAACCATCATGCAAGTCATGGTGTAATGGAAGCGCTTTGGAGTAGATGAAGATACAAGGGAGATGGAAGATGCAATGAGATTGGCATACCCAATTTTGTTTTCTGTATAATTGTATATACGTGGTATTTTAAACACCAAGGATGATGTTTCTTTTAAGGGGGAGGGGAATGTAACACCCTGTTTTCCCCCAAGACTGTAATTATGATAAGAATTGATAAACGTATATGAAGCATGTAATTATGTTTTGATTTAAGATAAAAAAACCAAAATAACTGACTGAGAGGGACCAACCTTGGAAGTACTGGCCATGATACACAAGTGGGAAATTGATGAAGCAAGGATGGATGAAGTGGCATGGAGTAAGGAATCGAGTTATTTTTATGAAGAAAACAATAATCTTTTTCAACAAGCAAATCTATGCTTGCTAAGCATAAAATCATACCTCCCATCGTACCTGATCTGAATGAGCCACATGACAAGTTATGAAGGGCCAGGAAAATGGTAGAGGCAGTTAATGACTATTTACAGATTGGTATTTTAGAGAAGCAAAGGGACAATTGAATGACTGACAATAGGACCTCATGATTTCCCCTTCAGGATAGTAAACACAAACTGCAGGTGATGTCTTACAGAATTTATGACAGTTCCAAGGGGATTGGTTGAATAAGAGACTAGAGGTGTAAGAAACACAAGAGAGGTGAAGATAAATGAAAGATGAAGAGAAAGATAGAGGAGGAAGTGGGAACACATGCACATACCAACAGAGGAAACAAGAGAATAAAATGGAAATATTTCATTGAGGAAAATGATAATCTTTTCTAAATTAAGATTGATCACCTTGAAGCAGAGAATACCAGAATCCAGACTCAAGAAAGAAGGAATAAAACTTGGTTCTTACTGGACATAAAAAAACATTGGTAAGGGGAGGTTTTCGAGGGACTGTTTAGCAAAGAAGGGACTCCCTTGTGAATAGGAAATCCAATTGAGAAACCACTTAATAAACCTGTAGAGTTCTTGAGCTTAGTGGGAAGGGGGAAACATTTGTTGTTGTCAGAGGAGGAAAGAGAGTAACCTTCATGGATCATCTGAGTTGGAAAATAGCTAAATCATTCCCCTTATGGTATCATGGCTTAGCACAAGGGTGACATACTATAGGAAGGCACTCTATAGTGTGGCCTAAGGTTGGGAGGAAAGGTGTCCTCTCTCAGTTAGTTGGTATTGGAAAATTTCTTTGATTAGATAAGTATATAACTTGGTTGTTTAATTATACTTGAATGTTTAATTTATGTGAATGTCTGGATTAAATGGAAATGTGGTTGTTTATAAACAATGAATTGAATCCTTGAATGAATGGTAGGTATCTGTCATGGTTTTCATTTGGTCAGATAAGTCATGGGAAGAAAATCAACCAGCATAGATAGCCCATATTCCTAAGAGCCTTACAGCCTTAGAGGAAAGTTTGAAGGACATGGACAAAAACATCATTTAACCAGTGATGTGGGTGTCCTTTGGTCGGAGATATCCCTGTGAGGAATGGAGGACCTTGAGTCCTGAAATTATCGAGATCTTATGTGGAAATATTGCAAGATATGAAATATATTATTTCTCCTAAAATAGATAGGACTTTGATGGCCTTAGAGTTGATTTATGACCCTTAGAGATTTGGTAAAATTCCTTGAAGAAGTTATTGAATGTTTAAGTCCAAAAATTGGACTATTTTCCTGAAGAAAACCTGAGTTCAGTCGGGATGACTCACAACCATTGGATTGGCGTGGTGAGCATATCTATACCATTGATCGGATGGGGTACCCATTGGAACAATCAAGGGCTAGATAACAACATGACTTCGACGAGAAAAGTTCTGAGTCAATAGGACCCGTCGATCTACCGGGGCATGGCTATGGGGTATTTTGGATAGTTGGATCTAGACATTAACATATCAACATAAAGTCAATCGGGGTTTCAGAAAGGAGTTTATAAGGGGAGTCCTAGGACCATATATCTCACAGAGAACATCGTAATATTACAACCGTAAGATCTTGTAGGAAATTCCCCTAGGAGAGTTCTTCTATCTTAACTAGTGATTAGTTGGAAACTTTGAGGCATCCTACATCTGTCGAATCAAATGAGAGAGGATTGTTCGATATGTTGGAGCATGTGTGTTCAAAGTGGCTAACTTGGAGTAGTCAGTAGAGTTGGAATGAAGATACTCTAATAAAGAGGAGTTCCGAGAAGGAAAGTAGACTGTTGATCTAGAATGGGTGAGATTTGATCTCAGTCGTTAATCGAGGTGGTCCCCATGAGGAATGGTAAGTCCATTACTTGAAAGGTGTTTGACCATCGATAGAGTAAAGGCTCCAATGAAATCGTAGTCATTGAATTGGGACATTTGAAAGCCGTGGATCCTTAAGGTAATATGTCAGAATGATGCTATCAAAGAAGTTGACAACTCTGGTGATTAAGTACCCCGATATGAATAAGTCTGAATTAGCTATAGGAAATATAGATAATGGACTCCTCACATAGACACCGATGTTCCCAAGTACTCACCTGAGAGTGTAAGAAGGAAGGAATCGTGACACCCTGCTAGCCTAAGTTAGGATTAGGGGGTCGGGTGTGTTACACTGATGAGGTGTGACATGTGGATGCTCACGTGGCATGAAACATGAATATGACATGGCACTATGGCTAACGTGGCATGACACATGGATGTTGACATGGAAAGAAACATCATCATCCTCTTTCCTTTATCGATGAGTGACAACTTCTTTTGGGAAAATTAAATTCCTTGCTAAATTTTCCGACTCCCGATCATCGACCATCTGCGATCAACGATTTCCCTTAATTACATGAAACATTTCACTAAATTATGTCGATCCCTGGTCATTGAACATCGATGATCTGGGATTTATTTTGGCCAAACCAACCACTTTTATCAGTTTGTCGACCCAACCATTGACCATTGACGATCCCTCTTGGAAAAGTCCAACACTTAGAAACTTTTGACCAAATCCCAGATGAATCTGGGCCGTTGATCTCTCATTCAAAATGATATTAACCGTTGATTCACCGAAATTCCCCTAACTCTACCAATGAATATCTATCATCGATTTGATTCATTTTACCAGCCACCGAAAATGAATCTCGACCGTCGATTCTTTAACTTCACAAATCTGCAAAAATGGATCCTGGCCGTTGACCTGTTTCATTTTCCAAACGACTCTCAACGAATCCACCTCACCAATTTTTTTCTCCGTTTGAAAAATTCTAAAAACTTTTAAGTTTTTAATAAATCTTGATGAATCTAGGCCGTTGATCTCAAGATCAAACAAAATCTTGGTCGTCGATTCATCAAACTCTCCCAATTCCTTCAGCCACCATTAGAATGTGAATTTCTACCTTGTAGGTCAAATCTAACTCTGCAATATGACTGATTAATGCCATTAAACCTCTTAGACAATTCTGGGTCATTCAAAACTCGAATTTTCTCATGAATTTTGGGATTTCATTATGATTTTTCATCATTTTCCCACACATTTGTCATAGATTGAAATCTTCAACAACGAATTTTCCCAAATTCACATTGGTTCTTGGCCTATAGAGGTTCAGTGTTGAAACAAAAGCTCTGATACCACTCTATAATTTAACCAACCCCAAGCTCGATCAATTTGCTACTAAAATGACCCAATAATTGTTTTTGATACCAAATCTAGATGCAAAAATAATACACAATATGACATTCATACTCATGCAACTATCCATACTAATTAGAAATGTAAATGCAACTAATTTAACTATTCACATCAACAAATAGGGGCATATAGAAACATTCAACTGTAAATTTGTTGAACCTCCACATAATAGATCTAGCTGGGAATTGACATACATAGTTGCAGAGAAAATAGAAGAAAAGAGAAGCAGGAGCGAAATAATGAAAGAATTCTCATTAACTAAATGAATAATTAATAATTTACACATGAAATACTATGTATAACTCAACCAATGCACACTGGAGGAGAAGCCAATGCATCATAGTGGTGGTCTAGAGCGATCTGGACACACATCAACAGTTACGAGAGTAAACTGCCACCTAGTCTACTCTCTCGGGCAGTTACAAAAGTAAACTGCCACCTAGCTGAGTTAACTAGTCTATCAGTCTTCAATTAACTGATTGAAACATAGTGAATTGAGGAGGAGATCAGGGAATCATGAGTAATGTGCTAATCTAGTGATGATCCCAAGGATAATGCACATTATTTGGTGATGATCCCAATGTTGCATGGTGACAATAACAATGTATCATCTAGACTCCACTCAATTGATCAAACTGAAGTGAAAACTAAAGAGAATATTCTCCCTAGAGGAATATTCTTCCTAAAATATAGGAGATTGAATAAATATTAATAAACATAGGAAAAAACTTAGGAAAAAGAAATCCTAGGTGTGTGTGAAGTAACTCCAACACCCCCCTGAACATCACTATGGTGAAAATAAAGAATGGGTCCCAACAACGAGGCCATGTTAGGTACCCAAATACAAAATATACACTAAAATAAAGCGAGGAAAGAGGGAAAACCTCATGGGAAACCCCNCCCCCCCCCCCCCTCAAGGTACAATGTATGTAAAAAGAAGAACTGACAGTTGCTAAGAAACTGTGTCCTTCACTCCAAGATGACTTCACAGAGAATGGAACTTCTGTTCAAGGAAGGTCTTGGTGAAGATGTCTGCAGTTTGTTTTGCTGAAGGACAAAACTGCAGGTCGATGATCCCCTCGTGTACTAATTCCCAGATGTAGTGCATGTGGATCTTGATGTGCTTCATCTGCTGCCTCTGAACTAGATCTCTATAGAACTTGAGAGTGCTCTGGTTTTCACACTAGATGACGATCGAACGATGAAACCGAATGCCCAAATCAGTGAGAAAATGTTGTAGCCACATAGCCTAAATGGTCATGTTAACTACCCCTCTGTACTCTACCTCAACTCAATATAGAGCAATAACAACCTGCTTCTTGCTCGACTAACAGATAGGCACACAACCAATACTGAGTGAGTAACCAGATGTGAACTTGCAATCAGTGTTATCGCCAACCCAGTCAGAATCAATGAACCCGATGAGATCCAATGTAGAGTCTGCTGCATAATGAATCCCAAAGGTGATGGTGCCCTGTACGTATCGAAGGATACACTTTGCAGCCTTCTAATGTAGCTCATGCGGCTCCTACATAAAACTATAAACTGCGCCAACTACATAGGAGAGGTATGGTCTGGAGTGTGTGAGATACAACAAGCTCCCCACTAGTTGTCTGGATAGTGTGCTGCCAACCAGTAGAGTGTCCCCACCATCCTCAAGTTTGAATCTTGATAGGAAAGGAGTCGGGGAAAAATTGTAGTCTGTCATGTGAAATCTCTCAAGGAGATCTCGTGCATACTTGGCCCGAGATAGTTTGATGCCTGATACATCCTGACTGATCTTGAGTCCAAGGAAGAAATGTAGCAGACCCATATCTTCCATTAAGAACCTGTCATGTAGAATCCTCTTGACTGCAGGAATTGCTGAAGTTGAGCAAACGGTGATAAAAAAATAATAAACATAAAAAACTAAGAGTAGAAGTGAATCAACCGTCCTAAGCATGTAAACATTCAGGTCTGATTTACAACGTACAAATTTCTGTGAAAATAGGTAGGAGTCCATATTGGCATACCATGCCCTTGGAGCCTACTTGAGGAAATAAAGAGACTTCTTCAGTTGACATGCCAAAGATGAATCCTGCATAAATCCATAGGGCTGCTCCATATAGACCTCCTTAGAGAGATCACCATGAAGAAATGCATTCTTCACGTCCATCTGATGGACTTCCCATCCCTTGGCTACCGCAATGGAAAGTGCCAAATGTATGGAATCCATCTTCTCTATTGGAGCGAAGGTCTCATCATAGTCAATGCCATGCACCTGCTGAAAACTTTTGGAAACGAGCCTAGCTTTGAATCTACTTATCTATCCATCCACTTCGCTCTGGGTCTTGTAGACCCATATGCACCTGCCAATTTTCCTTCTAGAAGGAAGGGGCACCAGATCCCAAGTCTGGTTCTCGAGGAGAGAATTGTACTCCTCCTACATGGTGGGTTCCCAAAAGGGATTTCCAGCAACCTCGCCATAAGACTGTGGATTTGAATATTGAACCAAGAAAAGATGGCTGAGTGGAAATGGTTCAGTGGAAATGAGTGCAAGAGGAGGATCCTTCAAATCATATCAATTCCTCCTAGTATCGGTTGGATCACCAACAAGGTCCCCTGCATCCTAAAGAGTAGTCTTGGCCCACTTGGGCATCTTCTCTATCTCTACATATGCATCCGCATGCGCTGACTCTGCATCTGACTGTACTGACTCTATATCTGGGTCATCTAAATCCTCCAAATCAGAACTCTCGTCTGAATAAGAGTTGTCATATGGCTACAGAGGTACTCTCGTCTGAAGAACAAAGGTGTTTGCATGTGGCTGCTGAGGTACATGCGAGACACTTTCCTTGAATTGGACACTATGCTCAATGATGAGCCGGTCTGAGGAAATATCAATGAGTCTGTATCCCTTCACATAGTTAGGGTATCCAACAAAAATACACTCTATTCTCTATGGATCAAGTGCCTTCCTCTTTTAATAGGGAATCCAGGCCCATGCACATGAACCAAAAATACGAAAGTGGGTCACTTCTGATTTGAGGCCGCTCTAAGCCTCGTAGGGGGTATTATCCTTGACAAATCTATGGGGAGATATGTTTTGGATGTAGGTTTCACAATTAAGTTCTTCGGCCCATAATCTCCGTGGAAGTGACTTTTCATGTAACATGCAAGATTCCATCTCTTTTAGAGATCTATTTTTCCACTCGACAACTCCGTTTTGTTGTGGAGTATAGGGAACTGTGTGCTGCAATTGAATCCTTGCCTCATGAAAAATATTCTTGATATCATGGTTGACATACTCTCCCTCATTATCAGTTCGGAGGAATTTAATTTTCTTTCCTAACTATGTCTCAACCAGGGATTTGAAATCTTTGAGGTGTTGAAAGACCTCTGATTTTTTCCTGAGAAAGAAACTCCATGTGAAGCGTGAGAAATCATCAAAAAAAATGAACACGTACCTTTCTTTACTGATTGATGGATGAGGAAAAGGGCCCATGAGGTCACTATGGATCAGATCTAAAGGATATGAAGCTCTTTGAGTCTTTCCTTTGTCGAATTTCTCTTAAGGGTGTTTTCCAAGAACACATCCCTCACAGATTCCTTTGGAGAAATGGATGTCTGGTAGACCATCAACCAATCCTTTCTTTCTAAGCTGTTTCATATATATGAAATTTAAATGCCTGAACCTTTCGTGCCATATCCTACTGCTTTTATCAACATGAGTAAGCAGTAAAGCAGAATTTGGTTCAATAAATTCAAAAAATGTGTAAATCCTAGATTGATGATTTACCTCACTGGTAGCAACCCTGGAATTGGTTTGCATGTCATAGATATGCATTGCATCAGGTGTGAATATGACTTTCTTTCCGGTGCCGAAAATTTTCATCTGATACATGGAGAGAATATTGATAGAAAGTTTGGGAACATGCAACACATTCTCAAAGCTTCTGTTGGTGAGTTCAATCCTTCCTTTGCCGGTGACCTCGAATGGAGAGTTGTCCCCCATCAGAATAGGAGGACCATTGCATGAATCCAATGAAGAATATACTTCTTTTGTGGAAGCCATGTGATGTGATGCTCCTGAATCTATGATCCACGAATCGAGAGACGAGTTGATGGAAATCAAGGCATGGGTAGAATTGCCTTTCTTGGGATTCTGATCTTCTGGATTCTCCTTCTTGGCACCCTCGGGGATGCAATCTTCAAGGTTATTTTGCTGAAGTATTTGAGTCATTAGATCTATTTGTTTCTACATGCATGAAGATTATGGATGGAATCCTTTATGGAAGTATGTGCATTTCTCCCCTTTTCTTCCCTTTCCACCTTTGGATCCAAAGGCATCGGTGAAGGGTTTTGAGTACCCTTCCTTCTGATTTGCATGTGATTTGATTTTTTATTTATCTTTAGATTTATGATATTGATGACTGTTTCCATGTTTCACAGTAAGTACATGCGCCTTTGATTTTTCCCATGTTGACGAGCTTGGTCTGCTCTTGTGTCAGGGATTCGATAAATTCCTCAATAGAAGGCATCTTCCAGGTGGATGGTTGAATGGAATGTGGATATGAACACTGAGAATTCAGGACCAAGTTTGGAGAGAATGGTGAGAACCATTTGTTTCTCCTCCTTAGATTTATCAACCCTGCAACCCTTGAGTTGAGACAGTAAATCCTCAAATTTTGTAAATAAATCTTGGAGATTGTCGAAGCTTCTTGGATCTAATGTGATAAATTCCACCTCGAGCATGTGTCCCCACATCTCATACTATTTTCCAAAGATCCCTTCCATGGTGGTCCATGATTCATTGGGGGTTTTACAGGAAGATATGTGAAAGAGTTGATTGGGAGAAATGAGACTGCAAATTGTTCCGAATGCTTCATCCATTCGATTTAGATACTTGGATTTTTATATGGTTTATGTTGATTCTGTTTTCATGTTCATGGTTAAACTATACAATCATATTCTTTGAATATGCATGATCATGCTCTCCTTCCATGCAAAGTAATTGCAAGGTGTAAGAATGAATTATTTTGGGAATTCCATTTTTCCGTTGTCTTCAATCTTGGTACCTGCAAAAATAATTCAGTGTGTCTTTTTCTTAGCATTTCATTGGCTTTAATACCATGTAAATGTGTTGAACCTGCACATAATAGATCTAGCTGGGAATTGACATACACAGTTGCAGAGAAAATAGAAGAAAAGAGAAGCATGAGAGAAATAATGGAAGAATTCTCATTAACAAAATGAATAATTGATAATTTACACATGAAATACTCTGTATAACTCAACCAATGCGCACTGGAGGAGAATAAAATGCACCATAGTGGTGGTATAGAGTCATCTGGACACACACCAACAATTACGGGAGTAAACTACCACCTACTCTAGTCTCTCGAGCATTTACGGGAGTGAACTGCCACCTAGCTGAGTTAACTAGTCTATCAGTCTCCTGTTAACTAATTGAAACAAAGTGAAGTGAGGAGGAGATCAGGGAATCATGAGTAATGCACCAATCTGGTGATGATCCCAAGGATAATGCACATTAGATGGCAATGATCCCAATGTTGCATGGTGACAATACCAATGTAGCATCTAGACTCCACTCAACTGATCAAACTAAAGTGAAAACTGAAGAGAATATTGTCCCTAGAGGAATATTCTTCCTAAAATATAGGAGATTGAATAAAGACTAATAAACATAGGAAAAACCTTAGGAAAAATAAATCCTAGGTGTGTGTGAAGTAACTCCAACATCAACCACATAAACATTTAACACGAATAAGCATGACAAATAATAACACTTATCTTAGAAAATATGCAACCCGCCGTAGAGGACGAAATTTCCTCCCAATTGTAGACTTGTTGTTCCAGCTCTCAATAACAAGTCACCCCCAATATAGGGTTATGAATCCACAAGAGATGGTCCCTAAGGATGGCTAATTTCCCCCTCTTAATAGTCAATTTACATAACTAATTTCAGTTCACCAACTCTCTTCCCCACAACCTACAGAACCCAAGGGATGGAATCCTCCTTCACCATTCTCAATCCCTCAAGCCTTTCCAATCCCCTCCAGGGCTTCCAACTGATCTAAAATTGAAGAAGACTTGAAATACTTGAAATTATTTACAATGTAAATGTTATGTGTTTAAAGCAAAAGGATCAGTTTGCAACACATAGATTAAAGGATTACTTATGCAGATTTACACATAGACAACAGCATAATCATTGAACATAAGCACATAAACACAACAATTGATAAAGGAGTTCACCCCTCTCATGGGCTACATCTCCTGGTCCAGCTTCCAATGGATCATTATTATTAATTTCTCAAAAGTGCTCAAAAACATGTCTTACAATGCT
>ML778997.1:1339411-1384566 GCA_009831015.1 Picea engelmannii
CCATTCCATGGTTGCCTTTTGTTTATATGCCAATGGATAAAATTGTTTTTTAATTGCTATAATGAAATCATTCCAAGAAAACAAAATTTTTCCATGCTTTTTCATTTCCTCCTGAGTCTTAGATTCCCACCAAATAAGTGTTGTAACATCTAATCTTAATGAATCAAGCTGAATTTTGGTTTCATCATCTTGAATCTTTTGTATTCTACAATATACTTCAATTTGACGTATCCAATTATCTAACTTTTCAACATTAACTTCTCCATTGTATATTGACAATTCAAATTTTATATCAAGCTTTAATGAAGGAATTTGCGAAGGAGTTTTACCATGCCCCTTTGGAGAATTCATAAGATGTTTCGAACTGGTAGAAGAAGAAGAAGAAGATGATGATGGAGGAGAGGGTGGTGGAGAAGCACCATTCCCTCCATTTCCATATGGAGTTTTGTCACCACCACCTCCCTTATGCATTGAAGGGTTGGAGCCTTCACCCTGCAACAATATGTTCCTTTCCATCAAGATCTTCATCATTTCTCTCATCTCCATGACAGCTTTTCTGAGATCTTCATCTTCGGCAAGAACACGTTCATGACTTTCTGCATGAGCCATGCTTGGTGAATGTCTCTCTGAAACTTGTGGTGAATGAATATGCTTCCTCCTTGTCGGATGAGAACTTGGCTCCACAAGTTGACCTTCTCCTCTTGTGAGTTTCAACCTTGTGAGCATCANAAACAAAACTTGCAAACAATCAAGTCTTCAAAAACCAGTGCTCTGATACCAACTTGATCTAAAATTGAAGAAGACTTGAAATACTTGAAATTATTTGCAATGTAAATGTTATGTGTTTAAAGCAAAAGGATCAGTTTGCAACACATAGATTAAAGGATTACTTATGCAAATTTACACATAGACAACAACATAATCATTGAACATAAGCACATAAACACAACAATTGATAAAGGAGTTCACCCCTCTCATGGGCTACATCTCCTGGTCCAGCTTCCAATGGATCATTATTATTAATTTCTCAAAAGTGCTCAAAAACATGTCTTACAATGCTCAAACTGACAAACCGACTGCTCCAATGGCTCCAGAGCGTCCAAAAACCCCTGTCTGGGCTCTTTCGGCACCTCAATCGATAAAAAAACGAAGAAGTTAGGCCTCCTGGAAGTCTCCCTCTTCAAGCTTGCCGTCTCTGCATCAACAAAATGCACCCTTGTTGTTTGAACCTGGCTCACACGCAATTTAAAGCGTGAAAACCCAACACCGGGCGCAACCGCGCCAACGGTGCAAACCGTAGGACGGTTAAGGGCACGCCAGCCCCTAACCGCCTAGGCACCTGGGCGTATGGGTCATAGAACCACGCGCTAAAATAAATGGGGCTCCGTCCATATAACCGTTGGAACCATATTACAACTGTTGGAACCATATTACAACTATTGAAACTATATTACAAAATGCGCGCGCGCCAATGTATATACCCATGGTCACATATATATGAAAAGCGCGCGACCAAGGGCTGGGTTAGGCCCGGCCCGGTCGCAACCCCAACTATACCAACAAGCGGCTTTAAATATAACCCAAAACATATACATATCAAGGTATGAGCGGTAGCCTGATTGGTTATCGAAGTTTGTATAAGTGTTTGTGCAGTGGGGAGGTCTGGGGGTCGAACCCTATGGACTCCATACATTTTACAAACAACAATAATAACCACTACCCAAACAACGAGTGACACGTGGCGCCCACGGATTGGGCCACATGTTCTCATACCATTTTCCACCAAAGGACACGTGTCACTTCCAGATTCAACAACTGTCAACCAACCAGATGTTGCCACGTCATCCATACGGTCTGTATGGTCCTGCCACGTCAGAATGTACAGACTGTATAGTCAGCACCAAAATTTTTGCCTGTTTGACCTAACAAATAGAACGTGATATCTTCTCCATATGGAGCTCGTTTGACAAAGTAAATATACCGCCGAAATCAGGAAGACGAGACGGACGCAATGGAACTGATTTCGTCGCATTCCGAGCACTTTGAAATTTTGAGCAAAATTTGATCCCCTGATCACCAACATAGGTTGGAAATGCTATCTCTCTATTGGGACCTCAGTAATTCTACAACTACAAGACAAACTCACCTAACAACAAACACTGGGTTTCCTTGATGAATTTCGAACAAAACATTACTCATAGGCACACAACCTCTTTCTCCATGAAATTAAAACTCCAAATAGCTGCCAAACATGCTCACAACAAATCCCTTCAAGCTTCAACAGTCAAAACTCGTTTGTTGTCTAGAAAACTCCATGTAAAACCAACTCTCCATGCAAAAACGCAAATGTGTGATTATGGTCTCCTACCCATACGATTTTTTCCCATCTTTCTCTTGCTTGCTTGACTTACACTCTTCCCTAAGATAATGGTACTCAATCCCCATGACCTCAATAACTGTGGGATGTAACTTCTCACACTCACCCTCTTACATGAATTCAATGATTGGGCTCTATAACACTCAACAGATAATGTAAGGTTCATGGTAAGGATAATTTAGAAAGAAATTTGGGTTTAATAAACATGGGTAAACTCTCCACCTTGGATCCTTTCCCTCTCTTGTGGAAACTAAGCCCCCGAAATCCGTTTGTGTCCCTCTGCAACTGGTGATACATTTTATTCAATCTACATCATTTACATATTACATCGCTTGGAACTCGGCCATACATTACATTTACAATATACATAGCTAGTTTGGGGTTTGAAAATGGGGATGTTGCAAGAAATAGATGTAGTGGTTGTACCATTTTCATTCAAGGAGTAGTGTGGTAGGATTGGGTAGATACACTTAATTTTGACAAACAATTTGGGCAATGGTTAGTTGCATGGTGACTCTGGAAGTGGCATTATGAAGTGGTTGAAGGAGTCAACCATAGATATATGTGACATTCTAAGCAACATACTTTAGATAAGAATGGATTTTTTGGAGACATTGCCAAGGATGGAATTAACTTTTAAGTGGGGGAGAATGTAAATCCCTTGCCTTAGAGATATCAACTGGTGTCTCTACCCATCCATTGAGAGGGTCATTCACAAACTTTGATTGGTTTAGACAATAGGTTGTAAGTAATGATGGGCATGCCTTGGGTAGTCTTGCGTAATGAGAATACATGCCTAAGTGTCAAAGAGTTGGAAACATGCTTTAATTAAGTATGGAAATGAGATGAGGGTTGTCATTTGGAATTTATTAGAGATTACATACAATGTATTAGATGATGGATGTTCCTTGGTTCATGGGCATGCAAGGAAATAGTGCCTTGGCTTGTGGGTGGAATTACTTATTCCATGAGAAAGAGTGCCTATTTTAATTGGATACACTTAACAAGTTGGATGGACATTGACTTAGCATGATGTGAAAAACACATAATGGAAATGAGTGCATTCGACATTGTTCAAGTAGGATGGCTGCAACCATCTAGCACATAAGACTTTGGTATGTCTTCAACAAGAGTGCACTATCTAATTAGACATGGACCCAAGTGGTTGAGTGTTTTAAGAATTGGAAAACACATTGGAGTGAAAAACACCTTAGCAGAAGGATACACAAATGCACCTCCCACCTATATAAAGAGGACACAACCATTTTTCAAGGACATTCATCATCCATATTTCATTTTTCATATGCAAAAATGAATTTTGCGAGGCTAATTCTAGGTTTTGGCATAGTGAACAACTGACAACTTGGATATTGGCTGAGTCTTAAGTAGTTTGCATGAAGGACTTAGACATAATATCAAGTGTCTAAGTCATGGAAAAGTTAGACCGAGACTTCTATAATCAAGGAAGGGGAACTGTAGGAGGAAGATCCACAAATGTTAGGCAGTTGTGCCTTGGATATTTGTATATCTGTAAAATAGTTGTAGGTATCTTAGTTGAACTCCTTGATTGTATCTTTATAATATTCTTCATATTAATAAAGTTAAGGCATGTGCCTTAGGTGCCACCCCTACTTCTGTGGTGTGGTCCCATTATGCTTGTTGGGTGTTATTTTTCCTTGAAAACTTTCCCAATATTGAGGAAAATAAGAGACATAAGAAGAGCACA
This sequence comes from Picea engelmannii, assembly GCA_009831015.1. Taxonomy (NCBI): domain Eukaryota; kingdom Viridiplantae; phylum Streptophyta; class Pinopsida; order Pinales; family Pinaceae; genus Picea; species Picea engelmannii. The sequence goes on from ML778997.1 coordinate 1,343,515, forward strand.
ATGAGAGAGAGAGAGAGAGAGAGAGAGAGAGAGAGAGAGAGAGAGAGAGAGAGAGAGAGAGAGAGAGAGATTATTCCCTTAATAAAGGGAAGGATTAATGAGAGTCCCAATGTGGAATGAAAAGAGGGTAGAGAAGCCAATGGATTACTTCTTCATTATGAGTTAATGTCTACTTTAAATTGATTGATTTTACAATGTACCTGGATTGAGTTTCCAAGTGATTTAGTATACCTAGAAAGAAAAATAAAACTAGAAATCAAACAATATTTACCCTCTTATTAAGCCAAGTGTTACTAATAAAATACAATAAAATACAATAAAAAATAAATAAATGTTGTTAATAAAATATAATAAAATACAATAAAAATAAATAAGAAAAATAATAAATGTCACTATGATTTAAAAAAACCTTAATCACTTATATATTAAAAAAAGCCACCAAGAATTGAACTTATACTACTTTCCAAAATACCAAAATCTCTTTACAAAATATTTAAAATCTTTAAATTATATATATATATATATATATACTAACTATAAAAAAACAAGATATACTATAAAAAAAAAATTCTATTGCCAAAATTTAATATTCCATGTATTTCCTCAACCATCAGCTCATTTGACATGAAGTGGTATAAACTACAATATTCTTATTCCTTGTCATTAAAATGTGTTACATTCATAACCATCCTCTCATCTGTAAAATAGTTGTAAGTATCTTACTTTGATTGTATCTTTATAATATTCTTCATATTAATAAAGTTAGGCATGTGTCTTAGGTGTCAAGTGGTGTGGTTCCATTATGCTTCTTGGATGTTATTGTTCCTTGAAAACTTTCTCAATATTGAGGAAAATAAGAGATATAAGAAGAACACAATGTGTATGTGTGAAAGAGAAAACAAGAAACATAAGAAGAGCACAATGTGTATGTGTGAAAGAGAGAGTGTTCCGTTAAGAAAGGGAAGGATTAGCGAGAGTCCCCACGCGGAATGAAAAGAAAGGGAAGGATTAGGGAGATTCCCCATGTGGAATGAAAAGAGGGTAGAGAAGCCAATGGATTACTTGTTCATTATGAGTTAATGTATACCTTAAATTGGTTGATTTTACAATGTACTTGGATTGAGTTTCCAAGTGATTTAGTATAATTAAAAAGAAAAATAAAACTAGAAATCAAACAATATTTACCTTTTTATTAAGTAAGTGTTACTAATAAAATACAATAAAAGATAAATAAATGTTGCTAATAAAATATAATAAAATACAATAAAAAATAAATAAATAAAATAATAAATATTACTGTGATTTAAGAAAACCTTAATTACTTATAAAAAAAAATCCACCAAGAATTGAACTTGTACTACTTTCCAAAATACCAAAATCTCTTTACAAAATATTTAAAAGCTTTAAATCATATATATACAATACACGATATACTATAAAAATACAAAATATATTAGAAAAAAACAAGATATACTATATAAAAAGAAAGATATACAATAAAAAAAAATTGCCAAAATTTAATATTCCATGTATTTCCTCGACCATCAACTCATTTTACATAAAGTGGTATAAACTACAATATTCTTATTCCATGTCATCAAAATGTGTTACAATCATAACTATTATCTCGTAACTATAAATTACAATATTCCTATAAATTACAATATTTTTAATCCATGTAATCAAAATGTGTTACGTTCATAACTATCATCTCGTAACTATAAACTACAATATTCCTATAAACTACAATATTATTATTCCATGTGATTCTTATTCCATGTCATCAAAATGTGTCACATTCATAACTATCATCTCTTAACTATAAACTACAATATCCCTATAAACTACAATATTATTATTCCATGTCATCACATGTATGCTTATTGCATTCATAATAAGAATATTTTTATTCCATGTCATCACATATATGCCTATTGCATTCATAATATGAATATAAATAAAATTTATATGAAGATATAATTATTGACAAAATCCTACACCATTTATAATATTCTTATTCCATGTCATCAAAATGTGTTACATTCATAACTATCATCTCATTTTATCTTAAAGTTTATAAACTACAATATTCTTATTCTTATTCCATATCATCACATATATGGATATTGCATTCATAATAAAAATATAAATAAAATTTATATGAAGAAATAATTATTCACAAAATCCTACACCATTTATATGTATATGGAGAGATAATTATTCACAAAATCCTACAAAACACTAATGAATAACAATAAACATATTAATGTGGATTGATATCCCATATAAATGGAGTGTATTGATATCCTTGGGAGCCCATGCTCTTGGATTTGTTTAACTTCTTGTAAGTGAAATGTCACGAGCTCTTGGATCTACATCGAGAAAATGGGGACACGTGAGTTGATCCTCCTGTAAATTTCGTGTTGTGATTTTAAAGTCCTTTCATTTTATTGCAGAAATGATCGACAAAACACTCTATTAAGTTACACAAATGATCGACAAAACACTCTATTAAGTTACATAAATGATCGACAAAATACTTGACACTTTAAATAGTTAAAAGGTTTTTGAGTAGGGTTGTTAAAGATTTTAGAATTAATAGATAAAACAAATTCTAATAATATCTATTGGATTTAGTTTAAGTGGTTGGGAAGAATGATTATCATCTTCTTCATTAACATTCAATTCTCTAAATGATATATTGAACTTTTAACAAGTATATTGTTATAATGGCTTCAAACTTTGTTATTAACTAACCTTGTAATCTAAAAATTTTAACATTTACCTTAAATAACATCTTCAAAAAAAAAAAAATACTTAATAATTTTAATAAATCAATGTAACCTAAAAAAAAACCTAACAAACCCTTAAAGATGCTTGAGCAGGGTTTATCATACATCCGATTCCCTTTGGTAAAAGGTAATTATTTCCTCTTCGCCATCTGATTACCTTGCCCACGAGACCCCGGAAAGTAAAAGTTCAACGGTCAAATGCATTTCAGTCATTTTTTTTTTTTTCATATGGATATCGATCGACATTAATATATTCCTTTTTTTCCTTGATGGCTTTGTCATTAATATATTCATTTTTTTTTCCTAAAGATTAGATGGTTTTAAGGAGTGTCGAGTCGTTACATAATTACGCCGAAAGGCGTACACCTATTGATAATGAGCAGATTTAATTACGCCGAAAGGCGTACATCTATTGACAATGAGCAGATTTAATAGGGGTTTAATGCTTAATAAGTTTTCTATAGACAGGATTAAATATGGCTGGAATATTCTTAGTAGTCACACAAAATAAATGGCTGTGATTTCAATCATTAACTTCTTAGCTATTATAAAGACAACCGTTTATGTGTTTACTTTTTTACATTTAGCTAATCATATTTAAAAATTACTTTGATAGCTAACTGATTGCCACATAAGTTATTAACAAAAATTAAAATATTAACACTAAATAAATGAAGCGCAACCGTTTATTTGTTAATCAATAATAAAATTTAATAAATTTAATACCTTTTGGCATTCTCCAGTGCTGTATTAGGGGCTGTGCTAGTGTACAATTTGAATTCCTATTTAGATGAGACTAAATCTCTTACAAAATTTGATGAATTTCTAATTAAATGGAGATTAGATCTCACCCACACTTATCAATTATCTTATGACTTAAAATTATATTCATTCTCATTTATATTTTTAATAAAACTAAAACCAATTTACATAAAATTTAAAATACTTAACTAATTCATTCTCATTTATATTTCTAATAAAACTAAAATCAATTTACATAAAACTTAAGTTTATATTTCTAATAAAACTAAAACCAATTTACATAAAATTTAAAATACTTCATTGTCATTTATATTTCTACTAAAACTAAAATCAATTTACATAAAACTTAAATTACTCAAGTACTACAGCTAAATTGCTTAACTAATTTTTATTCATATTTTTCTAGAATAAAGATACAGTGAGATTGAAAATGAAAATAATGAGATTTAACAGATTATTACTTCGTGACCTTGGATTAAAACAATTCAGATTAAAAAAATTCAGAGTTTTGATATTCAAAAATGATATTTTGTAAGGATTGGAATTTTTTTTAGAGATTCCAAGGTAAATCTTAATATGATATTTAAGATAAACCTTAAAATCTTTAAGACTCAATATAATGAATACTAATACTTAAAGTTATTATAATAATATACTCATTAAGAGCTTAACATTCTTAGAGAGAAATTGAATTTGGGTGGGAAAGATAACAATCATTCCTTCCAACCATCTAAACTAAAACTTTAAATTTTTAATAACATTTTAATGCTATTACAATATTTTTAACAAAAATTCAAAAACATTCACCAAAAATTACACTTCGCCTGACAATAAAAAAAAAGTGTAAATAACAGAAGCACCTTGTAACCCATTACAACAACTCACTATAAAACCCTGCACCTCTCCTTTCCAGTTCAATGAATTTTCCCATTCATGATAGGATAATCACCATCATTTCAACAATATATGCATCACATACAAGCATAATAATGACAACAATTACTATAAACACAATAATCATATATTCCAAAATAGTACTTTTCAGTATTCCACTGAATCCATTCTGTCTTATCTGAAACATAATATTCAGTCCTTGTTTGTAAAGAGTGCAGCCAGATACCAGAAAGAGAAGGATGAATGCAAGGACAGCAAGGTAGGAGTCAATGACAGCCCCACTGGTGCGTTGGCAGAGAGAATCGAACTGTGAACAGATGGAAAGACAGTTGGCGCAGGCGTTGCCGGCCTTGAACACCAGATACACTATTCCTGCTGCGGATGAAGCGCCCGCTGTTACAAACCCCACCATTACCTGCGGAAAACTCACACACACATACATACGATCCATCTCAATAACATACTTTCAAACTTAACCAAATGGATAAGAGGATCTATGAATCGTTCAATAGTTTTTACCGTGTCCAACACAAAAAGCAAAACTCTGTTAGCTGGGCAAACACGCGGTCTCATTATGTTGAAGATGGAAACCGGAAGAGACGTAAGGAGATAGAAACATGCAACTCCGTTCACCGCCACAAAAAAACTAAATCCACATAAAAACAGTTTAAGGGTCACAGTAATAAATATTGTTCTACTGTAGAAATTCTGCAAACTTTCAGACTGTAGATTTGAATAAGAAGATATCACATGAGTCCATTTACATGAAAGGAGGCATCTGGCTATATCTGGCCTTGAATTCTAAATAATGAGTAGAAACAGAAAAGGTGTCGCCCTTTCTTTCCAAGACGGCTAAAGCTGCAGCTGAAGTGGCAACAATGGCTGCCAATCGCAGAATAAAATCGAATATGGCAACCAGTACCCATCTCCATTCCGATCTTCGAACTGCATTTTCTGGTTTATTGCTTACCTTTCAAAACAAAATATCAAAACTTTAGAAAGAAAAGAAAATGCAGAAGGAAATCTCACAACTCAGAAAACAAGTATTACAGTGAACAAAAACCCTAAACAAAACGAAGGATATCCATGATCCTGTTTCATATCCTAATCAACATTTGGAACCCTTCTGTATGAGGCTCATTAATAAGGCTTTACCCGAGGCTCATCATCTGAGCAATCTATATCCATGATATAGAAACCTTTCGATACGACGCTTCGGGTAGAGATTCTGAGATGATGCAGAATCAATTGATTTATAGGAAAATTTTAGGTAGGGTTTGATTTGACACAGTCAATTTGGCCAGGTTAAATGAACATAGTCTAAAGGTTTTGACTGATCAGAAATTTAGAAAACAAGTAGTTTAAACTTTTTGGCCTTTTTAAGGGTATAGGGTATATTTGTTTCCTTAGATTTGGATGAAAAGGTTTAAAAGTTCAAATGTTTTTAGAAAAAATTTAGTAGTGGTTGGTTGAGATTAGTATTCTGGGTGTTCTAGTGTTTTTGAAAGGCTGAATCTATTTATGCATTAAAAATCATCATTTAAGTCATGTAAAGTTGTGATTTCGCTAACAATTTCATTAGGGGAAGTTGCCTAAAAGTAAAAAACCTAGAATATTTAGACTATGTCCCTTAAATGGTTAAGAACATCCTAAGAGGTGACAAGTTCAAATCAAAAGGTGGGTAGGGTATGCCTACCTCCCTAGCTAGACTTTAGTAGTCAAATCTATGCACTAAGGGAGTCCATTGTCCCACAAACAAGGGGGTCTCATACACTAATTATTATTATTATTATATGAAAAAGTTTTTCTTTGCTAACAAAGGTAAAAGGATTTACTCAATGGGAGATCAACAATCACCCCTTTGCAAAGCATTAACTGTATTATGGGGTGATGTGTAGGTGGTTGGAATAAAATCTCTCCCTTTGGGGTTAGGCCCCCTAATTCGGGGTGATGTGTAGGTGGTTGGAATAAAATCTCTCCCTTTGGGGTTAGGCCCCCTAATTGGGGGTGATGTGTAGGTGGTTGGAATACAATCTCTTTCTTTGGGGTTAGGCCCCCTAATTGGGGTGGACCTTGTTTACTATCCATGAATCATGGGGAAGTACTAGTAGGGTTTTCACCCATGATTTCCTTGAAAAAAGAAAAATCTAAAAAATTCAATGAAACCTAGAGTTATCAAGCACCAATATATCAAATTTCTTAAGGTTGTATATTTTTATCATTTAATATGAACGGATTAATACATGACATGGAATGAGATGATAAAGAAACTTACACTTTCATAAATTTGATTATTTTTTGTGCTTGAAAGATGAGTTTAAGATGAATCTTCAATATTTATAATGGAAACTTTTTATACTATATTCTGAGTAAATTTTTTGAAAAAACATTCTCTATTTTAATTATTATTATTATTTAGTAAAAATATAATTTAAAAATTAAAATTAAATTATTACTATTATATTTAATTAAATTATCATTTAAAAATATATTTTTTAAGTAAAGTTGTATTTCCTAATCAATTAACAAATCAATATAAATAGCATAACAGATGGAAATATAGAGAAAACATTCATGTCTGTGTCAAAGTTTATGAGAAATTGAAAAACAAAACTTGGTCTAGACAAAACTATAACTATTGCTATTCTAAACATAGATACATGACAATCAAAAAGAAAAATTAAACATTAGGCGAACCTGGATTGCCATTGCCACTGGGAGATGGTGGACATGCAAGAGAAAACACATATGGTTAGCAACATGTTGAGCACTTGCACTTGACAAACTCGCTTGAAAGAGAATGAAATAGAGCATCCATGAGTCAACAAAGGATAGTATAACGGTGAAGTTGGTCGACAATGTCTCTTCTCATGTTGAAAATGAGTTGTAGGTGCTCTTCTGGGAAGCGACATAAGTTTGGCACCTATGGCACTGAAGTTGAAACAGGTTGAGGCTCAATTTCTGGTTGAGTTTTTTCCTGAATTCTATCATCATGCAAAGAAAGAGGAATCTCTTCCTCAACTCAGAAATTTTTCATAGCTGAAGTGAGGACGACATCCTGAGTCTGACGGGCAAAGTTGTTGGGGGGAGCCTATAAGTCTATGGCGGAAAAAAGAAGAGAATCCAGAGGTGCTTGTGGAGGTACCAAAGGTAACTCTTCCTCAATGAAAACCATGACTATGACTTCCTCCATTCAATTTTGATTAGTGTGAAGTAAATTCTCCAAGGACGGACCAACATGGCTTGGGTCAGAGAGGGGAGGCATAAATGGAGTAGATGAAGGGCCCGACCGATGTTGTCTATCCATAAATCTATAGTATGTTGGAACACATTTCAGCTTACCCCTCTCATGCGACATTGTAATGACAGGAGTGGAGTTGACAATCTGAAGGGGAGGATAACAACGGAGGTAGAGAATACTAGGAGGGGAGGAGAAAACCAACAACCACACGAGAAAAGAATGATAAGAGCCATGCCTTATCTCCAAAATAGTGTCTAAATTGGTGATGAGAAGCGTCATAAAGATCGAGATGATAGCCCAAATTCACCTCGTACCAGTCCTATGAGATCTTGGCTCTCGCCTGGAGCAAACCATTAAATCCCCCTCGATGCGCATGCGCACCACCACCCACATCAATTGAATGTTGAGCATGTTGAAGAGACATAGAGAAGGAATGGTGGCATGGGGTATTTACTTCTCTAAACACATGTGTGCCGATTGTCACTCCATCTCAGAGATTTAAAAATAAATTATTATTATTATAATATTTCACAATATCCTAAACATAAAAAATTATAGATATACCATATATGGGCACCTGGGCACCTAAAAGGAAGCAAATAAAAGAGTTTTTTTTGTTTGTCTTATTTCATTTTAATATATTTTTAAGTAAAAAGAATTGAAAGTTTTTAAAATATAATTAAAATTTATTTTTAAAAATTTATATTTTAATAGTTTTATTTTCATAACTTTAATATTTATAGGACTAGAGAGAGTCTTTACATAGTGGAAAATATACGTTAAATAATGAAACATAATATAATTAAATAATGACTATCAAAATATAATTTATATAATAAAGAAAAATAACATTATTCTTTTTCCAAAGATGACAACGATAAGAATAAAGTAAAAAAAAGTAAAAATAGTTAGCATAAAACTTTATAAAAAATAAGAAAAAATCAAATTATTCAACGTGGAATAAAACTTAGTACATAAGTTAAATGTTCAATGGCAAGGTTAGCAAATGTCGGGGGAAGCAATGTCAAATGTTTGGAGTAAAAACATTTAGCATAAAACTTTGTAAAAATAAGCAAAAAGGTAAAGTGTTGAATGTGGAGTAAAAGTTAGTAAATAAGTGAAGTGTTCAATGTGGAGGTTAGCATATGTTGTAAGGAATGTAAATAAGTGAATTGTTGACTGGGAGGTTAGGATATGCAAAAAACAATATAAAATGTTTGGAGGTTAGGATGGATGGAACCAATGTGAAGTGTCTCCACACATATAGCCTCCACAACTAAGAACATGTATATCCTCGCAAAATGAACACTTAGTCTAATAGTTATCAATGTTTTCAATAATATAATATTGTTATGCACATGCATATACTTTTTACCTATATATGTATATTAAAAATAAAATTTAATTATTAATTTAATAAAATTTAACTATACATCTTCAACATAGACATATAACTTCTACATGTCCGCACATGTATATACATCTTAAACATAAACATATAGTCTGCACACATATAGCTTGTGCACCTCCTTACATGTATATAAAGGATAAATTTTAGAACATAGTGTTTGATAGTGATGTTTGTTACTTGGTGTAAAACCGATTTTTATTTATTTATAATATAGTCCTATACAAATAATTAAAAGATTAATATTTATTCATTAATTTAATAAAAAATATTTATTAATTTAATAAAATTTAATTATACATCTTCACAACCGTTTTGTACTGTACATAGGAACTTTGGGACTCGTACATGCACTCATTCCACACTTGTACATGCACCTATTCCAACCATCCACCATAATTGCATAATTAAATTTCTTATTAAATTTTTGTACATGCACTAATTCTACACCCGTACATCCACCTGTTCCAACTATTCGCTAAACATGTAGAATTAAATTGCTAATTAAATTCCCATCGGGGGATCGACAATAAGATTTTGTTTTGAGGGACAAAGAAGAAGCCAGGAAAAAAAATGATCGCTTGCAACAAAGTTAAACTATGTAAAAAAGAATGAATTTTTTGGTCAATGCACAAAAACAAAATCACAGTCAACGCAAAACTAGTTGCTATAGTCCTAGGGCTATGACAGAGACTTATACATCTTCAACAAAGACATATAGTTTGCATATACCTTTCGCATCTCCGCACATGTATATCCCCGCACCTATGCACCCTTCCTTTAGTGATCTCAAGGATCCAAATGATGAAGGCTTGCATCACCAACTTCACAGTGAGTAGAATTATGCCTACTAGGACATTGTAAAATAAACACATGTTGCATTTTGTCTTAGTTTGGAAACTATTCATGGAAGTGAATGTGGACCAACCAAGGTTTTCATGGCAATTTATGTAGTGTAACTCTTGGATTTTACTAAGTGGATGATATTTCCCTGTGAATTAGAAACATTTTCTTTGTAAATGTAAATGGGTCTTAAGAATTGGTAGTTTACACAAAATAAGCACACATAAAATGATATACACATCTCATATTTTTTTTTTGTCATTTTCCAACTTAGGGATTGATATGCAAAGCACATAAATATATCCCCCTAGTTGATTTCCTAATATTCAATATTATTGTCTTTATTATAGGTGTGGGCGGGTTAAATTTGTTAGCATGCCATTGAAAATATTGGTTCTTGTTTTTTTTAATATATGATAAAGTGAATATTGGGATTAGAGTTCCTGACACCTCTGATAGTGAAATGTTTGAATGGACACAAAAAGGTCATGCTCACCGGAGCTCAACCCCATCCTTATAATACAACATGTATTTTGGTACAGTATTAAGTTTTTTCCAGTGTATAGGCTTGAGTTCCTAATATATTAATTTTTTTGTTAGTTTTTTTATTAATTTTGTATTAGGCGATGCAAATCCAAAAATGATCAGAGGTGGTTGTGTCACCTTGCAAAGAGTTACAAAATGATGATGCATTGCTTACTAATGGCTTAAATAAGGGCCCAAATGAAATGGACCAAGTAAATGATGTTGAATTTGTTGAAGACAACACAACAAAAGATGCTTTTTCATTCTCCATTCCATGTAAAAACATATCAGTAGATGAAATTGGAGATACACATATCTTGGAAATTAAATAGGCTTAAAATAAATCTTGCAAGACTAATCTAACTAATTCAATTATTAAACCTGAAGAAGTTTTGGAGAAGACATTTTTAGAAAAATTTGGGCTTACCAAAAAAAGTGGAAATGCTTGGCATGGAAGAAAGTCACATAGAGAGATGAGTCCCTAGTCTACAAGAGGAAAAAAGGATGTAAAGAGATCTTACAAGAGGGATACACAAAAGAAGATCAAACAAAAAAGTGACCATATTCTAACTCAATAAATGCTCTCTCCTGTTAGTGATTCTGTTGTTGGTTGTGAAAGTAGTAAGTCAAATCCCAAGGATGCAGACAATGAGTTGGTTTTCACAACAATTGATGTATTTAATGCCATGTTTGGCTTACCTACTGATAAAATTGCTACATACAATTCATTAGAAGTGAAGTCCCAAATTGATACTGAATTAATAGACCACCAACACTAGTATCCTGTCGATCTTCACAAAACTATTCAAAATAATGGTATGACAGACTCTCCTATTGACCTAACACCACAACATCAATTTGATGTCCAAAATATTAACAATTGTGGTAGTATTGAGCCAAATACACATGCTGGAATTTTTGAGATGCACCCACAAACTCTTGGAAATTGGTGCAGACCTGAGCCTAGTACATCAAAGCATGGCTTTTTCTGTGATTTTTTTTCGAACTTCTGGTAACTCAGAGGTGATGTTATATTGCATTTTGTTTTCAGTGTTGATAGATTTGAAATTATGGGGTTTCCTAAAGTGCTAAGTAATAATGCATCTTCCAGACTGCAGGGCATGTGATGCATTACAACAATGGGATATATATATCAGAGGAAGAAGAAATTCCACAAATTTTATACATGTGCATAAGACCTGTGCTGAATGGTATGCAATTAGAAAACAAAATTCCATTTGTTTTTGCAATTCTTTACTACTGAATGTTCATTTCATTCTTACTATTAAATTTTAATAGATGAAGGCAACTCCAACATATCCTTCAAAATGATTATTGCTTACATACTCTATGATGTTTATGTTTAATTCTTTCTTTCAAATTTAGCATGGATTTACATTCTATTAAAATTATTCTTACTATTCAATTTTAATATAGGAATGCCTTTCCAACATACCCTTTAGAATTATTATTGTTTACATGGTCTATGCTATTTATGTTTAATGTTTTCTTTAAAATTTAGCATGGTTTTACATTCTATTATTGTTTGGAAAAATTTAGGGCATTGGATGTCTATTTCAAGGATGATTGTATAATGAATCTGGAAGTAGAGATAACAAGAGGTACCAAAATCAAAAGAATTGTTTGCAGACTTAAGGGGGCTTCTCTGGGTATTACAGACAATAACATTAAGAGGGGATTGTGGCCTTAATTTTTTCCCATGTTTTCTGTAGGATAATTTTGTAATTCTCTATCCTTCTCATTCATCACACAAGTTTCCAAATGAAAGGATATCATCTACAAGCTCAAAGCACAACGATTCCATACCAAGAAGGGGGTAACAATTTTCTAATAAGGGAAAACTGCATAGGTTCTATTGTAAATTTTCTTTTGAGTTGGAGTATTTGATTTTTAAATGTCAATTCTATATTGGATTTTACTTACTGTCTTTTTAACCCATTCAATATTTTTAGAGGAGACAAAATACCTGGTAGATGACAAGATGATGAAGGTTTCAAGGCAAGTCAAGCTTGGAAATGGCCGTCGGGACAACAATGCATATGGATTTTCTTTGGTTCTACATTGGAGCCTGCTAATAAGGTATTATATGTTTTTTCCCTTTAAGTGTGTGTTTTTAACTTCAAATCTACTTTCTTATTGAAACTATGTGTTATAGGTTCTCAACAACTCTTGTTTTTAATGCAAGAGAAAATTAATAATTTTGCAAGGCTCATTGGTGCAACGATATAAAAAACATGGAGTCTTGTTGTGATCCATTTGGTTGCATCTACTAATGCAGATGGTGCTTGTAAAAGAAAACTAAAAATTTCGATGTCAATCTTCGAAGGGAAGTGGGTTCTTAAGATAGATTGTAAGTTTATTTGATAGTCTTTCAGAATGTCTTAAAATGTCCTTATATATACTTCCTTTCCTCAAATGTTTTTAGTATATATTTGTTATAATAATTCCTTCACATTACTTAACTTTCATCTTCATATAAAGGTCATACTCGTTTACAGAAAAGCATGATTTCATGCATTATTGCATGTATGGAAGCATGGCATCGAGTAAATGCATATCCATTTGAAATAACTGATGACATCCATGACACCTTTGAGGGACCAAAGCATGGCCGAGATCGAGTCGAGGAAAAAAGGTGTGACAATATACCAAGTAAAAACATTTTAGAGAATGTATTTGGTAAATTGGCTATGTTTTGGGAAGGATTCCCTAACCTTTTTGATATTTTTCTATTATAGATACCAAATATTTTTGGAGGGATAAGCTTATATCTCAGTGGTGACTTTGTTGCCTCTTCAAAAGGATACTTGCAACAATTCACTTTAGTTGTAGGAGGGTTAGTCTTACACCGAAAGTCTATAATGGGCCAGCTAGAGTGTTGAAGTACTATTGTGCTTTACAATCTATAACTTCTTGAAATACGTAAACTCATTGGCAATGACAAGATAGTTAAGAACAAGTTAAAGGAAGCTAGGTCACTAGAAGATGCTACATGAGGGAAATATGTAGCTCATACTTGGTTATTGGTATCTATAGTTGCTTGCTAGCTACAACCTACGGGTAATGGATGAAGCTAGTGTATACTTAAGAGGTTTTGAAAGGGAACAATTTGCATTTCCTTGTTATTTAACTTATTTATCTTTGTGACTATTTTTGAGTAATAGCTAATTGACAATGATGTTTTCTTCACATTTTGATACATGAGCATGAAGTTGGTGTTGTATTTTCTAAAAGTCTTCATTTTTTATTCACTATTAATCCTTTTAGAAAACTCCTGATAAATTATAGGGAATTCCTAGTTTTATGAACAAATATTTGAAATATGGTAGTTTTTAGATGAAGAACATTGCTTGGAAGCATCTAGTGATATAGAAAACAATATTTTGTAAGAGAAGGAAAAGGATTAATGATATATATGATTCTAGTGGCAACTTCCTTAGTTATCATTATTGCTCCTTAACAACAAGGGAACAAGAAAGAAGCTCGCATGATGCGATTTTGTACTACATTTCTTCAATTAGAATGATTATTATTTACATACTCTATGATGTTTATGTTTGGTGCTTCCTTTCAAATTTAACATGGATTTACATTCTATTAAAAGTATTCTTACTATTCGATTTTAATATAGGAAGGCCATTCCAGCATACAGTTTAGAATCATTATTGTTTACATGGTCTATGTTCTTTATGTTTAATTCTTTCTTTCAAACTTAGCATGGATTTACATTTGATTAAAAATTGGAGAAATTTAGGCCACTGGATGTCTATTTCGAGGATGATTGTGTAATGAATATGGAAGTAGAGGTAACAAGAGGTACTGGAATCAAATACACTATCCATAGACTTAAGGGGGCTACTCTAGGTTGTCGTTTCACAAAGTATCGTAGGAGATTTCATGTCCCATGTTCCCTTTCTACTCTGGAATGTAGATGAGATGTTGTAAGATTTTAAAACCTTGTCTCTCAATTCCTCTTGAAGAATAATCTTCAAATATTACAGATAGAAAAATTAAGAGGGGATTGTGGCTTTTTGTTTCCCATGGTTTTCATGAGACAATTTTGCAATGCTCTGTCCTGCTCATTCATCACACAAGTTTCCAAATGAAAGGAGATTATGTACAAGCTCACAGAACAACAGTTCCCTACCAAGAAGGGGGAAACAATCTGCTAAAAAGGGAACATTGCTTAGGTTTGATTGTAAATATGATTTTGAGTCAGAGTATTTGATTTTAAAATCTCAATTCTATATTGTATTTTACTTACTGTATTTTTAATCCATTCATTTCAAAGGAGACAAAATCCCTGGTAGACAACGAGCTGATGAAGGTTTCAAGGAAAGTCAGGCTTGGACATGGCTGCTAGGACAACAATACAAATGGATTATGTGTGGTTCTGCATTGGATCCTTCTCAGAAGGTATTACATGTGTTTTCCATTTAAGTGCACGTTTTTAATTCCAAATGTACTTGCTTATTGAAAATGAGTTCCATATGTTCTCAACAACTCTTGTTTTTAATGCAGGAGCAACTTATTAATTTTTCAAGGCTCACTGGTGCAACGATATCAAAAACATGGAGCCCTACTGTAACCCATGTGGTTGCATCTACCAATGCAAATGGTGCTTGTAGAAGAACACTAAAATTTTAGATGTCAATCTTGGACGAGAAGTGGGTTCTTAAGATAGATGGTAAGTTTATCTGATAGTCTTGCACGATGTATTCAAATCTCATTATCTATGCTCCCTTTCCTCAAATGATTCTAGTATATATTTTTTGTAATAATTCCTTCACATTACTTAACTTTCATGTTTAGCTAAAGGTCATACTCATTTACAAAAAGATATGATTTCAGGGATTGTTTCATGTACGAAAGCATGGAATCTAGTAAATGTAGAGCAATTTGAAGTAACACATGGCGTCCATGGAACATTTGAGGGACCAAATATTGGTCGAGCTTGAGTTGAGAAAAAGGTGCGACAATATGCCAAGGAAACACATTTTAGATAATCTAGTAGGTAAATGGGATGTGTTTTGAGAAATCGACCTCTTGCCAAACTGTTGATAGTACTTCAAATTTAATGTATAATATTAATATGTTCTCAACAAATCTTATACGTTACAAATTTTCCATTATATTCACCTTCAATTTTTTTCTCCATGTCCTAGAGTTGGAATATTCCCTAACCTTTTTTATATTTTTCTATTAGAGGAGCCAAATATTTTTGAAGGGATAAACTTTTGTCTCAATGACCACTTTGCTGCTTCTTCAAAAGGATACTTGCAAGAAATGGCTTCAGCTGTAGGAGGGTTAGTCCTACACTAAAATCCTGTAATGGGCCAACTAGAGTGCTGGAGTACTTTTGTGCTTTACAATGTAGAACTTCCCGAAACAAGTAAACTCAGTGGCAAAGATAAGATAGTCCTGGACAAGTTAAAGGAATCTAGGTCACTGGTAGATGCTACAAGAGCACAATATGCAACTCATACTTGGTTATTGGAATCTATAGCTAATTTCCAGCTACAACCTATGGGTAATGGATGAAACTAGTGTATAGTTAAGATATTTTGAAGGGAAAAGTATGTTTTCCCCTCTTATTTAGCTTATTTATCTTTGCAACAATGTTTGAATAAAAACTAATTGATAACACTTGGTGTTTTCTTCACATTTTGCTGCATGAGCATGAAGTTGGTGTCCTATTTTCTAGAAGACTTAATTTTATTCACTATTAAGCCTTTCATAAAACTCCTGATAAATTACAGGGAATTCCCAGTTTTATGAACACATATTTGAAATATGGAAGTTTTTAGCCGAATAACATTTCTTGATAACATCTAGTGATATAGAGAATAATATTTTAAAAGAGAAAGAAAAGGATTCAAGATATATTTGATTCTATTGGAAGCTTGCTTATTTATCACTATTTTTACTTAAGGACAAGGGACCAAGAAAGAAGCTCGGGTCATGCTATTTTGTACTACTTCATTTCTTCAATTTGTGCTAGTAATGCCTAATGCTTATTTGAATATTTTCTGTAATAAAAAATAAATAATTTGACTCAATCTTTTTTGTGAAGAGCTATTTTATAACCATGTTGTCAATCTAAATTCAACTTGAAAAGCATGTAGTCAACTGATATGACTGAAATTGATGCTTATGCTTTCAGAATCTAGTAGGGACTAGATGGTTTGCAACTATTTCCCTTGTAATTTAATAAAATAACTAAATATTGTTGTTTTTCACAAATATATTAAATATTTTGTTGATAGTTGGTATGTAGTACATTTCTTTTCTTTTTGTAATTTTGAATTTTTTTTTCATCTTTATCTTTATGAGGTATTTATGATCTTATCATGGCTAATGAGGTTAGTGCTTATTTTCAAATATTCAACTATCATGGTGCACTTTTTCCCCTAGTGATGCACTCTCTACATCACTAGGGAAACAATGATATTTATTGTAGCATGGTTTAAATTTTCAACAAGAATGTATTAGCTACTATGATTGAGATCAGGCCCACAACAAGAATTGTGGCAAGACTATGATGGTATAAATTGGATGAGTTTTCAAACTCCACAATTGGATGACTTTGAAAACTCCGTTGATGGTTACTTCTGTATCTTGTTACTGGTATAAATATGTACATAATCATGTTTCCTATCACTAGTGGGATTAAGCTTTATCAATATTGTCTTCACATTTCTAAGCCATGACAATTCCCTACATCTCTTTGATTTTCAATCATTCTTTATAGCTTATTGTTTTGTATCGTGAATAAATGTACATGTCAACACATTTTTTTTGTTGATATGGTTCTTTTGACTTTATTGTCTCTTTGTGGTTTCATCCTCATTTGTTTATGCAAATGCTTTGTACTTGACATACTTAAGTAGCATTAGAATAAATTTGTGTTTTCTACTATGATTCATGACTATATTGTTAAAAATATTTTGTAGTATAATCACCTTTGCTTGATTTAACATTGATTAGTCACAACTACTCACCGCAACCAATGTGATTGCAGTGCTCCAAAGTGACATAAGTCATGGGTCAAACCAACTTCCCTACAAATTAAAGGGACTATGCACCTAATGTGATTATAATGAACTAATACACCAAGATATCATCTCTATAACAAATTCAATGCTCTGATATTTATCTTACCCACGTATTATTGATATTGTCTCTATAACATATCCAATTCTTTGATACCAATCTATGATATATCGTCTCCCTTCCTGACCCAACAAGGTACCAAATCATAAGGTTTCTTTCTCATTTATATTTTATTAATGTGCTTATATCTTCCAATAGCTGTCCAAGCCAAATATATATCCAAAACTTAAATGCATAAACTAATTATGCATAGAAATGTGATTCTTGTTTACTTATTCAATTCACTGGTTCATTTTTGTAATACATAGTGTATAAAACATTAAAAAAATAGAGAGTTTGGATGGGTGTCCTACTAGGGTTTGCTCAGGGGGACAAGGATGGAGCTAGATATGCATATCATGGAATACTTTGATGATTCCTCTTATGACACTAACATATTTGTTTCTCATTCATTTGGTGTGTCCCTAGGAGAAAAACACTTAGGGCATGTGGGGGGCATGCTCCCTAAGGAATTCACTTATAAAAAACATTGGATAAAGTGGATGTCGTGGATATTGATGTCAAATTTGAGGTCTTTTCAGGTAGGGTACATATGTATGAAACAATTTGTTAGGTGGGAGCGCCAGCTGGTGATTCAGTGGAGGATTTGTACTTTGTATAATTAACGAGCATTCAAACAACACCCTTCCCAAATGGGTAGTGAAGTATTTTCTTTGGTAAAGTCCTTGGGATTCATCCATTGTTGTTATCCTTGGTTCATATTCTAGTTCCTTCTGCCATGATTTGGAGCTGAAATATGGTGAAGGTTGGGTTGGTTTTGTTGGATAAATAATGTTAGAGGAAGAGTTCAGTAGAGGTGATGGTATTCAATATAGGAAAGGCCGAAGGAAACACAAGAGGAAGGATATTAAGTCTCAGGTGGTGGGAGAAGACATTAGGATGGAATATATAGGGATTTTCAAAAGGTGAAGGATGGTAGTCCACTCAGGATCCTCTAAGTTTTGTCCTTCTCATCTTGGATCAAGCTCACATAATTGAGAAGTGGATTTCCTCTCATATTAATCCATGGTTATGTTCCCAAGTTTGAGTTCAAATAAATCTTGCATATTCTTGTCATAATATTTCTATGACAAGTACTGCTATTGGAAATATTTCTTAAACTGCTTCCAAGAAATTGTCTTCTCATAAAGGTCCTTAACCTACTTAATTCGATCCCACCACA
The DNA here is from genome assembly GCA_009831015.1 of Picea engelmannii. Lineage (NCBI taxonomy): Eukaryota > Viridiplantae > Streptophyta > Pinopsida > Pinales > Pinaceae > Picea > Picea engelmannii. The sequence goes on from ML778997.1 coordinate 1,362,336, forward strand.
TAGATTCCTTTCCATGGAGATGGTAGGATACAATTTAGGATTATACATTTTATGAGCAATCATGCAACTGGAAATATTTCCTCATTCCCAACAACCATGCTTCTACATCTTCTCCTTTCTTGTTCTCTCCATCAAATGACGATGGCTTCATTTTCCTCATCTCCCCTTGCAAGGTATCTGATTCATGTATCGTCCTCTAATGTATGACATGAGACATAATTGGGATACTTTTCGATCGTGAATGCGAATATGATCTTATATTTGAGTTCCCTAGGGAATGATGATGCTGACACCTGCTAGCACTCCTTGACCATCTATATCCTCCATGATCATCCCTCCTATCATGAGATCTAGTTACTTCCACTTTCATTGCACTAGCTTCTTGATTTGTTCCTGAATATTAATTGAATTGATTTTATAGCATATTTAGGCTCTATTGTATCTCATCCCCATCCTTCATAACATTTTAATTATCGACCCTCTAGTTCTACACTTATTTTTCCACTAGACTCTGTTTCAACATTTCCCATGCTGACATGTAGACCTTTGATATTTTATCCATGGATGTAGGAACCTTGTGCATTCTCCATATCTCTAGTTCTCATATAGTGACTAAATTCTACTTTCATGTACCTCTAATTATGCAAGAAATGTGCATGTAATAATTATTGTTAGCACATGCATACTATAAAACATTCCATTAATTAGAGAATAGGTTATTATTCACATCAATTTATGAAGAACACAATGCACCAAGTAAAATATGATTCCTTAAAAACATTCTTCTTCGGAACATCTCTCCAACGAATATACTCCTATCTCATTCCGAGTTATGAGCGAAAAGTTACAAGATTCATATGCTGCAATTTCCACTCACTCATTGCTGTAGAATTTACTTTATTAATTTATAAGAAATTTTAGCACCCAATTTTTTTGGGGGTGGATATATGTAATCTCCTCCTTAGGGAATTTCCATCAATTATTCGTTTTCTCAAATTTGAGCTCCGAGATGAAAGTTATGGTCTGGATAAGTTTAGACTATTTTTTCCAATTTATCCCTGTATGCTACATGTGTCTTCTTTATCTTTGTGCAAATTTTTACAAACCCATATTCCAAATATGGCGCCATGGATGTATTCTATGGTTCATAATATTTTCGTAGATTTCGTCTGTGCCTGAAATGAACTTCTGAGTAAGGAGTTATTCTCTCTGGAAGTAAACAGGTGCAAAATTTTTACCTTAATTGTTTCAACTATAACTTTCTCATGCGAGCTCTGTTTTGCGCCCATAGTAGCTCATTAGAAAGTTCTCTCCAAGTTATTTTATTTAATCCATGGAGACAACATGTACCACATGTACACTCTAATATTATGGATTTTGATTGCCCAAAAACCTCGTTTAGGCCCTCAAATTTTCTTTGCAAAATAATGACCTTTGAAAATAACAAAATTTCATATAAAATTGATTTCTTTTATTGTTTTAACAGTCTTTTAATTTGAGTTGTAATATGAAATGAGAATAAATCTCAATTGTTGATTCACTGTACCTTCCATAGGCCCATAGATGAATTTCCACCGACGATTTCCAACTCGAAGAAATATCAATCATTGATTTTCCAACACTAAATCGGCGATCGACAATTGGAGATTTATTTTAGCAAACAAAACGTGCTCGTGAATCTTCCCCAACCCTAATCATCCTTTGTTGACCATATCTTGTTTGACGTGGAAACTATGTTGAATCTAACACCTTTTCTTCTCCCAAGATTGTACTTATGCTAAGACTTCATATAAGTATGTTTATGAAGCATATAATTGTGTTTTGATTTAATAAAAAAGAACCAAAATCATTGATTGAGAGGGAACAACCTTGCAAGTATTGTCCATGATACACAAGTGGGAAATTGATGAATCAAGGATGGATGAAGTGGCATGGAGTAAGGAGTTGAGTTGTTTTTATGAATAAAACATGAATCTTGTTCAACAAGCTAATCTATGCTTTCTAAGGATAAAATCATACCTCCCAACATACTCGATCTAAATGATCCATGTGACAAGTTATGAAGGGACACGAAAGTGGTTGAGGCAGTTAATGGATGTTGACAAATTGGTATTTTAGAGAAGCAAAGGGATATTTGAATGAATAAGAACATGACCTCATGGTTTCCCCTTTAGGATAGGAACCGTGGACTACAAGTGACGTCTGACATAATTTATGAGAGTCCTGAGGGGATTGGTCAAAGAAGATACTAGAGGTGGAAGACTAGAGGATAGTGAGACATCTAGTAGGCCTAAAAAAGGGAGATCAAATAGATGTCAAAATATTAGAAGAAAATTCCATAAACGAATGGAATTTTTTCTCATGGAAGTGGGGTCATGTTCTTATGATGATGAGACCATAGGTGACATTGAGGTGCCCTTGAGGTACAAGCATCTAGTGAAACAATGGGTACCCAAGGATCTTCCTCGTTTAAGTATAGATTTTTTTGTGAACGAGATGATATTTCAGATTGCACCATCATCAATACACGATTTGGGGTTGTTTTGCATGGATGGCATAAAGTTGGGGTACGATAGATGTATTGAATTGATGGAGTATGTCGAACCCTACTACAATTACATAGATTAGATGAGGATGGTACAATATACATGAAATATGTGCATATACAGAGTGTCTGCAAATTATTTAAAGCTAAAATACAATAATCAAAATAAAGGATTGAGTATGTACATTGACGGAAGGCTGTAAGCATCAGGGAATATTGCAGGGTTTATAAACAATACATAATCCAGGTCTACAAATAAACAACCCAATTGCATATTTGAGGGGCATGAAGGAAACCGTGTTTTTGTGTGTGCCATAAAATCAATAGCTGCAAGGGAAGAGTTGTTGATCAATTACAATTGAGTTGAATAGATACAAACATTTTTACTATGGGAGTGGTAAATATAACATTTCACCAAACCTGTAATTAATGAATCTAATAACTTATGTTTTTGTTAATTAATGTTTTTTGTTAATGTTTCAATTTGATGTAAGAAATATAAGGAATATGTCTCATTAAATGACACCATCCTATAGACAACAGGTATACCTCATTTTTAATTATGTTTTTTCAAGAGTCTATTGGTTTCATTTCGATATTAATGGTTTCAATATTTTTGTTGGAGGTTGTTGATCGAGGAAAGTCCCCAATGGATGAGATGACACCATCGTCAAGGCAACAAATATACCCCATTGTAAATTGTAGAAATTAACTATAAGCAATGCATTTTTTAATTATGTTTTTTTGAGAGTCTATTGGTTTCATTTCAATATTAATGTTTTCAATATTTTTGTTGCAGGATGTGCCTGGCCAGAGCAAGTCCCCAACAGATTAGAGGAAACCCTCCTCAGCCCAACCAGTATCACCCATAGTAATTGTACAAATTAAATATGTTGTATTATTATGTTTTTTTATGAGTCTATTGGTTTCATATATTTCTATATTGGTTTTTTCGATATTAATGTTTTCTATATTTCTGTCGCAAGCTATGTATCCATTAGCAGATAAATACATAAAAATGGATGTGGATGAGAGAATGTGTGATGATGATATCACATCATCACTTATTCCCTTTCAGATGTTAAAGAAGTCTGTAAAAAAAAAAAGCGGAAATCCTTTGTTTGGTATTCATTCAGCCGCAAACAGAGGATATTAGAGAAAAGATTGATCGTTTGACAATGAGAACTCATTCGTTCAATGTAAGATGCAAGATATTTAACTAGAAGAAAAATTCATTTATGGTTTTAATTTTTATACTCGTATATTTCATTAACTAAAATATGGTTTGTTTTTACAGGAGTATTTGCGTCCACATAATCCTGGTGAGGGGATTTGTAACACCCTGTTTCCCCCAACTTGTAAATATAACTATAATGGCCAAGAGACTATGGAAAACTCCATATGTGTGAATCTTGATTCGATGGACCTTTGTATGAAAGGTAAACGAATGTAAATTATGTTATTTACTATAAAATGGATAAGTGTTGCATGACTGCTGGAAGGGGGGGTGTACTAAGAAAGACCATGAATGCTATGAAAAGATATGGTGAAGGGGAACATGAATGGTTGTGTTAACCTTCACCAAACTATTACTTACTAGATTTAATTTCTTAGGACCAAAACAATCCTCTGACCCATAAATGAATTACAGTCAGGCTGGTAGGTGGGAATACCTCCTCAAGTGTTAATGAGGGGATGGGGCAGAGCACCCATCTGTAAGGCTTCCAGACCTGACCGTGGGCTGGAAATTTGAGCCACATGCGACCTTTCTGAAAGAGGCAAGAAGGGAAGGTGTGGTGGATAGAGGGAGACCTGCGAAGAGTGCATAGGAGAGGAAGCTTTTGGGTTCAAGGAAGAACTGGAAAATAATCATTCTAGTCACAGGAAATGGCATAGAAGGTTATGATACATGATGATAAACGAGGTCAATCCTCCTTGCTTGGTATCTTTTAAACCATTGCCAAGATCCCGCGGGAGGAGGAGAGTAACCTTCATCCCTACTATTGTTGAGCCGGAAGAAGAGATTCTGTTGCAGAGCATCGTGGTCTAGCTTAGGGGTGGCTAGTGGTAAATCCATTTGGAGTGAGTGAGCCTACGGTTAGGTGGAAACGGGCACCCCTTTCAGTAGTCACTTCACTTTATCTGGTTTTAATAAGTATTTTCCCTGTTTTATGTGTTGAACTAGAATAATGGATGAATGCCTTGATTTATGCATATATGTACTTATAAATATTTTCTATGTGGAATGGTTACGATATGTACATGCCTCCTTCTCTTTGAAAACCTACACCCTCGACCAATAGTTCAAATGCCTAGCTTGGATTTGGAGGCTTCCTGGGGAATAATCTTGTATGGCGGTCGAGATGGGATATGTAATGTTGACTTGAACCTATCCGTCTGAAGAGGACACCTCTAATAGAATCCTTTTCATGTGACCAGGATTTCAGGCCCAAGTCCTTAACCATTTCATGACAAGCTCCGGCAGGGTAGTGAAAGTGGAAGCCTTTAAAAGGGGATGTCCCTTCGTTTAGAAGATGAGCAGATGAGATCCATGTGAAAGGACCCATATGACCAATGCCAGGAACCTTGTGCTAGGGATAAGGAAGATATGCTCCCTTGGCTTCGGAGCTCCAAAAGTCTATAACTTCAGAGTAAGACCAACATTACCAGCCTTATGTGGACCGAAGGTAACCGGGAGACTCGGTCTCCCATGAGGTTGACCGATGATAGGCGGTTCCCCAGGTGGTTGGGTGAACTCATTTCAAAAATTAAACCGAGGCCTGAAACCCCGAAGGACCCAACACTGTAGTTCGTGAGATCCCTCAGATCCTTTCCCAACCATTGATATATAGGGGACGCGTGGCACTAATCCCTCTAGTTCAGAGATTGGACGCTTTAGAAGGTAAGAGGAGTCTACATAGCAATGCTCCTGAATGTTGAACCTTCGGGGTAACCAGGACCGTAGATCTATAAATCTACATGACTGGATCTCGACCGTGAGATCTGAGGTATGATGAAGGACGATCAGACCAGAGTGAAGAGGCGCATTGATGCCATCCATGGTGACATGGATTCAAACCTAATAATCCACGTGTCACCTGGATTTATGCACATCACCTACCCCATAGGGCCCTTGGATTATGACACACATCATCTCAGGTGATGGAACATGTCGCCTCTGAACCAACTACGTGTCAACCCCTGGTACGTGCCCACCTAGCCAACATGGTTGGTGAAGGGATTGGGACTTCAAGAGTCCTGAACTTCAGAACTCCGGAGGATTTGGAGCATAGTATCGTAGAAAATCTGATGAATACCCAAAGCCTGAATTAGAGGATTATATCTGAACCGTCCATTGGAAAGGACATGTGTCATCATCTTTTGCACTCCAGAGTGGAAGTACTTCGGAAGAGCTTAAGAGTGGAGGGTCGAGAACTCCCGAAGCCAGAGACCTGAAGTCAATCTCAGCCTTTGGTTGTGACAAGAGTATGGACCGTTGATTTGACTCATGTCTGTCTACGAGTCCGACGAAATTGGAGTCAGGTGAGTCAAGAACACCCAAAGTCTGAAGTTTTGACGTGTGCGAGGAATCTATTAAGTCAAACCCATGTGGAGGTCCCATGGCCTCGACCAATGAATATACGAGGAACTTGAGAGAGGCATATCCGCCAGTTCTGAGCTTGGTTCTGAGCGTGGTGACCATGGCTGGAAAGCCCTGGATGAGAAGAATGGGTTTTAAGACCCCGAATGGACGTCTTGAGTTATTAAGAGGAGCAAAATTTTTACGCCCCACCATGGGTGTGTTACAAATTGGTATCAGATCATGGTTACAACACTTGGCCTACTTGGGCTCATGGACAAGTTGCGTAAAAACCATATTTAAAGAACTTTAAGGGTGACACCCTACCTTACCTCCTTCCTAAAAAGTCTGGTTAAGCCCTTACCGGAGAAAAGAATGAAAGCTTTTCGTTGTGTGTGTATTTAAGAAATATAAACTATGTGTTGTTCATGAACTAATAGATTGTTAACTAACAACAAGTGTTTTGTCAGCACTCAAGTGGTTGGTTAGCTGCGGGAAACTACAAGCATAAAGGATGGAGACACACCATGAAGTGGGGGGTGGCTCCCACAATAGAGACAAATAATCTGACAAAAGGAGGGCGGTAGAGACCCCTATGGATCTGGTTGAAACTGAAAGGAGTCTTATGTTCGAATTACAGAGCTTCAAAGCTGACAACGAGATATTGATAAAAGAGAAAGAGAAGCAAAAAAAAATTAATGCAGTCTTACTAGAGAGTTTATCCGACATACAGAGACAACTGCAGCATGGACCTGCAACCAATCATGTGGACCGACGACAGACAAAGAGGAGCCGAAGTCCACCCGAGATACAAAAATATGGTCCCATAAGTGGCCACACTAGGAGGAGTACCTCGAGGAAGCTCCAACCTGGAGACATGTGACACTCATCGAGAGAATCCTTTGGAAAGGAAACTGACGACTCAGAGGAATATTCTAGTAGTAAAAATATCTCACATTCTCAAAGGAAAAGGAAGAAACAAAAGCATTCCAAAAGTCATGACCTTGAAGAGTTCAAGAAAGCAAAACCACCCTCTTTCGATGGTGAGATTAAGAAAGGGGAAGAGGCAGAAGCCTAGATGCTTGGATTAAAGAAGTACTTAAGTTTCCATGATTTCTCTGAAAACTTGAAGGCTTGAATAGCCATCTTCAACCTGAATGGAAAGGCTTCCATTTGGTGGGAAGACCTTAAGAATGTGAAAGAAATCCATGAAGAGGACCTATCATGGAAACGGTTTGAGAAACACTTCAAGAAGAAGTATCTATCAAAAAAATATTTTGATGAGAAGACTAAAGAGTTATATGAACTCAAGTTGGGGCCACTCACCATAGAGGTATATGCCAATAAATTCCTTGATATGTTGAGGTATGTACCCTACATATAGGACAAAAAGGTGAAAGTGAAACGATTTATTAACGGGTTACCCCAAAACTAATGGAACAAGATTGATTTCGATGAGCCAAAAACCTTAGAAGAAACTATCTAGAAGGTAAGATACTATTATGAACAATTTGGGAGTTAGACAGAACCTCGCTAAGATTGGAAGAAGAAGAGTTGTTTGAGATTCAGTAAGAAGTGGTTCAAATCCTCAAAATTTAAGAACTATAGGAAGGAATATAGGATAAGCGTTCCTTCTAGAAGTGTATATCAATAAAAATTCCCCTCCCAGAGTGGAAATAAACCTTTTGGAACAACCCCAGGAAAGATAGATAAGCCAAAGAAGGAACCCTTGAAATGTTGGGGTTGTGGAGAAGAACATCTACTGAGGGACTGTCCACAAAGACAATAGAACAGTAGGAGGGTTTACAATGTCCAAGAAGCTACCGACGTCATTGATGTGGCTAGGAGTATTCCACGGATTTATGCAGCTGTGGATAATAAACAAGACGACCACCAAGCTTTAGTGGTGGAGATGGAAGGTATGATCGCCAACCACCTAGTTTCTATTTTAGTTGACCCTGGTTCTAATTTGAGTTATGTGGTCCCTCAGGCTGTTGATAAGTGTAAACTGCAACCGGTTAGGCATGCTAATCTCTAGTTAGTACACCTAGCCACTGGAACTAAAAGAAAAGTAGCATAGGTCATGCCAGCCTGCCAATTCACTGTGTATGGATTGCCCACACAAGCTACCCTTAACATACTTCCCCTAGGATCTTATGACCTGCTGATTGGTATGGAATGGCTAGCTGCATATAAAACTAAGTTGGAATGTTACTATAAAACCTTAGAATGTGTGAATGAAGAAGGGATAAAGATAACCCTTCGAGGAATTCAGAATCCTGTCTCAGTGAGACAAATATCAACACTTCAAATGAAAAAGTATTGCAGAAAGGGATGTCCTCTATATGCAATACAGGTATTGAAATCGATTGAGGAAGATAGGTGAAACCTAGATTACCACCCCATATTAAGAGAATATATATATGTGTTTCCATACGAGGTATCGGGTCTACCTCTGAGAATAGATATTGACTTCTCCATAGAGCTTTCACCAGGAGCAGTGCCGGTGTCTAGGACACCCTATAGGATGAGAACACCCGAGATAGTTGATCTTAAGCTCCAGCTAAAGGAAATGAAGGATAAATGCTACATCCAACCCAATGTGTCTCCGTCGGGAGCACCGGTCTTGTTTGTGAAGAAGAAATATGGCACACTCCAATTGTGCATAGATTATAGACAACTCAATAAGACAACCATAAAGAACAAGTACCCTTTACCAAGAATGGATGACTTGTTCGACCAATTAGGGGGTGCTTCCATTTTCTCAAAGATTGACTTAAGGTCTAGATACCATCAAGTCCGAATCAAGGATGAAGACATCCACAAAAAAAACTTTAGGAATCGATATGGTCACTATGAATTTGTGGTGGTGCCATTTGGATTAACCATCGCCCCCACCACTTTTATGTGCTTGATGAACAATGTATTCAACGAATTCCTAGACATATTTGTATTGGTTTTTATTGATGATATCTTAATCTACTCCAAGAATAGAGAGGAGCATGAAGAACATCTTAGAATTGTACTTCAAGTTCCAAGAGAGCATCAACTCTACGCTAAGTTTAACGAGTGTGACTTTTTCCATAAACAAGTCCATTACTTATGCCATGTTATTTCTAAAGAGGGTGTGACAGTAGACCCTGACAAGATCAGATCTATCATGGGATGGACTACCCCAAAGGATGTTTCAGATATTAGATCCTTTATGGGCTTAGCATGATACTATAGAAGGTTCATAAAAGGATTTTCCAAGATTGGTTGCCCAATCACTGCCCTTCAGAAAAAGGGGGTTAAATTCATTTGGACATTGGAATGTGAAGAAATATTTCAGTCACTGAAATACCTTCTGACCCATGCACCCGTGTTGAAGATTGTTGACCCTGCTAATGATTTCCTTGTGTGTATAGATGCCTGAAAGGAAGGATTTAGAGGAGTCCTTATGCAAGAAGGACGTGTGATTTTATATGAGTCCATAAAATTGGATGAGCAAGAAACAAATTATATGACCCATGATCTGGAGTTGGCTGCCATAGTGCATGCTTTAAAAATGTGGAGTCATTACCTCCTAGGTAGGAGATTTGTACTTATGACAAACCATTACGGGTTGAGACACCTATTTGATCAACCAAAAATTAATGCGAGGCAAGCTAGATGGATGGCTCTCCTTAGTGAGTTTGATTTTAAAATCAAACATATCAAAGGAAAGGAAAATAGGGTGGCCGATGCCCTTAGAAGAAGTATGAAAATGATTCACCTGGAAGTGGTGAGAACCTATGAAATGGATGTCAGGGAAAGAGTCAGGAATGCACAAGAAACATATGAGTTCTTCAATGCCGTGACATCGTACCTAACACAAGAGCCCGCAGGGAAAAAGTATGAAGGCTACCAGATGTTGAACGAAGGTCTGCTGACTTACATAAACATATTGTATATTCCAACTGTGAAAAATTGAAGAGGTTCATAATGGATGAACTACACAAGAGACCATATACTGGTCACCCAGGATATCAAAAAATGATCACGACCACTAGGAAACAATTTTATTGGCCTGGACTGAAAAAGGATATAGCCGACTATCTAGCTAAGTGCCTAGAATGTCAACAAGTTAAGGCATAACACCGGCACCCAACAGGGTTGTTATAGCCTCTTCCAATTCCATAATGGAAATGGGAAACCATTTCTATGGATTTTATCACCGGGTTACCAAGATCGGCCAAGCAGAATGATTCCATCATGGTAGAAGTGGACAAGCTGAGCAAGTCCGCTCACTTCATTCCTGTCAAATCAACTTGTAAGGAAATATATATTGCCAAAATCTTCATGAAAAAGATCTTCAGACTGCATGGCATACCCAAGGAGATTGTATCTGACCGAGATATGAAGGTCACTTCAAGTTTTTGGAAATCCTTGATGGATGGTTTTGAGACTAAGTTGTTTTGTAGCACAACTTATCACCCTCAAACCGATGGACAAGTAGAAATTGTAAACGAGATATTAGAAGACATGTTGAGGATGAATGCAATGCATTAGCCTAAGAAGTGGGAAGACTACCTGCCGTTGGTAGAGTTTTCCTACAACAATGGTTACCAAGAGTCACTGAAGATGAGCCCTTTCAAATCCCTCTATGGCAGACTGTGCAGGACTCTAGTCAGCTGGAGTAATCCAATGGATAGAGTTACAATCAGACCCGACATGCTGAAAGATATGGAACAACAACTGATCCAGATAAAGAAGAATCTGAAAATTTCTCAGGATAGACAGAAAAGTTATGCCGACAAAAAAAGAACCCCCAGAGAATTCAAGACAGGAGACCATGTATATCTCAGAGTTAGGCCCAAGAAGAGTTCCTTGAGAATGGGAGCTTGTTCCAAGATGGCACCTCGGTATTGTGGACCCTTTGAATTTTTAGATAGAGTGGGACCTGTAGCCTATAGGATAGCACTCCCTCCCACAATAAAGGCACATAATGTTTTCTATGTTTCATTATTGAATAAATATGTACATGATTATAATCATCTAATTGACTGGTCTATGATTTAGTTGGATTTGGAGGGAGAATTCCTACTAAAACCTCAATGCATACTAGACAGGAGGGAATCCCCACTTAGGAACCAAACCATTGCACAGGTCAAGGTGCAGTGGAAACACTTGGACCCAGATGAGATCACGTGGGAAATGGAGGATGCCATGAGACATGCATATCCATTTTTGTTCACTTCTATGTGTATAGAGCACATTTATAGATAGAACATCGAGAACGACGTTCCTTTAAGGGGGAGGGAATTGTAACACCCTATTTCCCCCAACTTGTAAATATAACTATAATGACCAAGAGACTATGGCAAACTCCATATGTCTAAATGTTTATTCGATGGACCTTTGTATGAAATGTAAATGAATGTAAATTATGTTATTTACTAGAAAATGGATAAGTGTTTCATGGATGATGGAAGGGGGGGTGTACTAAGAAAGATCATTAATTTTATGAAAAGAGATCGTGAAGGGGACTAGGAATGGTTGCATTAACCTTCACCAAACCAGTACTTACTGGATTTAATTGCTCAGGACTAGAACAGTCTTCCGACCCAGAAATGAATTATAGTCAGGCTGGTAGGTGGGACGAAATCCTAAAGAGTTAATGAGGGGATGGGGAAAAGCACCCATCTGTAAGGTTTCCAGACTTGACCATGGGTTGGCAATTTGATCCACATGTGACCTTACTGAAAGAGGAAAGAAGGGAAGGTGTGGTGGGCAGAGGGAGACCTGCGAAGAGTGCAGAGGAGAGGAAGATTTTGGGTTCAAGGAAGAACTGGAAAATAAGTGTTCTAGTCATAGGAAATGGTAGAGAAGGTTACGATACAAGATGATAAATTAGGTCATTCCTCCTTGATTGGTATCATGTAAATCATTGCCAAGATCTTGCGGGAGGAGGAGAGTAACATTTGTCCCTATGGTTACTGAGCCAAAAGAAAAGATTATGTTGGAGAGCATCGTGGTCTAGCTCGGGGGTGGCTAGTGGTAAATCTGTTTGGAGTGATTGAGACTACTGTTGGGTGGAAACGAGCACCCCTTTCAGAAGTCACTTCACATTATCTGGTTCTGATAAGTATTTTCCCTATTTTATGTGTTGAACTGGAATAATGGATGAATTCTTGGATTTATGTATATATGTACTTATAAATATTTTTTGTGTGGAATGGTTACAGTATGTACATGCCTCCTTCTCTTTGAAAACCGACACCCTCGACCAATAGTTAGAATGCCTAGCTTGGCTCTGGAGGCTTCCTGGGGCATAAGATTTTATGACGGTCGAGATGGGAGATGTAGTGTTGACCTGAACTTGTCCGTTTGAAGAGGACACCTCTTACATAATCCTTGTCATACGACTGGGATTCCGGGCCCAAGTCCTTAACCATTTCATGACAAGCTCCATAAGGGTAGAAAAAGTGGAAGCCTTTAAAAGGGCAGGTCCCTTCATTTAGAAGACGAGCGAACACGATTCATTCGAAAGCACCCATATGACCAATGCCAGGAACCTTGGGCTAGCACTAAGGAAGATATGCTCCCTTGGCTTCGGAGCTCCAGAAGTCCAGAACTTCGGAGTAAGACCGACCTTACCAACCTTATGCAGACCGAAGGTAATCGGGAGACTTGGTCTCCTATGAGGTTGACAGGCGATAGGCGGTTCCCTAGGTGGTTGGGTGAAATCATTTCAAAAATTAAACTGAGGCCCAAAACCCCGAAGGACCCAACACCTTAGATCGCAGGATCCCTCAGATCCTTTCCCAACTATCGATATATCGGTGACATGTGGCGCTAATCCCTCTAATTCATAGATTGGATTCTTCAAAATGTAAGAGGAGTCTACATAGGAATTCTCCTGAATGTCTAACCCCCGAGGTAACCATGACCATAGATCTATAAATCTACGTGACTGGATATCGACCGTGAGATCTGAGGTATGCTAAAGGACGATCAGACCAGAGCGAAGAGGCGCAGTGACACCACCCATGGTGAAGTGGTTTCACACCTAACGAGCCACGTGTCACCTGGATTTATGCGTATCGCCTACCCCATAGGGCCATTGGATTGTGAAACACATCATCTCGGGTGAGGGAACGTGTCACCTCTGACCCAACTATGTGTCAACCCCTAGTATGTGCCCACATAGCCAACATGGTTGGTGAAGGGACTGGGACTTCGAGAGTCCTGAAATTCAGAACTCCAGAGGATTTGGAGCATAGTATCGTAGAGAGTCTGAAGAATACACGAAGCCCAAATTAGTGGAGTATATCTAAACCATCCATTGGAAACGACAAGTGTCATCATTTTCCACACTCCGAAGTGGAAGTACTCTGGAAGAGTATGGACCGTCGATTCGACCCGTGTTTTTCTGCGAGTCTAGATTCCGGTGGAATCAGAGTCAGGTGAGTCAAGAACACTCGAAGTTTGAAGTTCTGACGCACGTGGGAAACCTATTGAGTTGAACCCACATGGAGGTCCCATGGCCTCGACCAATCAATATCCGAGGAATTTGAGAGAGGTGTATCCGCCAGTTTTGAGCTCAGTTTTGGGCGTGGCGACCATTGCTGGAAATCCTTGGACGAGCAGAATGGGGTTTGAGACCCTGAATGGAGGTCTTGAGTTCTTAATAAGGGAGAAATTTCGACGCCCCACCATGGGTGTGTTACAGGTTTGTTGCTACTATTTATGCTACTGATGAGTCTTCACATCACGACCATCTAACCCCATGTGTATATGAAAATGTGCCATTTGTTTCAACTGAACATTCGTAAATACATAGCAGGACACCCTAGAGGGAATATGTGGGTGCAACCTCTACTTCTCATTGCACGAAATATCATGCAAAACAATGTTAGGGGGTTGATGCATCAGAGTGTAGTATTGATATTGCTCAAGCAACATTTCTTGGATCTTCCCGTGTTATTATCACAGGAATGGTACACACCACATTTTTGGTGGATGAAAATCTCATTCCCATAAATATAGAGAAGATCCCAGGTATTACAAAAATGTTTTAACTATTATATATAATCTGATTGAAATTTACTCATAGATCATTCTTTTTAAACTAACGATGACATGATCATTTTGCAGGAAATGATGGTTTTTTTAAACATCTAAATGATTGGTCACTGGAGATATTTGGGGCCACCATTCACACATGGTGGGATAAACAAAGATTTTTTTTTAAAAGATGATCTAGTTAATCACTTGATTGGGTTGTTTGGTGTTGAGAGCTTCAACCGAGAAAAGGTCCTCAAGAAAGTTGGCCAACATATGAAGATTGTGAGGGACCAATATAGGGTTCATCTAGAAATGAACCCTAGGTATGAGCACCCTCCAATGATTCCAGTAAGGAAGTGGAAAGCTCTGCAGGATGATGGAAGGGAGAGGGATTTAAGAAAACAAGGAAAGCTACCACTAGGCATAGGAAGATATGCAATACTTTGAACAATGTAATTATATGTACTTTATTACTCTTTATTTTTACATGAAATTTGCAACATCTAACGTATTTCAAAATTTTCATAGACTGCGAGAAACATCTAAGGAAACAAAGGACATACTAGAAAAGCATTCCCAACACAAGCTTGGGCCTGGTGGTTATTCGAATCTGGTGGCACAAACTGTAAGTATCAATAAATCAAATATTGTATCCAAATAATAAATTGCATATAAATTTGTTTTTAATTCACCATAAAAGATAAATTGATGATCTTATACAAAATTGTAGGACGATCGGTTCAACGAAGTGCCATCGAAGGATCTTATTCAAACTTTGTCTGGAGAGAAACCTTCTCCTTCTCTGCAACTCAACGTTGTTCTACAAGTACTCCTTGCACTTGCTTCAAGGCCTGGGTGGCTTGTTCTATTTCTTCCTGTGCTCATCGAAGGTGAGATTTGGTTGTACCTGCTAGTCGGCGGAGTTGGGTTGGCTCATATTCCAACTCTAGTTCTCTCAATGGCAGGGGCACAATGGAGACTACGCGACTCAACTGAAGGGCCTGCTGTATCCCTCAGAGTTTGACCTCAATTCTGTCATACATTTCCTCCTGCTTGGCTTCTTGTTTCTCCATGATTTCCTGCAAGGCATCATTTAGAGCTGCTATGATGAAGTCAAAATCATTGGTAGTGAGTATAGTTTGCATATTGGTCACGATGGCTCTGGATTTCTTCCAGGAAGAAGGTTTTGGGGGAGAAACCTTCCTCTTCTTCAAGGGATCAACCTCATCTCTAGGCAGTGTTACTTCACCTTACTTTTGTTCAGCTTCTTTTCCCTTTATCTCTTCTACTTCGTCATCACCCCCTCGGTCAGGTGATACTAAAGCGGTCTTCTCTGACGCGCTGCTTAAGTCTTGGACCTCTTTGGTCTTCTTCCTTCTGCTAGTTCCGGGTGTGTCATGTTCTTTGTGAGCGACCTCTGAGATATCAAGTTCGAGGTCAGACATCTCTGTAGGGTCAGTGGGGAGAAGGAGGTCCACTAACAAATCCTTAGTGATCTCCTCAAGATCCCTTCCGTGAGTTTGTAGTACGAATGAAGCTGCTCCTTATGTTCATAAACTCACACAGTGATGTAGATGAAGTGTCGATCTACGTGGAACTTCATCAGGGGTCAGAACCTCTGTAAGGTGTTCGGAGTCATGCGAGGTTCAACTTCAATGGCTCTCTTCAGCTGGAGGTAATATATGTGAAAATCGACTGCCACTGTTTTCTCATATCGATTGATGTCCGGGAAGGTCACACCTTCCGACATTTCCTAGGCAACAAACACGATGAGGATCAGGAACCAACTAAAGTGAAACTCATAGCCCTGATTGTGTGCTTTGCAGCAGTCTAGTTTCAACTGATTGACTAGGTACTTCGCCCAATTCATCTGTAGGCCTTCCACGCATTTGCATGCAAGGTCAACGACAAAGCCTGTGACCTGCGTAGGTCTGTTCTTCCTTACTAGTTTCCTTCAATTATTTGGCATGCTAGGCACACTGCGCCATTATGGATGGAAGCTACCTTGTAGCCTCGCGTCCCCTTCTCAACATCGTTGTATGTATCCTTGATATTATATGCTAGTGTGCGATTTGTGGCTTTTCTTGGACAAAAGTCCTATGGATCAGGTCCTTGCATACTCAGTCCTGTGATCCTATGGATCAACATCAGATTGACTGTGATACAATGGTCTAGCCATAAGTAGCCTCCATGGTAACATGAAAGTAGAATCTTTACATAGGCGTTCACTACCTGGTTCCTTCCGAAGTGTGAGATTTTCATTACATTCAACATGGTGGATTGCGTGAGGTTCATCGTCCATGGCTGGGGGATGATATTCGAGTTCTTCTCCTTTTTCCTGGTCAAGTATTTATATGGGGTGAGCATACTATGGTTCTTGTGCTCTCCGATGTTGAAATCGTTGAACTTCAATGCTACAATCTTGTCATGTTGTACTCTTATTGCGCGTATCCCCTTCGGGAGGTACACAGTAACCATGGTGTACTCAAAATCGCTTGGCACACTATCACGACTCACCGCGCCATCCGGAGGCGGGATGAAGTCAGGCAATATGGTCAGGATTAGCTTCACATTTGCTAGGTCATCTTTGTGCTTGGTTCTCTTTTCTGTTGTTGGTTGGGATGGCCCGGATCCATGAGTAGTGGACGGAGAGGCTTGCACTCCTCTTGTCGATGATGCTTGTATACCTGCAGACATGACTCTTTCTGACATTACTCTTTCAGTCATGAGGTCAATGAGAACTTCTTTGACAATTTTATCTGCAGTGCTGAGCTCGTCCGACATGCATGCTCGTGGTTGAATATCTCAAGTTTTAAGAGTAATTTCTCAATGCAACGTGATAGATGATGATAACGCGATGATCACTGTGTGAAATCAACTAATCTGCGGTCTCAGATTCATGGTTAGCAAAAGTGTTCTTTGTGCATGGCGCGACTGGATAAATAGATAACTTGGCAACAGATCTCTTGCAACGGGTGAGAAGCCTTCATTAACTCAGTTCTATTTGTTATGACGCAGTCCCAACGGTCTGATGGAGAGTTTCCTGGCCCTAAATTCCTTTCTACCCATTCGGGGTGTCGGTTTAATGGTTATACTATTCCCAACGACTATATTGCTTCGCCATGACAAAGTGCCATGTGACGTTGTTCTGATATCCCGACGAAGTTCCAATTTTGCAAATTTTCCTTCTGTGAAGTTCCCTTTGGAACCTTCTATAACTTTTTGATCTTAGCTCTCTTCTTACTGAGCTTTCTAACCTTCTTTCCCGTGAGCTTCGTCTTGGTATTCCTTTTTCCATTCTGATTCTTATCTTCTTTTGGCATAGTAACTTTGCACCGTTGAGATTCTTTCCTAAGATTCAAGGGTAACACTTCTTCTTTATCTGGGGTAGGTACTTCAGTCTTCTGTGGGTCTTCTAGTGTTATTGCAACTTCGACATCCAAGTCTCTGGTTTTAAATAGCTTTGATCTATTCTCCTGTTCTTCGACCAAGTGTGCGATCCTCCTAGTCATGAAATATTTTAACTCTTTCTTCTTCTACTCTAAGACTTCTTCTTCTTTCCTTCTGGCCTGACATCTTTCAATCCAAGGTTTTCCAAGTAACATAGCAAATGGAGTGTTGTTCTCAATAAATTTAACAACTTCAAATTCTTCCTCTGTTGAAGTTCCATTGGCACTCATAGATATCTGGGTGAGATTTCCACATAGGTTTATCAACTTTCCTCTGAATAGTCCTATTCCTACCAATGAAGGAATCATAACAGGCTTTCCTAAAGTTTCCCAAGTTATTTCTGTCATAATATTCACCCATGTTTCTTTATCCAGAACACAGTCAATGTCGAAGTCTCCTATTCTTGCTTTTATGCTTTCTTTTTCTTTGAATATCTCCGATAAGATGACACGTCGGTGGTCATTCAGGGTTTCTTTCATCTATAGCAATACTTTCTCTGATTTTTTCTGGGGTTCTGCCATAATCTTAGTTTCTGGATCTGCCTTAGGGTATTCTTGTTTCATATTTATTATTTCAAGCTTAGCAATCATTCTAGGGCAATCCAATACTTCATGGTCCATAGCTTTACAACAAAGACAACTAGATCTTCTACTAGGGAATTCATTAGAAAGATGTCACAGTTTTCTACAACTGTAACATAGGGTTAATCCTCTCTTTCCTTTAAATGATCCCCAACCTTTCCTATACTGCGCACTAGGATCATAGTAGCTAACCTGCAAAAAATTCTTTCTAGGGTCGTACATCCATCTGTTAGTCCAAACATTCTCTCTATGGATAGGTATAACATATCTTTCACTATTCTTATCAGATCTACTTATATAAAATATTCTTTCATCTATCAGTGCCCTACTTTTCAAGCTAGGACAAAATTTATCAAACATACCTAGATCCATACTTTTGAAACAAAAATTTCCACTTATCTTACTTTCAACAAAGCACAGAGCTTACAAATCTTACCTTTTTAATAAAAAAAATCGCACTTTTACCTTTCTCGGAGCATAAAGCTTCCAGATCTGGCCTCTTTTCTTCAGATCTGACCTCTTTTCTCTTGGCACAGAGCTCCACAGATCAAATAGTACTGCGTACTAGGGTAACAATTCTATGCATGGAGCTTTCACAGTTTTAGTTCAGATCTTCACACAAAACTTCTTCTTTCTCAGTTCCCAACAATCACAATTTCAGTCCCAATCTTCGCACACATCTTCTTCTTTCTCAGTTCCCAACAATCATAGTTTCAGGTCTCGACAATAGAACCATTTGTTGGCACAAGGGTAGACCCAAGATTCAACGCTACAACAACACACCAACAAAACCTTAACTACCGGCCCTTTCGGCAACACCTGCGAAGCAGATGAAGTCTCACCCGAGGTAGAAGCAGGGGTGGTTGAAGGACTTAGATGTCTGCAACCTTAGCTGAGACATAGATATGTGATTATAACACTTTAATAGAGCACTTAGTAGTCATTATTCATCAGTACTTAACCTCAGTTTACTGCACAAAAAAACCCTAATTACAGAGCATCACAGTATTCAACCAGATCCATCATCTAGTAGCACTTAACATAAATGAACACATCAGATCTAGGAGATTCAAGAACTAAGCATATTCACATAGGTCAGACCTAGCATTCATTCACATTATTAGGCACAAAGCAACATCATATCTATCTAACATTCATCTATATCAAAGAACTAAGCAAATCACACATAAACACATCAATACATCACACAAAGTAGAGCAACACATCATATACATGGTTCACCCCCACCCTGGGGCTACGTCCACCAACTCTTCTTCTCTTCTATTATCTTCTGTCAATCAGTCACATGCATAGAGCCTTAAAAACCCTACTTCGCATAGGACAGGAGATCTGCGCACTTCGCTAGATCCTCCTTCCCCGAGTTAGGTTACATCACAAAGCCTCTTCTCAGTCTCTTACAGTCTCTTGCACTTAGCCTTGCAAGTATTACATAGCATGCACAAAGCATATACTTAGCACTTAGCACTCCTTACAATCCTTTGATCACACAGATCGAATACTACATCCTACATCGCCTAGCTTCTATATATATATTACAAAATCGGGCCTAAACATGGGTAAACCCATGGGACGACATTCCCATACCCGTTACATAATCCCAAAACCCAAAAAACTTAAAAAGGGGTTGAGATCCCGCGATCTCCACTTCGTCTTGCGCTCTGCCTTCGACAGTTTGTCAAAGTCCCAAAAATAGGTCAAGCATGACCAAGAATCCTCAAAACTTGGTCAAGGGCCAACAGGGTTTAGGGGTTAGGCCTTAGCAAGTTAAGGGGTTAGGCCTTAGGAAGTTAAGGGGTATGTATGGTCATATGGTTAACGAGTATTGGTTTAGGGTGTTAATGCAAGGTTTCAATGTTATGGGGTTTAACATCCTCATGCTAGTATGGTAAATAATGTTTTTCTTCCATGGTTGGGAGGGTTGATGAGTGTCTTAGGGGGTGGTTGAGGCTCAGAGTTATTTAGTGACTTGGTTTGTGGGGGGAGGTGGTTTAGACCTTATGGCGCTAATTAGTGGCTTGAGTGGTAATGAGATTGGGCATAGGGGATTAATTTGTGGCCTGGGATGGGGGGTGAGATCCTATGCAGGGACAATTTTAAGGATGGAAATTTATCTCAGAATGTAGAAACGTTTGCGAATCTCACTAGTCATTAATATGAAAACAAAAAAATGTTTGGCGATGTTTTTGTAAAATTATTCAAATTTCTAAGGATTTTATATAGTTTCTACAAAATTTAGGCCATTTTTAAGGAAAATCACTTTTAGAAAAAATGGAAAATAACGAATCAAAAAATGGAAAATGACGAATCTTTTTTTAAAAAAGCATAGAAAATTAACCATCGATAAAATTTAGCCCCTAAAATTTTTCTAATCCGTGTGATGTTAATAAGTGACATGAAGGTGGAAATTAGATCTTAAAATTTAATTAGTGGCTTGGGATGATGAGACCTTTTGAGGTTAATAGGATGATGCTCTAAGGTGGGAGTTAAACCTTTGAGATTAGTTAGTGGATAGGAAAAAATGTTCATTCATGTTGATGAGATATTTGAGCTACGATTTAAAGAGTTTGAACCATGCAATAAAGAATCACTATCAATGGAGATGTTGTAGGGTTATTGACGTGTCATTGTGTGATGTATTTACATTTATGGTTATTGACGTGTCACTGTATGATGTATTTACATTTATGGTGTCTTAGATGACCTATCCAATGATAACCAAGGCATTAATGCCTAACCTGAAAATGCGCTTGTCATTATTTTTCTCCGCTACTAGCATAGCATAGAGAGAGTGGACATGGTGCTGAATGTTCTTTGTTATTTTGATTACTGGGTAGACTTTAAAAAAAACCATTATTGCAGTTTGCGACCAAGTTTTGGGCATTTAATTGAAACATCTTCCACTCCCTTCGGTCTCAAAACCTAATCATTCCAATGCGGCTCCTCGTCTTCCATTCTTCATCCCGCGAAGAGATCTATTTATGTGAGAATCGCCGCTCCACTTCATTACAGGAAAGGAAGCAACGCAGACGCATGCTGTAAAATAGCAGACGCGGCTTCCTTTCCCACTCTCGCTATTCAGCAGAATAACCTGAAAGTGAAGGAGAAGGAGGTGCTAGAGAGTCGCAAAAACTCAACTGGCCACATCATATCCACAAAGGATTTAGGGTTTATGCAGAAATGAGCGATAACGATAACAGTTCGTCTTGGGATTTGCCTGTCTCTCCACCTGAAATGAGAGATGACGATAACAGTCCGCCTTGGGATTTCCCTATCTCTCCACCTGCACCTTACAATCCAATTCAATACATAACAAGTTTCGGTCGTTTCGTCAAGCGGTCTGAGCAAGATATGGGTTGGAACGGTCCTCCTCCTGGAACTTTTGACGGCGACGGTACTTGTGCACCTGAAGTATCCCAAGGCCCATACCCTGATATCCAGCAATCTGATAATCTAGCGAGAAGAAGCGCAGACGAAGATGATGGACAAGAAAAGGGGGATGGGGAACACGAAGAAGACGCGGAGATTCCACTACAAGATGCAGAAGAAGAAAAGGAGATTGCACGGCAGGAACAAGAATTAGAAGTGGCGGAGATTCCACAGCCTGAGGGAGAAGAAGAGAAGGAGATTGCACGGCAGGAAGAAGAAGAAGGTGGGGAGATTCCATGCCCTCCTGCAGAAACAGAGGAGGCGGAGGACGAACAGAAGAAGAAGAGGAGGAGGGACACTTGGAGGAGAATAAGAGATTCAATGGATAAACGCACGGCTTCAGTTACTGGAGGACAATGTTGAGTATGATCTCAATTGTCTGCGCACGCTTTAATCTTGAATGTACAATTGTATTCAAAAGAATTCACAATTAACAATGGCGGGCTGCCTGCAGACTTCAATTTCTTTGGGTTGGCCTACGAAAAGTTACTACTTAGAATTTCTAAGGTTGCCCTAAATATACATATGTATTATAAATATTGCATGGTTATATATATATATATATATATATATATATATATATATATATATATATATATA
>ML778997.1:1384596-1399203 GCA_009831015.1 Picea engelmannii
AGTATTGAGGATAATCATAGAGTAAAAATCACATATTGATTAGAAAATAAATAATATTATTTTTAAGATTTTTTTTTCATGGATTTATATTTTTTTGTTATTCATATTTATATTTTATATCAATATACATAATTACAAAGTCAATATGTTTGCTTATACCATTTCATATATATATATAAATATAAATATAAATATAATTTGGGGTATTACATAATATGTTACTTAGAAATAATGTTACGGGGTTAGTGGGTTAGCCATTTCGAAGTTCAAGGGTTAGGCTTTCATGTTAGAGGGTAGTTAATTGGTTAGTGAGTTAGGAGCTACAACTAAGGAGGTGATGGCTTAGGGGAAGTTAAAAGGAAAGAGTGGTCCAATTATTAATGGGTAGTTTGTTAGAGGGCTAATGGAGGTGGGTTAGCGATTTTGAAGTTCAAGGGTTAGTGTGTTAGAGGCTTTCATGTTATAGGGTAGTTAATTGGTTAGTGAGTTAGGAGTTACAATTAAGGAGGTAATGGCTTAGGGGAAGTTAAAAGGAAAGGGTGGTCCAATGATTATTGGGTAGTTTGTTAGAGGGCTAATTGAGGGTTTGAGGTGAATGGGTTAGTGTCATAGAGTTTTTGATAATAGCGAGTGATTAATACATTAGTAGTAAGGTGGTTCTAAGTTAGGGGGTAGTGACATTAGGGGAGTTAGTTGGTTAAGGGTTAGTGTAAGGTTAAGGGGGTTAGAGTTTATTAGTTAGAGGGTTCAAACTATGGGTTCATCAATTACTTAGGGTGTACTAGTGGGTTTGGAGATAGTGTGTCATGGGGTAGTGTGTTAGGGTGTACTAGTGGGTTTGGAGATAGTGTGTCATGGGGTAGTGTGTTAGGGGATTAGTGGGTTAAGCATTTAGAAACTAAGGAGTTAGTTTGTTATAGGTTTCAATGAAATGGGTTAGGAATTAGAGGGTTTGTTGGTTAAGGCATATCAAGTCAAATGGGTAGGAATGATCGATTATGGGGTAGTGGGTTAATCTAAGTTTTTGGTTAACAGGGCATGATAGGGTTTAGGGGTTAGATATTAGTGGGTTAAGCTGTATGATATTATGGTTAATGGGTATTGTGTTAGGGAGTTATTTCAAGGTTAGAGGTCTCAAGGTTAAGGGGTTTAGTGTCCTCATGTTAGTATGTTAAACAATGTGTTTCTTCCATGGTGGGGGGTGGGGGTTGTTGAATGTCTTGGGGGTAGTTGTGGTTCATAGTTATTTAGTGGCATGGTTGTAAGGGGGGAGGTGGTTTAGACCTTATGGGGTTAATTGGGGGCTTGAGTGGAAAACATGATAGAGCTTAGAAGGTTAATTAATTCCATGGGATGGGGGGTGAGACCTTATGATGTTAATAAGTGGCCCAGGGGTGGAAGTTCAACCTTACCCATTCTCTTAATTAGATGTGACAATGCTTACCCCATTCTCCTAATTGAAGCTAGATGTACATATGTGGAATCTAAAGGCATGATTGTATATTTAGTGTGTAAACATGAATTTCTCAACTTGGGAAAGGATAGATTCACTGTTATTATTTCTAATATTAGCAATAGCCACCACACAATTAAAATAGGTTGGGATTGTCTTATCTATTGGAACATACCAAAATTAATAAAATTATTAATATCAACAATATTAAAACTCACATCCCTTTGAATTTTGAATCTATAAGAAATGGGAAGACAATGAAATCATTAATAAGAGGAAGTTGAAATAGTATGATGATTTAATAAATCTGATTTATGTTGATCAAACCTAATTTTTCCACATTAGGGGAAATAGGTGCAAGGGGGTAGTCTTTGTCCCCAATGGACAAAATGAATATGAGTCTTCCTAGGGACTTGGAATAGCCGTAGATAATTAAGTCGAAGTGCTAATTTCTCTTCACAACCTCACTATTCTTCATAATAAAGGGAAAAAAAAACGTGACAGTAAGTAGAGATTCAATCATGAGCATTTTGTTGAGACCTCAAAACACACTTTGAAATATTAGACATTTCAATGGGTACCACTTTCTTTTTTAATTTTCTTTATGATTAATTTATCTCTCTTGCGGTTGGGTTTGTTCCTTATTCATTGATCCCTTTAGGTTGTTTGTGCTTCAAGCTTAAAAGGGTTTCCCCAGATAATAGTACACATATGACTTCCTAGGCTAAGTAAAAAGAGGGTCTAGACTTTCGAAATTTCATGAAAAATCCAAAAAAAGCCATTAAGAGTTTTGATTTACTGTACCTGGATAGGAACTTGATCGACACCAATAACACATCTAGGATTAGAAATATCTTTTGACATAATTGGGAGAAGAATGAGAAATATCGTCGATCGTTAATGAGGTTCGATCATCGGCATCGACCAAGATCTCTTATGAAAAATTATGAAATTATAATACTCCCTGACATCGATTTATCCATAGGAACATAAATGATTCTTGGCCATCAGATGCTAACTCTTGATGAATCTTGACCGTTGGTGGTTAAGTCAAGATTCTATCAAATTTGATAACTCAAGTAGCCATGTCATTTCTTAGGCACAGGTTTTGTATTGCCACGTCACCTGCCATGTGGACTTCCATACCAACCACATTGGATGCTACATCCCCTACCACATCATCAACCATGCCACTAAATTCATCTCACACCTTTCCATGTTAGACTGCCTCATCACTTGCAATGTTAGTTGGCATGTCATTCGATACATCAACTATTGTGTCACTAATATGTGATCACTGTACGAATTTATTGGGCCATCATCGATGATCAGGGGGGTTTTGTTTTCATACTTTGATGAATGGACACTTTAATTTTTTCAATGTCGATGAGCTCATCGGTCATCGATGGGTTTAGTTAAAAAAAAATTTGTGGCTTGGGGAAGTATTTCTACCAATCACTCACAATCTATCATTGTCGACCAATTCTCGTTTCAAACAACTTATTGGGTCAAACTTATTCTCATCGATGAACAATGTACACAAGTTCACTTTGGATCACAACCATTCATTTCACAATTACATTTAATCTTCGCCATTGAAATGTTAACATAATTATTGGTCACTCATAGGGTTTGTACCTCCATGTCACTCCCATACATGACCATGTCATCATGCCACGTGTCTAGTCGTACCTCACCACGCCATATTTTGTACCTCTATTTGACATTTCAGCTACTACGTGTCCACCACGTCATTATACAAACCCACATGTCTCACTGGGTCACCATTTGAATCCTAACATTGTTCGTCGATGGAAAAGTGGTTATTATTTTGGTTTTTCATCAGGATCAACAACAAACGTTAATAGAAAGTTAGTTGGAAAGTGTCAAGGGTCTCGAGTCAAGGATCCCCAATTACATAAGACACTATGCACCAAAATAACTGGTTTTGGGACTCGTAGATGAAATAAGAGACACAAAGTCGTGTCGTCATTCGATAACCAAATTTAAATTAGAGTGTGGCATGTTAATGAATGTATTTAATATTGAATATATGCAAAATACCCTTGTATTCTTATGATTTATGGTTGGAATTGACTATTAAAGAGCTTGGATATATGTGTTTGAATGATTTAATTTTGTATTTGTTGCTATCGATTTATTGAAGAAGATCATGTGCAACAAAATGATTGTGTGTTGAAAAAATTTGTATTGCGATTTTGTTTTGCTGACTCGAGACGTTGCATCTTTAGAACTGGTAAGTTTCAGTGTTAATTTCTCTAATTTTGGCAAGATATGTGTTCACCATAATTAATGGTTGTGATTTCTAGAAAAACATAGATAATATATTATGGCCTGATAAGTTGTTCATTGTGCAGGAAAATGTCACCTCGAACAAGTGTCGCTCGTCAGTCTCCGAAGACTCCCAAAGGAAAAGGCACCCAACTGGGTGAAGCATCAAACTCTGCACCCATAAAGGGAACACAACAAGCATTGAAAGTAGAACTTGTGATTTGAGTCCCATTGAAGAAAGTTTTCAGCCAACCACCATTGTACAAGGATATAGAGTCGGTCACCAAAACTAAGGTACCACTTCCTTCTTGGAATTCGTTATTTAACAAATTCAAGAATGAAAACTATCTGTAGTTTACACCTCATAGTGACCCAAATATTAGAGCTATAGATGACCAAGTTTTCGCCAATATCGGTCATTCTCTATTTCCCATGGTAGGTGTTAGGTCCCCTATTCTACCTTGCGTAGAAGCTATGGAATGGATCATAATTCACATCGATGCATTAAAATTATCTATCGATGATGAAAAAGGACAGTGCGTGGGAATCTTCCTATTAGCCAAAATTAACAAATACTACAATCTTCGAGAGAGATAGTTCAGACTAAATAATGATTTTGTGGTGGATTTTCATGTACATCATGATGTGAGAAAGTTGGTAGCTACTTGGTGGAAGGAGGATAAGAAATTCATTAATCGGACCCCAAGATGGTATGGTATAACTAATTTTAGAGAGCTCTACATGTATTTGATGGTCCTTCTCTGTAGATTATATGGTGAGAAGGATTTTTCTAGGTTCAATGAGGCTTGGATGCCACTAGCATACACTGTGGAAATGTCATAAAGTGTGTTCAAATGGGGTGCCATTATAGCGAAGAAACTCAACACTCGAATAGATTAAGATCATAATCTCAAACCAAGTGAAACAACTTCATTTTCTATGGCTTCTTACCTCTTAGATGTGGCAAGTGTGCATAATGTATTTGCATAAATGAACTTAAGTTGGCATGTGCCTCAATTTCCTGTCCATGTGGACTTTAATATCTTATGGGAAAACATGTATAAGAATTCATACCCTATGATATGTGATCTATTCTTGGGGAGACTCTATTTCATTATTTTTCATCAAGAATTTCCAAGGCTATCCAAGCAATCCAAGAAGATAATCTCGCTGATTGGAAATTGGTATCTTGAAGAAAAATGCACTTATTTTAGGATCATCAGAGCTAATGGCGCCCCACATTTATTATTACCTATGTACTAGATAGATTGTCCCTAGGAGAAATATGTTATCATATTATAGTGCAAGGATTCAATACGTCCTTAGTCAAAGATAAAAAGAGAGCATTTATCCCTTATGGATTCCAATTAGGTTATTACTTTGTTAAAGACACCACACAAGCTAGGAAGGGAGGTTTAAGTCATCGAGAGTATAATTTTGGGACTATAAGATACCGCAAACATGATCCTAAAGGGATAGTGCTGAAGCACTATAGTGGAGGTTTTTACAGAACCCCCTGAAAAAATGATCCATTATACGTTTATAGTGGAGGTGTTTAGCAGAGGTGGGTGAGAAAATATTTTTACTGAGGTTTTAACACTAGTGCACTTAAGTCAATTGTGTGCACTGCTGCTCCTAATTCGACCATGTGCACTAGTGCTCTTAAGTTGACCATGCACACATGTGCTCTTACAAAACATAAAGCACCATTTATTAACAAACAAAGTGCACCGATAACCACTATTAATATAAAATACTAAAATATTGTTGGTGTTCCCCCAATATCAAATCACATCGGTGTTTCCCCAATAACAAAGTGCATCGATGCTCTCCATAATAAAAAAAATGTATTGTGCTCTAAAACACAATTATGTGGTGCTTCCAATAATCACTATTAATATAAAATAATAAAATATTGTTTTTTATTTTATAAGAAATAAAATGCATCACGGTGCTCTCCAATAACAAAGTTCCTTGGTGCTCCCCTAATAACAAAGTGCATGGGTGCTCCCCCAATAACAAAGCACACTGATGCTCATATAAAAAAATGAACTAGAACAATCGATTTTTAAACAAAATAAATTAATTTGAAAACCATAAACCTTCCTTGGTGCGCTTAGAAAACCATAAATCTCTAATGCATTCCGATAAAAAAAACACACCAGTGAATATTACTGTTGGGCACACCATTAAAAGGAAAAAAAAAATACCAAATCGAATCAATGCGCTGAAATATACAGTGAAAAATGAGTGAAATTTTTATATTTTTAAAATGTATGTGTTCATAAATGAAAACCCTAATCATTATTTCATTCTTTTGTCAAAATTTAGAGGGGATGTTTGTGCAAGAGAGATTTACAAGCAAAGTCTCTAGAGTGGGTAGATCTTTTTTGAAGAGACAAATTTACTTACAATTTTGTAGAGGATAAATTTCAGGTATGTGATTTTATTCTATTCATCATCTCAATATTTATTCTATTTTATTCAAAAAAAA
This sequence comes from Picea engelmannii, assembly GCA_009831015.1. NCBI lineage: Eukaryota > Viridiplantae > Streptophyta > Pinopsida > Pinales > Pinaceae > Picea > Picea engelmannii. The sequence goes on from ML778997.1 coordinate 1,390,836, forward strand.
TTCATTGAATTATAAAAAAAAAGGGTTTCAAAATTACATTCAGTATTGGAAACCCTAGCTTACTCATTGTTTCACTTGTTTTTTCTCTCTATATTTCACAAGTGGATTTTTTTAAGAAATATATTTTTATAGGGTTTATTTACTTGTATATGGGGTATTTTTTTTTTGTTCTAATGGAATCACTCAATGCATTGGATCCCAAACCATGTCGATGTCAATTTTCTTTAAAAAAATGCTTATGTTGTTTGCGGTGTGCACTGTACCAAGATATCGCGTCGGTGCGCATGTTCATGTCAACAAAACTGGTGCTCCTAAGTCAACCATGCACATTGGTGCTCTTCCCAATAGAAAAGTGCACCAGTTCTCCAAAACATAATGCCTCGGTGCTTCTGATAACCACTATTAATATAAAAAACTAAAATATTGGTTTTATTTTATAAGAAATAAAATGCATTGCAATGCTCCCCAATAAAAAATCGCACCAAGGCTCCCCCAATAACAAAGTGCACTAGTGTTCCCGAAATAAATAGTGCACCGATTCTCCACCAATAACAAAGTGCACTTGTGCTCTTCCAATAACAAAACACATCGATGCTCATATAAAAAGCACACTAGAAAAATTATTTTTAAACAAAAGAAATTAATTTAAAATCCTTAGATTTTTCATGGTGCACTTAGAAATCAATATAACCCTGGTGCATTTTGGTAAAACAAATGCATCGGTGCATCTTATCGGCACACCGTTAAAGGGTAAAATAAAAATAAATTACCAAACTGAATCAATGCATCAAAATTTACACAAAAAAAATGAGAAGGAATTTTATATGTTCAAAATTTACGTGTTTATAAATGAAAACTCTAATCATTATTTCATTATTTTTCCAAAATTTATAGGGGAGGTATGTGCGAGAGAGATTTTTAAACAAAGTCTTTGGAGTGGGTAGATTTGTTTGAATATTCAAATTTACATACAAATTTGTAGAGTGGAAATTTCAGGTATGCGATTTTATTCTATTTATCATCTCAACATTTCCCCTATTTGAATCAAAAAAATTTCAATGCATTATAAAAATACAAAAGGGTTTCACAATTACATTTAGTATTGGAAAACCTAGCTTCTTGGTTGTTTCTTTTGGTTTTCCTCTCTATATTTCACAAGTACATTTTTTTTTAAAGAAATAGTTTTTAATAGGGTTTCTTTATGTGTGTGTGTGTGTATACACACACACACACACACACACACACACACATAAAGAAACCCTATTAAAAACTATTTCTTTAAAAAAAAATGTACTTGTGAAATATAGAGAGGAAAACCAAAAGAAACAACCAAGAACATTTTTTTTTAAAGAAATAGTTTTTAATAGGGTTTCTTTATGTGTGTGTGTGTGTGTGTGTATATATATATGGGGAATTTGACATCTGTTACAATGAGATCATCCATTCCATTGAATCCCAAACTTGTCACTCTTAGTTTTCTTTAAAAAAATGCTTCCATGGTTCGTAGTGTGCATTGTAAAGGAATAACACATCAGTGCACATGTTCCTATCAACAACGCCACGGAGTTCAAAATAAAAATAATTTTGTTCACATGTTCAAAAGTGCACAATAAACTGTAATGAGGCACTTGTTCTTCTGAGCACTAATGCTTCTATTAATTTAGAGAGAATCTTGATGCTTCTATTAATATAATTTTATTAAAAGATGCAGTTTTTATATTTGATGATTTTTTTTTATAGAATATGGTCGATAGAGGTTCAAAGAAAACAACTTATTATAGTGAGCGCGATGGTAGCTCATCCCAATAAGAGAACAAGACAAGTTCTTTAAGTTGCATTTAAAGTTTAATATCTTTGAATAAGTTTAAATTAATGATGTGTTGGTTAAGGCATGTCATGGAAATTCTAAGGGACAAATGAGGGAAAAACTAATATATGATGGTGGGAATGTCCAAAAAATTGTACAAGGAGATGGTAAAAGAAACAAATATAATTGCATCATAGGAGAAGCGATCCCAACAATTACAATGTGTGTAAGAGGTATGTAATTATTCATTTATTCTTTTATGTACATCGAATTTAATTATCGCATGAAATACTAATTTTCAATTGTTTTGTTGTAGAAAAGAAAAAAAATGAAACTCATTCGACACATATAAACACAGGATGATGATGAATAAAATGGTTGATCACAAAGTTTGTGAGTACTTATTTTTTTTTATCTTACTTAACATTTTTTTTTATGATATTTATATTTAAATAATTAATTTACACTCATCCATGGATGTCTTCTAATAGGCGATAACATACAAAGAAGAACTAATTGAAGAATTGATAGACATTGGGTTAAGTATGAGTTATGAGTATATGTTGAAGTATCAAGGTTTAATTGAAGAATTTCTAAGTAGTTATGTTGTTTAACTTCTCTTGTTTTATAAGTAATGGAATAACAAGAAACCTTTATATTAATTATATCGATTGTGTTTTGTTATGACATATTAAACATGCATGAAACAAAGTATGTAGTGCATCCAACATAAGATATTTTGAGATACGACATGAAGCATCACTTAAAAACATGTGTATTTTTTTATGAAACAGTTGTTACTATGATACACTTTTTGATTTATGAAATCATATATATTCTACTATATATATAAATGCAAATATACTTATTACATTTTATTATTATGTTTGTAGATGGAACATGAAGAGGTGGAACATAAAATGAAATCCGATCAAGAAAACATTAGGTCGAATAACTAAAGCACAATATCGCTTACAAGTGATGAAGAAATGATGCATGCACACAACTTGAGTGATGATAGAAATTCAAGTGATGTCGAATGACAATCAATATAATTGAATGTTACTGCAAGTTGTATGCTTTGGAATATTTGTCATTGAAAAAAAGAGATTTTGTTTAATGTACTTGACATATTGTCCCAATTGCATGAGGACATGTTATCAATGGGGGTAACAATTATATATTAGTTGCATTTTGATTATTATGTACTATTACATAGTTCCATTTTGTATGACGATGGGTCACTTATTCATATATAATAAAATATGTTTCTTATTTTATTACATTGTCAAATGTTGTAAAATGTTGTGTTGCTAATTAATTAATATAGGATGATTTACATTGTTACAAATAATAGATATATACTCCCGTGGATAATTCATTAAAGCGATCATTATATCAAAACACAATAGCAAAAATATAAAAATCAATAATATTATAACAAATATTTGATTTTGAGATGATTAATTGAAAATTTGTAAAAAAATAAAATTATATATATATATATATATATATATATATATATATATATATATATATATATATATATATATATTGAAAGGAATAATAAATGGGTGAGAATTTTGCACTTGGGGGTTTGCGGCTAAGGTTTCCCTTGCTGCAGACCTCCCATATAAACTTTATTTTCAGCTTCCCGCGCGCAGATCTCTATGCGGCCTCCTTCGGCTTGAAGCTATCTTCCCCTCGATGGTTCTCCTCCTGATCCAAAGTCTTCCTTTCTTGGGTTTCCTACGGGGAGGTCTCCTCCCTTCTCGTTCCTTGATCTTCTTGCGTGGATCAGATATCTATCTGGATGATGGAATTGGCCCTTCATTTAACTGCAATATCTTCTGGTATTGTAGTTCCAACACCCTAGTTCTCTTGATCAGATAAGCTCGAGGCCTCTGCTCGGATCTGTCTTTCCTTTGGGTGGGCTTCAATACTTGCAATCTTTGTTTTTTTGGTCGTTCTATTGGTGTTTTCTCTAGGAGAGGATCCATTTTTTGGTTTTGAGCGACAATCTTGCTTATGGGTGCTTCTGCGGGGGTGCTTCTTGGTGTTTTCTTTCTCAGATCTGTGTTTTTCTCGGAGAGGTCTCTGCTTTATTTCGCTCCTTATTTTTGGTTCCTCCCTCTAGGTTCTTTGGTTTATTCATGGTTTGATGTATGCTCATATTTGGCTCCTTTTGGTGGCTGTTGATGTATTTTTCTATATGGCGGGGGTTTTTCCAGAACTTTGAGGTCCTTTCCTTGGGCATGTTGTGTGGTTCATTCACTTTGAGGTCCATGGAGTGGGCGTGTAGTTCTTGGTCTTACTGTTGTTGTTTGGGGTCTTCATCAACGTTGTTTCTTTCTGGTTGTTGATGTGAAGGTTTTCATACCTCTTTGACCTGGTCCATTTCGACACCGGGGTTTGTTTGGATTGCACTGTTTGTGGTTTTATTCTGTGATGGGCTCTCTTGTACTGGGTTTTTTGGCCTATTATGGGTTTCTATCAACTCTTGTCTCTATTTTCTCCTTTTGGCTTTCTAGCTAGTTATTTCTTGTCCCTTGGGATCTTTTTACTCAGGATTGGGTCATGCTTTTGGCACCTACAGAATGTAATTTGGTTCTCTTTGGATGAATAGAATTACGTTTTTTTTAGAGGAATATATATATATATATATATATATATATATATATATATATATATATATATATATATCGGTATGCTGCATACTTTTGAACTCACTAAATGACGCATTTTTATGATTTAAACGCATTGGTGCTAAAAATTGTGAGAAAGCAATGCTTCTTTAAACGACATAATGCACGATTATATTTTTATTGTTTCAAAATATTTTGGTGTGCATGATTAAAATACACACAAGTGCATACATAAACATAAAAAAGAAACTGGTGCTTTTCATATATGTGTGCGCACATGTGCTTCTAATTTATGTGTGAGCATCATTGCTTCTTATTTATGTGAAGCACATTTATGTGTGTACACCAATGCTTCTTATTTATGTATGCACATCTGTGCTTTTCATTTATATGTGTGCACCGGTGCATTATATTCAATACCACAATGGTGCATTTTGACAATAAAAACACTAAAACATAACCTCCACTACAACCTCTGTCCTCCCAAATTTTCTTAGCTATATGGAACATCCATTAAAATCTCCACTAAAACCTCGATAGCTAATATAGAAGGTTGTAGTGGAGGTTTTTTTGAAAATTTTCTAAATTTTGTAACACTAAAAACGTTCGCAAAAAAATTCTATAGAAGTTGTTCTCCTTGTAGTGATTTCTCATTACAACATTCCCAATTAACTACCCCATGTCCTTCCTCAACTTGCACAACACTAGGAATGGGATTTTGTTCACTGCTAAACAGTCTATTGGGATATCCTACTTCCATCTAGTGCTCCAAAATATGTTGGCCAAAGAATATCTATTGTTGGCATCCTAAGGACTTTTAGTTGTAAATTAAATTCTTTTTTATCTCAACCAACACCCATAAACTAAGTCATATTTTCTCATAATATCGTGGTTGTAATTCTTCATAATTTTATGGTTGTAAAACTATGACAACGTAATATTAAATAAAAACAATCTAAGAAGAAATTCAAACAATGATGTACAAGAACCCCTTGCATGCCAAAAATCATAGAATATATTTGCATGTTAAAGAGATACCGCATGCCTTCACATGAAGTACATGTACCTCAATTTGGAATCTATTCCCAAGGTAAAAGAACTTAGGAAAATCATAAAGAAAAGGTTTAATAAAACAAAGGTTAAGAAACTGGGTAGTAATAAAAAAAGATTATTCTTGCTTAGTGCCCTAAGCTCCTTTTCTTTCCCTTATTTTGGACTCATAGCCCCTTATTCTACATATGTATTCTTTTGTAGCCATTATATTATTTGCATATATAAATTAATATGATAGGGATCAAAACGTGGGTATTACATGTACTATGTCAATGTAAACAATATTATGAGGTTAGTGGGTTAGTGGTTTTGAATTTGAAGGGTTAGTGTGTTAGAGGCTTCCACATTATAGGATAGTTAGTTTGTTAGTGAGTTAGGGGGTAATGACCTAGGGGGATTTAGGTTAGTGGGGCAGGTTAGGGGTAAAATGACAAGGGGTTAAGGGGAAAGGGTATTCTAATGGTTAATGGGTAGATTGTTTGGGGGTTAATGCAAGGTTACAGGTTTTGAGGTTAATGGATTAGTGTCTTCAAGTTTTCGGCAATACAAAGTGATTAGTGCATTACTAGTAAGGTCCTTATAAGTTATGGGGAAGTGGGTTAGGTGTTAGGGGAGTTAGTTTGTTAAGGGTTAATGCAAGGTTAAGGGGGTTAAGTTTTATTAGTTTGAGGGTTCAAACTACGAGTTCATCATTACTTAGGGTGTACTAGTGGTTTAGGGGCTAGTGTCTAATGGGGTAGTGTCTTAGGGGTTTAATGGCTTAAGGATTCATAAGTTAAGGAGATAGTTTGTTATAGGATTCAAGGTAAATGTTTTAGGCATTAAAGGGTTTGTTGGTTAAGAGATATTGGATTATAGGGGTTAGGGATTATTGGTTATGGAGTAGTGGGGTGGTAGTGGGTTAACCTAGGTTTTTGGGTTAGTGGGTTATATTGGTACTATGGTTAATGGGTATTGTCTTAGGGAGTTAACACAAGGCTTTGACTTTAAGGGTTTTAGCATCCTAATGCTAGTAAGGTAAACAATGCTTTTCTTCCATGGTTGGGAGGGTTGATGAGTGTCTTAGGGGGTGGTTAGGGCTTAGAATTATTTAGTGTCTTGGTTTGCGAGGGAAGGAGGTGGTTTAGACCTTATGGGGCTAATTAGTGGCTCAAGCTCGAGTGGAAATGAAATGGAGCTAAGGGGATTAATTTGTGGCCTGGATGGGGGTGAGACCCTATGATGTTATTGAGTGACATGGGGGTGGAAGTTAGAACTTAGGGGTTAATTAGTGGCTTAGGATGGGGGATACGAGCTTTTGAAGTTAATTAGAGGCTTTAGGGTTGGGTTTAGACCTTTCGAATTAGTTAGTGGCTTGGAAAATATGTTCATTCATATTGGTGAGATCTTTGAACTAAGATTACAAAGAATTTGAGTAGTGGAGTGAAGAATCATTATCAATGAAGATGTTGTAGGGTTATTGATGTGTCATTGTGTAATCTATTTGCATTTATGATGTCTTAAATGAGGTATCCACTCATGACTTTTTTTTTATGATAACCAAGGCATTAATGCCTAACCTGAAAATCCAATCGTGACCCTTTTTTAACCAAAATGTATCATGAAGCAATGGACTTCCTTCTAATTTTGAATTTATAATTTTTAAATGTAAGAGGTTATGTAAGTCATTCTTAATGGACTTCATTGTTAACTACTTTCTGCGATTCCATCTAACGTGTGTAACGTGTGTGGAAGCCACGTGATTACCACAACATCCATAGACTAACCCTAATGAAAGGCTACTCCCTATTCTACTTCAGCGACCCCGTCCATGAACCAGAAATCTTACACCGAGACTGTGTAGTTTTTTTTTATATAAACCCAAGACTTCTTTGCCTAAAATGCAACTGAGCTAACCTAGTTAGTTTGGGAGCGATTTTCTTTGCGTTATTTTTTCATCCTCGACGGCAACGCAAATGTTTTCACCCACAACAGCAACGCAAACTCTGTATTAGGGTGAATCTCTCCAAAAACCTCATAGAATTCGTGTTTGTCAAGATTCATAATTGAATCCACCGCCAATTGATGCGATACCTTAATTTTGTAATACTTGTTCGCTCCTGCTCCAACTCCAACTCTCCAGGCTTGCATAACGAGCCAGTGCGAGATCAAAAGTAGTCCTGAGCAATAGGAAGAAAGAAAAAACCCTAGTCCTGGGCAGTAGTACAAATGTTCTTTGTTATTGTGCTTAGTTTCTAAGCAATTGGTTCATTTTGATGACGTGCGTAGTTATTTTGATTACTCGGTAGACTTTCAAACAAAACATTATTGCAGTTTGTAACCAAGTTTTGGGCATTTAATCGAAACATCTTCCACTTCCTTCGGTCTCAAAATCTAATCATTCCAATGAGGCTCCTCGTCTTCCATTCTTCATCCCGTGAAGAGATCTATTTATGTGAGAATCGCCCCTCCACTTCACTACAGGAAAGGAAGCAACGCAGACGCATGCTGTAAAATAGCAGACGCGGCTTCCTTTCCCACTCTCTGTTCAGCGGAATAACCTGAAAGTGAAGGAGGAGGAACTGCTAGAGAGTCGCAAAAACTCAATTGGCAACATCATATCCACAAAGGATTTAGGGTTTATGCAGAAATGAGAGATAACGAGAACAGTTCGTCTTCGGATTTCCCAGTCTGTCCACCTGCACCTCACAATACAACTGAATACATAATAAGTTTACGTCTTCCCGTCACGTTGTCTGAGGAACATATGGGTTGGAGAGTTCCTCCTCCTGGTATTTTTGACAGCGACGATACTAGTGCACCTGAAGTATCCCATGGCCCACACCCTGATGTCCAGCAATCTGATAATCTTGCGAGAAGAAGC
>ML778997.1:1410119-1437157 GCA_009831015.1 Picea engelmannii
CTTTCTTTCTCTTCCCCCCCTGACACACTCACACATTCTCTCTCTACCCCTCATCCTCCCTCTATCTCTCCCCATTTATCCCACTATCTCTTCTCTCTGTAAGCAACAATTCTTGTCTTGGGATCGAGAGAATCCAGGTCTGCAGGTTGCATGAAGAACGCCCAAGCGTAGCACGTAAAACCCCATTTCAGGCTAAAAATCAAGTGATCATGCTAAATTATGTTGTCAACGGCCCAGATTCATCCATAGGAGAAGATCAACGGTCGGTGGGAAATCGCGGTTAGCTGAGTTGCGTCGGGATTAGCACGATGGGTATCGTCCATATACATTCATGAAGGATCTCGACCGTCCATCCAAAAGGACATGTGGTGCGTGATCATGTCATGTCGGCAGTCGGGGATTCGAGGGGTAAGAGCTCGTCATTTTACATCTCGAAACCCCGAACCCCGAAATGCCGATAAGCGCCCTTCAAAGCCAAGCCCACGGTCCTAGCGCCAGGTCATGATAAGCGAGCCTGGGAATGGAGTTATCCCCCTTTTAATGACAAATCCATCTCGGTCGTTCATTTGTAGGACACGCGGCGCAAATCTGAGCCTCAGGTGGGGCCTTTCGGAATTTTCCTAGCGAAAGTGCCGAAGTCATCTTAGCCATCCATCCATCGATGAAACTTGAGCACATTGGACTCAAAGGGGGCATGGATCTGGGCGACGAGGATCTGCACGCTCAGATCTATTGTCAGGAGCAGATTTCGGAGGCCCCCCGCCATTCTACCTTTAAGTGGAGTGGGGCGGGGGTCCAGAATTGAGCGTGCAACTCTCTAACGGCCAGGATCGGGGTGCCTAAATCAACGGCTGAGGCTTCATTCCAGACCCCCCTTGCATTTATTCCTTTAATCGGGGGGGGGGATCCAAAATTGATGTGTTATTATTGTGGGGCCCCTTGCCTAACATGTCACCTTTGGTATCGTCCTCCCCATTGCCACCTATTTTCCACTTACCGCCTCCCTTTTCCCTTGTCATCTATCCAACTTCCCTCTCTCCATCCACATGGCACCTCCTCAGCTCGTCGGCCTCTCATCTCCTGCCATGTGTCCCTCTCATTCCCAATCACCTCCTCCTGTACTCCCGCACTCCATGCTCCTTCCTCCTCTGTCTTATTCAGATCGCGTGGCATTCCTTAGCTGATGTCACAGCTCCCATTTCTTCTTCATCACCTCCACAGTGTTCATGCCTTTAACCCCCGTCACACCCTCATCCACATCCACCATAGGGATCCCTCGGAGCAGTCCAGCGAAGTAGCGCCCAAAGAAGGACCGTTCGGCTGATCCAGGTGGCACCATTAGGAGACCTCCACGTCCCAGAAGGCAAAGTTGACCGAGGACGTCCCTAGTCCCAAGAATGTAGTTATGGCGGTTGTTGTTGGCGGTTAAGCGTCATCTCCGCCATAAAGAGGAAGGTCCGACAAAGGATTAATTGACATCGACTCACCTATAGAAGGACAGTCTGAAATCTGATGGCGTCTATCATAGGCGCACGATCATCCAGAGTCTGCATAGGCAGGCTATCAGAAGCCATGCAGATGCAATTCTTTAATGCAAAGTCTCGTTTTTGTTGTTGTTGTTTTTTTTGAGTATATGTAGGCGTTTTCTCCATTTTTGTAAGGATCGATGGTTGAGCAAGGCTCCTGATTGTAAAGTTTTGATGAAAGTGTTGGTCGCTCTGGTTAATGTATAAGGCATTTGAGATTTATTACTTTATGGATGTCAGCTTCTTTCCATCTCTTTGTTTACTGTGTTATAACAACTCGGAATTGGAGGATCCAGTCGAGTTGTAGATGTTATAGGATGATGTAGGTTGGATCACTGTAAAAATTGCATTGTTTCTAATCAGTTCCAGTGATTTTATCAGTGAAACGACTTGGAATTGAAGGATTCAGTCGAGTCACCCCTCAGCTCCTTGAAGCTCTGGACCAAGAGGATCTTGGCTTCTGATTTTTTCACCCTCAAGCCTCTGAAGGCCTGTCGCCCGAGGCAGTCTTTCTCTCCCTTCTCACAAGTCTTCCATCTACCACCCTTTAATCCACTTACTGACGAAAGTTGGATCAAGACCTCCCTTGCTTTCTACATACCAGGCCCGGTTTCAGAGTTAGAACCACATCGTTTTGATTTAAATTCCATTCGATCACCCCATTAAATAAATCGTGACATAAACTGATGGGCGTCGAGATCTGCTCCTGCTGCAATCCAGGAGTGACTTCCGTCGCCAACATTTCTGGTGCCATTGCCAGGGACGAAGTTGAATATTTTCCCTGGGTAGAACGACATTGAGCCTTTGATTTTGAAGGTGCATCAGACATCAGAGCCCTTCAAGATTGCTACTGTGCACCTGACGACTCCAAGGTTTCCACATCTCTGTTTCAGCTGTGGCTACTGTTAGCACACCTGAAAGATGACCCTAAGGCGCTTCCTCGAGAAGGTTTTAGCAGCTGCTTTCTCAGCCTGAGAAGCTTCCTGGGGTAACAACAACTTTAGGATCTGGCCTTTGATGGTGAACAAGGACCAGACACATTCGAAGCTGCGCATCTTTCACCTGGCAACTCCATGATTCAAGGATCGATTGGCGACTCCACTGGTTCGATATGGAGAAAATCCTTGCTCGCAGGTTTTCTCCTTTTAATTTTTCTGCTATTCCTGGTTTTCCTAATGTTGTCCCCTCTTCGAATGAATGGGGCGATTATTTGCCCATATTTGGAAAGCGTGAAGATGACAACCCTGCTCAACACCTCAATGAGTTTCATGAACTCATGCGTCAGTGGGAGATACATCATGAGGATGTATTATTGAAAATGTTCATGTTCTCGTTAGCAAGGGATGTGCGCAAATGGTATCATTCTTTACCCCCTACTAGCATTTCTTCACTCTCGGAGTTTCATGCAGCTTTCGTCGCGTATTACCAAGAGTTTTATCCCTCTGTGTTAGTTTGTCATAAATGTAGTGAGGGATCCCACAACTCTATATCGGATGAAGCTGTTTTGGACGTAGGCTGTGAGAATGATCCTGATGACCTGGATCACAGCTCCGTCCTTTCTCCTCCCCATTTGTCTGCAACAGGGGGGGTTATGAGAGTGATGAAGTTCCCAGGAAAGAGGATGGCGCTCTGAGTGAATTAGTGGTGCAGGCGATATTCCCCACTCCCCAGTGTGAAAAATTGGAATCTGAAGGCAGCAAAAAGGATTTTCCAGTCTTCGAGGCAGATGATCTAAGCAACTCTTTTGAAGAGATTATTGAATATTTTTTGGATGCGTTAGCATCTGCCCCCAATGATCCTGTTGTCTCAGATTTAAACGAGGAATCCATTGTGGAAGATGATCGTTCTTTCTTCCTTCATGAGATTTCCCATGATGTATTTACATTTGGGATTGAAGAGAAGGATCGGGAGACCGTTCCCGTTTTACAAGATGGGGGAGTGCACGGAAAAGAGGAGGAGGAACTAGAGGAACAACTGAGCACGCATTTCATGTTCTATCCGGAGCCATTCAATGAAAAACCACCGCTTGAGATCAGTGAGCCTGTGTCAGTTTTCCTCCTACCTGTGCTTATCAGAGATAATCAGCCACAGGTGGAAAACTGTGTAGCACAGGCGGTTGTTTGTCACCAGTTTTCTGGGATTGGCCACTCATTCTATGACCCTGTCAGCAAGTACATGGAGTGGCATTTCCGCTATGCCTTGGAGCCACCCTATTTCATCTCAACTCCAGCCTGTAAGGAGGAGTTGAAGAGTGTAACCGTTCTGCTGTCATGGTTACACCATCTGTTGATGATCATTGATAGAAGGAAGGAGCTTCTATCCAGGAAGTTGCTTGAATGGATATGGTGGAAATATGCTTTCACCTAGCCCCATGTAAAGTGTTTTATTAGTTTAGGATTGTATATAAATAATCTCCTTTGAGCATGTATTTTTATTTTGTTGCTTTTATTTTTCGGCTTGTATTTTCAGCAGCAGGATGTTTTGAGCCTGACTCCATAGCCCAATAGCAAGGCACTGAATCTGCGGAATGAGTTCTTAGAGCATCACAGGGATGACTCTATCCCCCATGGAGCGTAATGTTAGTGACAATTCTTGTCTTGGGCTCGAGAGCATCCAGGTCTGCAGGTTGCATGAAGAACTCCCAAGCGTAGCACGTAAAGCCCCATTTCAGGCTAAAAATCAAGTGAGCGGGCGAAATTATGTTGTCAACGGCCCAGATTCATCCATAGGAGAAGATCGACTATTGGTAGGAAATCGCGGTTAGCGGAGTTGCGCCAGGATTATCACGATGGGTAGCATTCATATACATTCATGAATGATCTTGACCGTCCATCCAAAAGGACACGTGGTGCGCGATCATGTCATGTCGGCAGTCGGGGATTCGAGGGGTAAGAGCTCATCATTTTACATCTCGAAACCCTGAACCCTGAAATGTTGATAAGCGCCCTTCAAAGCCGAGCCCACGGTCCTAGTGCCAGGTCATGATAAGCGAGCCTGGGAATGGAGGTAGCCCCCTTTTAATGACAAAGGCATCTCGGTCGTTCATCTGTAGGACACGCGGCGCAGATCTGAGCCTCAGGTGGGGCCTTTCGGGATTTTCCTAGCGAAAGCGCCGAAGTCATCTTAGTCGTCCATCCATCGATGAAACTTGGGCACGTTGGACTTAAAGGGGGCATGGATTTGGGCGGCCAGGATCTGTGCACTTAGATCTATTGTCAGGAGCAGATTCTGGAGGCCCCTCACACTTCTACCTTTAAGCGGAGGGGGGGGGGGTCCAGAATTGAGCGTGCAGCTCTCTAATGGCCAAGATCAGGGCGCCTAAATCAACGGCTGATGATTCATTCCGGACCCCCCTTGCCTTTTTGCCTTTAATCAGGGGGGGGTCCGGAATTGATGTGTTATTATTGTGGGGCCCATTGCCTGACGTGTCACCTTTGGTATCGTCTTGCCCGTTGCCACATGTTTTCCACTTATCGCCTCCCTTTTCCCTTGTCATCTATCCAACTTCCCTCTCTCCATCCACATGGCACCTCCTCAGCTCATCATTCTCTCATCTCCTGCCATGTGTCCCTCTCATTCCCAGTCACCTCCTCTGGTACTCCTGCACTCCATGCTCCTTCCTCCTCTGTCTCATTCAGACTGCGTGGCATTCCTCAACTAATTTCACAGCTCCCATTTCTTCTTCATCACCTCCACAGTGTTCACGCCTTTAACCCACGTCACACCCTCGTCCACATCCGCCATAGGGATCCCTCACAGCAGTCCAACGAAGTAGCACCCAAAGAAGGACCGTTCGGCTGATCCAGGTGGCACCATTAGGAGACCTCCACGTCCCAGAAGGCAGAGTTGATCGAGAACGTCCCTAGTCCCAAGAATGCAGTTATGGAAATTTTTGCTGGCGGTTAAGCGTCATCTCCGCCATAAAGAGGAAGGTTCAGCAAAGGATTAATTGACATTGACTCACCTATAGAAGGACAGTCTGAAATCTGATGGCATCTTTCATAGGTGCACGATCATCCAGAGTCTGCATAGGTAGGCTGTCAGAATCCATGCAGACGCAATTCTTTAATGCATCGTCTCGTTTTTGCTGTTGTTGTTGTTTTTGAGTATATGTAGGCATTTTCGCCATTTTTGTAAGGATCGATGGTTGAGAAAGGCTCCCGATTGTAAATTTTTGATGAAAGTGCTGGTCGCTCTGGTTAATGTATAAGGGATTTGAGATTTATTACTTTATGGATGTCAGCTTCTTTCCATCTCTTTTTTTACCGTGTTAGAACAACTCGAAATTGGAGGATCCAGTCGAGTTGTAGCTGTTATAGGATGATGTAGGTTGGATCATTGTAACAATTGCATTGTTTCTAATTGGTTCCAGTGATTTTCGCAGCGCTGAAACGACTTGGAATTGAAGGATTCAGTCGAGTCACCCCTCATCTCGTTGAAGCTCTGGACCAAGAGGATCTTGGATTCTGATTTTTTCACCCTCAAGCCTCCGAAGGCTTGTCGCCCGAGGCAGTCTTTCTCGCCCTTCTCACAAGTCTTCCATCTACCACCCTTTAATCCACTTACTGAAGGAAGTTGGATCAAGACCTCCCTTGATTTCTACATACCAGGCCCGGTTTCGGAGATAGAACCACATCATTTTGAGTTAACTTCCATTCAATCACCCCATTAAATAAATCGTGACATAAACTGATGGGCGTCGGGCTCTGCTCCTGCTGCAATCCAGGAGTGACTTCCGTCGCCAACACTCTCTGTCTCTCCTACATATACCACCTCTTTCTGTTTTTCATTGTTAGTATCACTCTCACTCTCTCTTTGCCTCTCTTTCTCCCTCCCTCCCCGCCTCCTTCTCTTTTCCCCTAGTTTGTGGATTCAATATTCTTTATTTGCAAGCAATGTTTGAATCCCTCTCTATATCCCCCCTATTTGACTCTCTCCCTCTCTCTCTCTCTCTCCATCCATATATTTATCCCCCTTCTCCCTCCCTCCCTCTATTTCTATCCCCCCCCCTCTCTCTATCCCCTCCAAGTCTCCTCCTCTCTTTCTCTCTGTCTCTCTCTCCCTTCATCTTCCCCTTGTTCCCTCCTTCCCACTATCACTTTGTCTCTCTCCCCCTTCCTCTTACCCTGTCACACTCTAAAAAAATCCATATCTACCCCCTTTTCCCTTTACCTATTGCATCTAACCCTCACTCTCTCACTCATTGTATCCCCCTCCCTCTCTCTCCCCCACTCTCCCCACCTTGATCTATTTTCATATATCTAACCCCCCTTCCCTCTTTTTCTCCCTTTCCTCTCACTCTCTCACTCTCTATCCCCAATAGTTGTATCCCCGTCCCTCACTCTCTTTTTCTTCCCCTCTCCCCCTCTCACACTCTCTTTCTTCCTCTCTATGTATCCCCCCTCCCTACATCACAAGGAAAGAAGTGGCCTTGACCTAGACATGTCAATACCTAGACCTAAACCTAAACATAGCATGATCCGTATTATTTTCGGTACGAAATGAGAGCGGAGATATAACATAGAAATATACAAAGATATTGCAAGAGAGACAACAATATAACATAGATATATTAGAAATATAACAAGAGTCATATATATACAGTAATACACGATTTCTATTAATGAAATAAATGTACAGAGACTGTAAAAATACAGAGTGAAAGACTCGCTAGATTGGTGGCAACTTATCTATGATAAGAGATGTGACGGCTACTCGCATTCACAAGAAGATGATTTTTACAAAGAGGCTCCAAAGGCCTTTCTAACATAAGCAAAATCCAAAACCCTAACCCCGGAAGATGAAAAGGAAAAAGGTTTGTGGGCCTCAATGGGGGTAGTTGATACGTCAATTTCCCGAGGGCGTAACTTTTGCATACGATCTCCGTTTGGGGCGCTCGATACACCGTTGGAAAGGTCTAATCGAGAAGATAAATTTTCAATTGATCCAAGACATTTATTCAATAATCTCCTGGACCCCAAATCCCAAAAAAACGTCATTTAGGGCGTCAAAACGGCCTCAGAAGTTTGGAACCCGAAAAAATGCCGAAAAACTGTTGAAAAACTACCAAGATGGAAAATTGTTTTTCGAGCCCGTGGAAGAGGTGGGTGGCCACCAATATCCACCTAGATCAATACTCACTCCTTAGGAATAAATGGTCTCCATTTCATTGAGTATCTGAGGGAGAAAGGGAAGCGTTTGCTGAATCTGAATCTTGGTGAGATGCTTGCCTTGGTGGAGACGTCGCGTTTCTTGGTTTGTGGAAGGCTGTCACAAACATGTTGTTGGTGGGGTTGAATATGTTCAACTAGTCAGGCTACATGAGATATCTGTGTGCAAAAGGAATATTTGTTCTTTGGTACAGTCTTTTCGACCTGCTTCTGTTGGATAGAAGGTGCTTGGGCCGAGGCTGTAGTGGTTGCAATATCCTTCTGTTCACCTTTTGAACAGATTGTGAAGAAGTTGAATTTTGTAGTATGCGATACTACCTTGTGACACTTTTTAGGTGGGACAATAGTTGGAACGGCCTTTGGTATTTTGTAGAGATGACCCCCCAAAGTAACAATGACACTACATGGTCGAGACTCATAAACAACATGGTGCTTCCACATATATGGCTAGTCCAAGAAAACATCACAGACATCTAGTGGCGAAACATCACATAATACCTCATCCTTGAAGGGATGGATGTCGTATGACAATCAAAACTGTTGGTTGACACAGAGATCTTGTCCTTGGCGAAGCCACCCGATGTTGTATGGTTGCGGGTGTGGTGTTGTCGACAATCACAACTATTTGAAGATCTCTGTTGAGATGAGGTTCTTCTGGCTTCCGCTATCAACAATAAAATGCAACAGGGTCCCCTTCACCCACATCTGTGAATGAAAAAGGCGCTCCCCCTCTTTTGGATCTATTGGTTCTTTTGGTTGAATTGTTGCGGTTGCAATAATAGTAGTGGGTTATGTGCCAATGATCTGTCTTTTACCAGTATTTTCAGAATCAGATTTTGAATCAAAGTTCGGCTCCTTGTCTTTGATCTCGGCCACCAATGACTGTTTTGAGCGACATTCATCAGTTTTGTGCCAGGGGATTTTATGGAAATTGCACGATTTTCCAGTGTTTTTCATCTTCCCATGACCCTTCTTTTCCTCTGGCTTATACTGGTTTTCAAGAAGTTGTTTATTAGGTCCTTCTTTCTCATACTTTGGTTTTTGCGGATTTGCAGATCCGAACTCTCGTTTGTTCTGGTGCTTAAATTTCTACTCGATTTTAACAACATATCGATAAGAAGTACTGAGTGATGAGATGTCCAGAAAATCCATTTAAGTTTGGATGTATCTGTGTAGAGCCTCGCGGTATTTCAGATATACAGTAATACACGATTTCTATTAATGAAATAAATGTATAGAGACTATAAAAATACAGAGTGAAAGACTCGCTAGAATGGTGGCAACTTATCTTTGAGAAGAGATGTGACGGCTACTCGCATTCACAATAAGATGATTGTTACAATGAGGCTCCAAAGGCCTTTTTAACATAAGTAAAATCCAAAACCCTAACCCCAGAATATGAAAAGGCAAAAGGTTTGTGGGCCCCAATGGGGGTAGTTGATACGTCAACTTCCCAGGGGCGTAACTTTTGCATACGATCTTCGTTTGGGGTGCTTGATACGTCATTCGAAAGGTTTAATTGAGAAGAAATATTTTCGACTGGTCTAGGCCAGTGCCATAGGTAGTCGCCTGGACCCCAAATCCCCAAAAAATTTCGTTTAGGGCCTCAAAACGGCCCTGGAAGTTTGGAACCCGAAAAAATGCTGAAAAACTACCAAGATGGAAAACTGTTTTCGAGCCCGTGGAATAGGTGGGTGGCCACCGATATCCACCTGGATCATAGCAAGACCTAGACATGGCAAGACCTGGAGCATGACCTAGACCTAGTATATGACCATGACGTAGACCATGACATAGAGCTAGACCATGACCTAGACCACGACATAGACCTAAAGCTAGATTTAGATGATGACCTTGAGCTTGACGGAAACCATGACCTAGACCACAACATAGAGCTAGAGATATATTTAGATGATGACTTAGACCTTGATTTAAACCATGAATTAGACCCTCCTAGCTTCATCTAATCCTAGGAATAACTTATACTCAACCCTTAACCCCCCCTACACTCGATCCCTGAGTGCACTATGCATATACCTTTTGTACAAATCTTGCACCCACATCACCCACTTCTTGGTTCTCTAACCATTTCTTTATCCTTGAAAACACTTTCAATCCTAACCCCTTAGGCCTTAGTTGTCCCCATAGCCCTATACATATTTATTCATAAAGTTGTTTTGTCTATAATAAATTTTATATCTATTGCATTAAGAGCGTACACACGCTCTTGTGACTTGATTGAGCTGTAGTTGTTGGTCATTTATGCTTAGTAGGAATGCACACACGTTTCTAGAATGTGCATGTGCTTTAGTGCGCACATGTTCTAGGAACACACACGTGTTATGGATGGGCATATTTTGGTGCCAAGCACACTCCACTACCACGACATATTCACACAAAAATAACACACACATACATGTTTTTCTTGTTTTAGTCTTCTTGTTTGATTCATAGAGAGTTTTTTTCTATTTCCAGACCATTGTAGGAAAATTTGGAAGACAAATTTGTCCAGTGCAATTGGAATTGTTGTTTGTATCTTCTTGTGTCTTATTGGAATTGGAAGACAATTTTGTCCAAGTGCAATTGAAATTGTTGTTTGACTCTTCTTGGAATTGGAATACAAATTTGTCCAAGTGCAATTGGAATTGTTGTTTATATCTTCTTGTGTCTTCTTGGAATTGGAATACAAATTGGAATTGTTGATTGTATCTTCTTGTGTCTTCTTGGAATTGAAAGACAAATTTGTCCAAGTGCAATTGGAATTGTTGTTTGTATCTTCTTGTGTCTTCTTGGAATTGAAAAACAAATTTGTCCAAGTGAAATTGGAATTTATGTTTGTATCTTCTTGTGTCTTCTTGGAATTGAAAGACAAATTTTTCCAAGTGCAATTGGAATTGGACGACAAATTTGTCCATGTTCAATTTGAATTTTTGTTTGTATCTTCTTAGTTGTGCCTTATTACATAATACAATGATAAATTTGTGGTGGGGTGTTTGGAAGCCAATTTTTCTCTTTAAACATGGGGAACTGACGAATTCAAGAAAGAAAGTCCTCAAGAAAAGAGAAACCGATCGAAAAGGTAGAAGAAGAAAGAGAAAATGCAAAGTTATGTGTGTCAAAGCATATGCTTTCAGAAGAGGGAAATCCAATTTATAGTGGAATAGATGTCGCTATTGTTTCTCCTCCATCACCAGAAGAAAAGAAGAAGAGTTCATTAGAGAGAAATCCATATAGTATTTCTTCAAGACAGCTTGTTGTGGATGACCAGATGATAGAGGATTTGCTTGGAGATGATTATACAATGGATGAAATTAGAGAAGCAATTGGTGTACAACATTGTGGTGAAGAAGTTATTGTGGTGCAATCTCTTGTTGGAAAGTCAAATGTTCTAGAAAATAGTTAATCCCATGTCCACTCTCCTCCCAGAGTTGATCCGCCAGTGATTGAAGGAGAAAGAACTTCAACATTATTAAATCCACATCAGAGAGGTAAAGAGTCCTAGAATAGGGGTTCATCGTCCCTACCTAGATTGAGCACTTTTCAGAAAAGAATTCCTAAACGCATTCAGGTTGATGAAATTGTTCTAGCATCACTTGAAGGTAAGTTACATAACTGTACTATTCGTTATCACTCATATAAAATCATTAAAGAATATTTTGATCCAAAATTTGATGTTGCAAAATGTCAATTATTTTTAGCTTTGTTAAAATCTAGAAGTTTGACTGTTGTTAGGAGAATTTTAGCTATTAAAATAGTCAAAAGTGTAGAAACAAGTCATCATATTGTTTGAAAGCTTGTAGATGATTTTCAAAGAATTGGAAAGAAATATCGTTTTAAAGACCACAATGCAGCCCAATGTGTCTTGTCACAATCAATTGTTAGCAAGATCACAAGAAAACATCGTTCGTTTCAACAAACCTCTCACATCTTGAAATGCAATGTCAAAACCCTTAGAAAGTATTCTCATAGATGATATGGCCCCAACACAGGTGGCCCAACATATTTGTGGGCCTTCACTGGTAGGCTACCTCATTATGACATGAAGTTAATTGGAGCGGTTAAGGGACTAATTCAAGATTTCTGGCATGAGAACACTAGGCCTTCTTCCAACCAAAAATATGTACTAAAATTGAGAAGGTAATCTAGAGACCATGAACCCCATATTAAACACTTTCTTGAAATTACATAGACAAAATTGTATGAGAGATTCAAAATAGTACACAATGCACTTAGATTGGGCCAAATATCTTTCCATAAATGCAAGCCTTGGTATGTTCTAATAAACGCAATTCGTAACACATGTTGTTGTAGATATCACATTGAATATGGTTATTATCATCACACACGTGCGCACGCACGCGTGCGCGCGCGCGCACACACATTTTGTGTTTTCCATAACACCCTTTTGAAGGAATACTCATTTATATTGTCGTCGTCGTCATCTAGAGACTTTGTTCACAACATCTTGTGTACAAGGCTAGAGGGTTTTACATTTGATCAAAACACATGCTTAGATGGCACATGCCCCAGTGTGGTGGATCAACATTACTACGAAAGTGCATCCATGCAAGTAATGGATATGAATTTGGGATGAAGGAGGTTACCTTGCAAATATTTAAATATGTCACATATGATATTGATGGAGGACAGGAAAGAAAAATTATACAATTGGTTACTTCCCAAGTACGAGTTTTTCACTTCATGAAGGACTTCATCGAAAAGACACAACATTATGTTCAACATGTCCATGTGGTTCAATGATAGGATGAGCATTTTAGAATATGCAAAGATACATTTCATGTTGGTACTATGTTATCAATGGTTGAATTTACTGAGAAATACACCCTTCAATCACAAAATGAGATTCAAATCCAATATTATCACTCAAATAAGGTCAACATAATGGTCCATATCACATACAGACATGGACTAGATAGTAATGAACACAAACTAGTTATATTGAAAGAGTATCACTTCTACATAAGCGATGATCAGTGCCATGACTTAACCTATGTACAACATTGTTTTTAGTTGTTTTTCAATCACCTTAAGGAGAAGAAAATACAAATGGATTAACATTGGATTTGGTCAAATGGTTTCACAAGCCAGTTAAAAACTTCTTGTGTATTTCAATGGTTGTGTATGTTGCACAAAAAACTAAAGGTACCACACAATTGGAACTATTTTGATTTCAAGAACAGGAAAGGGGAGCATGATGGAGTGGGTGCAAGCATAAAAAGAGCATTACGCATGAAATAAATGAAGTTCACAACTACTTCCCTCATTCAAGATGTGAAATCCATTGGTTAATGGTGTTCTTTAGTAATGGGAGAGGGAAATGAACTCGTGAAGACCAATCACACAAAAAATCACATGTACATAGATGTTTTTGGGAGGTGGTCTATGTAGATTGATCACAGTGGTATGAATGAAAAAAAATCCAGGGCACTCATGGATACCATTTAGTTAGAACATTAGAAAATGCAATCGTTGAAATATGGATGAGAAAACCCTCTTTCTTATGTGTTCCATGTAGTAGTAATGAATGGGATGATTGTGAATAGACATACTGGGTTGATAGATGGAATTGTGTATCACTCCCCATTGGTTAGGGTATAACTATGGAATTATCCCAGTTGGAGGTGGTCCAATCAAGTATTCCATCAGATTATAATTATGTCTCAGATATCGTACTTCCATATTCGTTGAATCCTTTTATTACATTTTGAATAACTAGCATCAATGTTTAAATGCTTTGGTCATTGAGTGGACTCACATTTTGGCACTCCATTTTTTGCAGGGAACATATGCGCAGTGGTTTCCCCAAGAGATATTGAATGGGGCATTGATTATTGGTTGGAATTATGCTTAGAGGAAAATCAGAACCTCATGCGATCAGTAACATAATCCAAAGGCATTGAATTTATGATTGGGTTGATGGTTATTAAAGGAGAATATCTGACAAGGGATGAAAGAAAACGAAAGAAATGTGGCTATGCATTTCAATATTATAAACCAGGTCAATTCATATACCACTTTACAAACTTGGTTATTGGTACAAACCTCCAACTACAAAACATTCCAAGTAATATATCAACAAAGGTACGATATTTCTTTCCTTACTCTGAGCACGAGAAGTTAATGGAGAGCGTTAATATTAGAAGTGATCCTGATGGTCTACTTGAATGACCATAGGTATGTAAAAGGAATACTTTTGGCTTCATTTTATGGTTTTTATGGTATTCTTGTATTTCCATGCCTTTCCTTGCCTTGCCTTGTATTTCCATGCCTTCACTTGCCTTCACTTTCCTTTCCTTTCCATTCATTCACTTGCCTTTCCTTTCCTTCACTTACCTTGCCTTTCCTTCAATTTCCTTCACTTGTATTCACTTTCCTTCACTTGTCATTCCTTCACTTTCGTTGCTTTTACTTTCCTTCACTCGTCTTGCCTTTACTTGCCATGCCTTCACTTTCCTTTCCTTCAATTTCCATGACTTTACTTTGCTTCACTTTCCTTACCTCCACTTTCCATTCCTTCACTTGCCATGCCTTCACTTGACTTCACATGCCTTCACTTTCCTTGCCTTCAATTGCCATGCCTTCACTTTCCTTACCTTCACTTGCATTTCCTTTCCATTCCTTGCCTTGCCTTGCCATGCCATGCCTTCACTTTCCTTGCCTTCACTTTCCATGCCTTCACTTGCCTTTCCTTACCTTCACTTGTCATTCCTTCATTTTCCATGCCATGTCTTTACTTTCCATTCCATGCCTTCACTTGCCTTCACTTGACATGCCTTTCCTTCAATCTCCTTCACTTGCCTTCATTTTCCTTCACTTTCCTTGCCTTCACTTGTCATTCCTTCACTTTCCTTTCCTTAACTTTCCATGCCTTCACTTTCCATGCCTTCACTTTCCTTCACATGCCTTCACTTTCCTTGTCTTCACCCTCCTTACCTTCACTTTCCATGATTTTACTTGCATTGTCTTTCCATGCCTTTCCTTGCCTTGCCATACCATTCCATGCCTTCACTTTCCTTACCATGCATTCACTTTCCATGCTTTCACTTGCATTGTCTTTTCATGCCTTTCCTTGCCTTTCCATACCATGCCATGCCTTCACTTTCCTTACTATGCCTTCACTTTCCATGCCTTGCCTTCACTTGCAATACCTTCACTTTCCATGCCTTCACTTTTCATTCCTTGCCATGCCTTCATTTTCCATGCCATGGCTAGCCTAACAAGGTGTTAAATTGTCAAACATATGTAATAATCACTGAGCAAAACCATAGTACCAGAGATACCTCAAAAAATGGTTTTTCGGTCGACGAAATGATAGTGAAGGGGCTCCACTAGTTTACACTTGGTGCTTCAGATCCAACACAACTAATGGTTTGTCCATCTCTGTCCTGATTTGAGTTTTATTGTGAGTTGCAACTCGCCTCCTCAAGCCATTTAGGGACATCTGGCCAATTTGGTTCGAGGGAATAAAATCCAAATAGAGAAACATAACAGAGTTCCGTAAGCTCCCGAAATTCTATTTGGTCAAGGCCCACATGAATACACTTCCCAAAAACACCCCCACAAAATGTTCTTTAAAATCGCCCCCTCTTCAGAAATTGAACTATGCCTCATTGAGAAAAACCCTAGCTTCAGAGATACTCCAAACGGTTTTTCGGTCAACGAAATGACATCAGAGAGGCCCCACTAGCTGTAACCCGGTGCTCCGCATCCAATGGAACTGATGGTTCATATTTTTGAGTCTCGGTTTGAGTTTTATAATGAGTTGCAACTCGCCTCCTCAATCCATTCAGGGAGATGTTGGTATGGAAATGCATGGAAAGGAAATAAAATGGAAGGAAAGGCACTACAAGGCAAGGCAAGGAAATCGAAGGCAAGACATAACAAGGCCAAGCATGGCTTGACAAGGCTAATCATGACATGACATTGCAAGTCAAGGCAAGGTCTATCCCTAGTTCTAGGTGTATGTTTATGTGTAGGTCTAGGTAAATCCTATTAATTATGATAATCCATGTTTGAAAACTATGAAGATGCCTTAGATATATGAATAGAGAGAGATTATGTTATGACATTGAAATTATCATGCAAGTATTTTTATCTAATATATATGGGATAACAAGTTGTAGAATTACATTCTTAATGAATCCTTTGATTGTAATTTTTACGTATTAAAATTGCTAATTTAGTACAATCATTATTTACCTATTAAACTTGTTCATTTACATATTAAAATTGTTCATTTAGGAAATGCATGTCATGAAATGACATGGAAAGTGAATGCAAGGCAAGGCATGACATTAAATGGAAAAGCATGGTATGGTAAAGCATAGCATGGCAAGGCAAGGCATGTCAAGTGAAGGAAAAGAAAGGCATGACATGGCAAGGCAAAGCAAGGCAAAGCAAGGCATGGCATGACAAGGCAAGGCATGTTAAGTGAAGGAAAGGCAAGGCATGGAATGGAAAGGCAAGGCAAGGTATGGCATGGAAAGGCAAGACAAAAAATGACATGAAAAGGAAATGTATGGAATGGAAAGGAAAGGTATGGCATGGAATGGAAAGGCATGGCATGGAAAGTGAAGGAAATGCAAGGAATGACATGGAATGGCATGGGTAGGCATTTCATGGAAAGTGAAGGAAAGGAAATGCAAGGCATGGAAAGTGAAGGAAATGCAAGGCATGCCATGAAAATGCAAGGCATGAAAAGTGAAGGAAAGGCACATAATGGCATGGAAAGGAAAGGCATGGCATATAATGGCAAGGTGTTACACATTATTTTCATCATCCTTATGACCGTTAATGATGTAAACCTATCTATTGCCTTCAGAGGGGTTAATGGCCTAAATTCCTAAAGAAAGAAGGGAGAAGAAATTTGCATA
This sequence comes from Picea engelmannii, assembly GCA_009831015.1. Lineage (NCBI taxonomy): Eukaryota > Viridiplantae > Streptophyta > Pinopsida > Pinales > Pinaceae > Picea > Picea engelmannii. The sequence goes on from ML778997.1 coordinate 1,426,710, forward strand.
AGAGAAGAAGTTGTATTTTCCTTTGTAAAAACCCTATTAAGGAAGATCATCGCAAGCTTCACTATACATAGGGTGTGGCGATGCATGATCGTTGCACTATGCTTTGAATATAGGCTATGACATCTTTGCAAGCTGCCCTATGTCTAGGGTGTGACAATTTTCGTACTTGGGAAAAACGAGCATCTTCTCGATGCTTCTAGAAGGAGAAGCTTCTATGGTGAGGTGGCCTCCAATTGGTTTGGATCTTACTCACTTTTCTGATTTAGTGAGATCATCCTAACCTCCTCACCTCATCCTTTTTAGCTTATAAAAGGAGAGGACCTCTCATGGAGAAAGTTAGATGAGTTGAGCTTGGGTTTTGTAGCTTGGAGTTTTTGGAGCTTGTAGAGTGGATTTGAGCTTTGATTTGTCAAGATAGATTGTGAGTGAATTTCCAATCTATAGTTGTGAAATCTGTGGATTGGAAGTGTGTGGGAAACAAGGAACTGTTGGAAGGAACCTGACGACATCAAGGCATCTGGTTGTATATTTTTTCCACATTCTTTAATACATATATGCTTTTCTTTCCTATATGAATGTTATTTTTCCATACTGTATGATTCCTTGATCACATACAGAGTTTCATATCGAATAGACTATGTTATTCTTGTCTTCGTTGGCTTGTGTTTCTTTGCAGATATTTCTCCATAAGCCTTATGATAGAGCTTGGATTTCATTAACGAAGTCAAATGTTCAATATTTAAAAGGTATGTCCTAGATCCATTTCTCATTTGATAATTGAAATCTAAGGAAAGAGTAGTCTACTGTCTTGTTTTGTTCTAGTTTCATAGTGAAGCTAGGGGGATTGATTTGTGTCCACACTTAACAATTAGCCTAATAACACAAGGCATGGCATGACATGGAATGACAAGTCATGGCATGTCAAGTGACGGCAATGAAAGGAATGGAATGGAAAGTGAAGGCATGGGAAGACATGGCATGGAAAGTGAAGGCAAGGAAATGCATGCCATGCCATGGAAATACAATGCATGGCATGGAAAGTGAAGGAAATACAAGGCATGGCATGGAAAGCCAAGACATAGCATGGAATGTAATGGCAATTCATGGCATGTCAAGCGAAGGAAATGAAAGGCATGGCATGGAAAGTGAAGGCATGGGAAGACATGGCATGGAAAGTGAAGGCAAGGAAATGCATACCATGCCATGGAAAGACAAGGCATGGCATGGAAAGGCATGGAAAGTGAAGGCAAGACAAGGCATGGCATAGAAAGGAAAGGGATGGCATGGCATGGCATGGTATGGCAAGGAAAGATATGGCACACATTTTCTTCACTTGCCTTGCCTTACCTTGCATAACTTACTTTCACTTGACTTTCCTTGCCTTGCATAACTTGCATACATTTCCTTCACTTGAATTTTCTTTCCTTGCATACCTTGGATACCTTTCCTTCACTTGCCTTCCTTGCAAGGCATACCATACCATGGCAAGGAAAGGCAATGCAAGGCTTACCATACCATGGCTTGGAAAGGAAAGGAAAGGCATACTATACCATACCATACCATGGCAAGGAAAGGAAAGGCATACCATACCATACCAAGGCAAGGCAAGGCAAGGCAAGACTTACCATAACATACCATACCATACCATGGATTGGCAAGGAAAGTCAAGGCATACCATACCATGGCAAGGAAAGGAAAGGCAAGGCAAGGCAAGAAAAGGAAATGCATACCATAGCATACCAAGGCAAGGAAAGGAAAGGCATGAAAAGTCAAGGCATGGCAAGGCAAGCCATGCAAAGGAAATACAAGGCATTCAAAGTCAAGACATGGCATGGCATGGATTGGGAAGACATAGCATTGGCATGACATGACAAGGCATGACATGGAAAGAAAATACATGGCATGGAAAGGAAAGGGATGGAAAGAAAAGGCATACCATACCATACTATACCACACCATACCATGGAAATGCAAGTAAATGCATACCATACCATACCATACCATAGCAAGGAAAGGCATACTATACCATACCATACCATACCTGTTGAGTTTTTACTTATACAGCTAGTAGTTACGTTTCTTCTTTATTATTATAATCATTTAGCATATTAGCTTCATAAATGATCCAGATTTTATGAGCAGAAAAAAATGACTACAGATTATTAACATGTTCTTAACAAAAAATAATAGAGATATAGTAAAACTGGTTTTCTATTCAATAAGGAAATAAGATGAAACTGTAAAATGCAGCAGAAACAAGCTTGCTGGAATGCTGGTGACTTATCTCTGAGAAGAGATGTGATGGTTGCGCTCATTCACAAGAAGATGATTACAATGAGGCTCTAAAGGAATTTTTACAATAAACAATAATTCCCAAAACCCTAGACATCCAAAAACCTAACACTAGGAGATGAAACACCAAAAGTCATGTGGGCCTTGTTTGGGTAAGTTAGTACATCAACTTCCCAGGGTCGTAACTTTTGCATACGATCTCCGTTTTAGGCGTATGATAGCTCGTTGGAAAGGTATAGTCGAGGAGATTCATTTTGGGGGATCAATAGTTCTTATCATTGAGAATATCGATCTCGAAAAAACTTCATTAAGGCCCTCAAAATGGCCCCGGAAGTTAAAACTTCTAAAAATAGTAAATTGCCAAAATTGTTAGAAAATTGTTTTGAGCCAGCTGGAAAAGGTGGGTGGCCACCGATATCCACATGGATCAATCCTTTATCCTTAGGAAGAAATGGTCTCCATTGCATTGAGTTCCCCCATCAGATGAGGAGATTTCTGTTGAATTTGGCCCCGGGCGAGCCACTTGCCTTGGTGCAAGAGTTGCCATGTTTTGACGACTCGATAAAGCCGGATCCTTTGTTGTTGAGTGCCCTTGATTTGTGTGTCCACAATATGATTGTTGGATTCCTTTTGTATGTATTTTGGGTTGAGCTCTATTGGTGTTAGCTAATCTGCTACGTCTGAGGTGTCCAATAATGGTGGGAAATAAGGGCGAAGGAGATCCACGTTGAACACTGGGTGCAGGCCAAGGAAATGAGGAATGTTGAGCTCAAAAGAATTATCTCCCATGACCTAGGTGATGGTGTACAACCCATAATGGAGTGGGATAATATTCAATGGGGTCCTATAAGGTGTTATTTCTGCAAGTGCAACCAATCTTTGTCGCCCACCTGAAACTTATGTGGCACCCGATGTTGGTCGTGGCGCTGCTTGTACTTATCATTGGACTTCTGTAGGATATCTTGAACCTGTTGGCAGATGTGTTGGATTTGATCAATGAACAGGGTGGCTTTTTTAGCTTCAGTTGGAGTAGGATATGAGTCAGTCTAGGTGAACTCAAGGGGAAGTGCAACATCTATGGGACCCAATGGTTGGAACCCCAACCCCACCTGAAAGGGACTGTGGTCGGTTGAGCTATGTAGGGCTCAATTGTAGCTATGTTGGGCATAGGGAAGGATCTCATCCCATGTGTGAGGGTGATTTGAATTATACATGCAAAGAATATGTACAATCATTCGATTGACGACCTCGGTTTGGCCATCTATCTGGGGGTGGAAGGCCATGGATTTGGTGAGCTTGGTGTCCAGCAGTAACCAGAGGCTCGACCATAATGTGTTAAGAAATCGATTGTCCCAATCTGAGACAATGGTTTGTGGGATTCCAAAATGTACCCAAACTCGTTCAAAGAAGAGCTTGGTAGTGGCCTCTACTGTGATGTTCTTCTTGTAGGCAACCAGAATCACCATCTTAGAAAAGCGATCAACAACCAAAAAAACATAGTCATTTCCCCACTTGGTGGACGGGAGGCTCGACATGTATTCCATTGAGATGGATTCCCATGGCCTGTCAGGAGTAGGAAGAGGGGTGTACATGACTTGTTTCCTAGTGGTTGGTTTGGCAATAGCGCAAGAAATGCAGGACTTGATATACTTGCTGACCTCATGTAAAAGTTTCAGCTAGTATAAATGTTTCTGTAGCATCACCACTGTATTTTCGATGCCGAAGTGTCCTGCCACCTGACTTTAGTGGGATTCCTAGATCATATTCACTTACTCACTTGATGAAACACATATATGGCCCAGATGACACAACAACCCACCCTGAAGATGGAAATTATCGACAACTGCATTTGCACCCAACATTTGGTAGGTGGTGGAAAATTCTGGTTTTGTCTCATAGAGTTGGGGCCATCCAGAGGTCTCATGGCCACAGGAGTCTAGCACCATGGTGAGTGTCGCAACTGGTGGTCTGTTGAGGCAATCAACGACGCGATTGGTTCTTCCTATTTTATAATTGATGTTGAGGTGGAATTGCTGCAAGTATGTGGACCACTTTTGATGGCGATCATTCGACAATTTTCCTTGTGTCTGGATGAACTAAAGTGTCTTATGATCAGTGTGGATGATTGTCTCCTTGCCAAGAATGTAATGTATCCATTGGCGGCAGGCTTTCACAATGGAGTACATTTCTTTGTCATAAGTAGGGTACTTATGGACAACATCTGATAGTGTCTCACTATGATAGGCCATGGGGTGGCTGTGCTGAGTGAGAACGACACCCACCGCATAGTCTGAAGTATCTGTCTAGATCTCAAAGGGTTGTTGCAGGTCTGGTAGTGAAAGTACTAGGGCTGAGCACAAGTGTTGTTTCAAATCGTCGAACGCTTATTGTTGGGACCGACCCCATGTAAATTTTGCCTTACCACCACCCCTGTTTATTTGGCTAAGGGCCCATGAAATATAGGAGAATCCCAAGACAAACCTGTGGTAGAAATTGGCAAGGCCTAAGAAGCTCTGAAGCTTAATGAGTGTGGTTGGGATTGGCGAGTCATAGATGACTTGGATCTTGGCTGGATCCACATGTATGCCATGTTGATCGATTATGTAGCCCAGTTAATGGACCTTGTCCATGCTGAAGGAGCATTTTTCCATGTTGGCATATGGCTTGTGTTGTCGCAGGGTGTGCAAAACCTACTGAATATGCTACAAGTGTTCGACCCAAGTCTTGTTGTAAATGAGAATGTCATCCAGATACACCACTACAAAAGTATTGGTGAATGGTCACAGCATATCGTCCATCATCCTCATGAAAGTGGCTGGAGCATTTGTCAAACCAAAGGGCATGACCAACCATTCAAAAAGGCCTTCCTTTGACTTGAAGGCAATTTTCCATACATCTGTCTATTCTATCGAGACCTGGTGGTAGCCAGACTTCAGATCAATATTACTGAAGTAATTGGCCCCCATGAGTTGATCAAGGAGGTCATCTATTTGGGGAATTGGGTACCAGTTTCTTACTGTGATTTTATTCAGAGCCCGGTAATCAATGTAGAGTCGCCAGGTTCCATCTTTCTTTTGTACCAACATAATTGGGCTCCTGTAAGGTGATGAGATCGGATGGATGTGCCCCTTGTGGAGATAATATTTTCAAGTGACCACTATTTGAGTGTGGATTTTCATTGGATTTAGATGGAGATAATTCAAGAGGTAGTCCATATTGTTGGTTGTGATTTAGAATATGGATATCTACAACATTCATGCAAATAATTCAGAAGGAATGATCTATCGATGATGTAGAGATACATGGTTGATTAGCAAACAATGTTACTTGAGAACCATTAATTGCTTATGGATTTAGCACTTATCAATATTTTCCACCATAATATATTCTGGTGCAAAACCCCCTTCTCTCCTAAAGGGTCTGCGACCTCCCGGTCAAGGATCTTAATATCTTGAGTTGGATTAGCTCTTTCAGACCTTCAATGGCCCTGGAACAATTTACATAGGTCCCCTTTTTCTCCTTAAGCGCAGGTCTTATGGAACCTACGGGCCCCTTCCTTAGCGCTTGTGTAGACTCAGAACTTTGGGCGTTAAATCCTTTCCACTAGTCCCTCTCCTCCACCAATCCTCGGGCTATGACTTGGAGATAATCTCATGGCGCTTCGCGATTTCAGACCTCAACTACCTTGGGTGCAGATGGTCTCCTTTTACGCAAACTATGAACCGACGGAGTTACCTAGAACCGAATCTACGATTCATGCTCCTTCCGATAATCAACGACGATGATCTCATCACACTTCGTGCCTTCGTGACTTCGGGCTCCAGCTTCCTTATTGCATCTGGTCTCTTTCTACACAGACTCCGAATCGACGGAGTTACTCGAAACCATATCTACGGTTCTCATTTGATATGATGACCAACGATGGTTATCTCTTCGCACTTCGCGACTTCGCGATTTCAAGAGTATTGACTCCTTGATACTCTAAATCCTCTGATCCATGAATCATCGAAGGAAATCATGGCTAAAAATTGCGTAAATTTTCCCAGATCCGACGTTCTGGAACGATCTCACATCCTTTGAACAGATATACGGTCTAGATGGAATTTAGGTTCTGTAACTTCAGAAAGTTTGCTTCATTGGAAAAATAAAACCTCCAAACATGTGAAGTCCGAACGACTTCGAGGTGTAACCTCCTCGCACCTTATTGAGATCTAACGGTTGTTCGTGACTCTGATTCCTTCCGAAGGGATCTCAACCGTCACTTCACACCCTTCAACAGATCTCTCCCATTGATTCTTTGTCACTGTCTCCCCTGATCTTGACTCTGACTCACTCCTTGCGAACTTGGAATCTTTGACGAAGTTCAGACTTAGTGATTTCTTCAAAAGAAATCTCTCTATGCACTTCTTTCACTTCGCAGTCCCTATTTCTCGACACTTAGTCAATTTTTGACCCTGTGCACTCCTTGCAACACTCAGCCTAAGCTTCCCGTTATCCATTCTAATCTTTCCTAAGTCAGATCTAGACTTTGTCGACGCACTCCTTGCAGACAATATGCAGTCCTTGCATCTGAGCTCTAAGAAGAGAAACGATTAAAACTTATCTATCATTTCACAGATTAATACATTCAACAATATAATCCATGCATTCATGAAAACACAAAATAACATAGAAGATTTTAGCAACAACAACTCCATAGACATTTGGATCAATTTTCCTTTGTTAACTTCATTCAATGTAAAAACATCTATAGCTATGAAAAAAAAAAATTAAAATTCGACTATATCCTAAAAAATTTCAACTATCCTCCATGTTCAACAGCCTCATTTTCGCGTACAATACTCCTACTTATCCCAGAGGGATCCTAGGGTTCCCCCTGACTACCTCTATCTCAAGAAAAAAAAGAAGCTCTACCACTTAATTTTCATTACATTAAATTCTAGGAGTGAAACTCCCAGATCATTCGTGATCATTCAGCTCCCGAGCGTTTTGATCTTCTTAATTTTTCAATCATTTCAAAAAATATTTGTAGGAAATGCCATCGTTTACAATTTTGAAATGATTCAAAAGCGCACCAAGGCATTGAGTTGTCTCTCTACGTGTGCTTTCTAACGATGCTCGTGCATCATACTCCCCTGGAAAAAAATTCATGGACTCCCGTCCATGAGCTCATGCATCGACTTTCCATGCTTCTGGATATCAACTTCATTTACCCAACTGGTATCTTCTATTGGGTGTCCCTTCCACTTTACCAAATAATCAAGGTATGTATTTCTCCCAGTTTTCTTTCCAATACTCTGATCAATGATCTTTTCCATCTGTGGCTTTTTTGCTACATGCATATGCTTCTCCCACTGAATCTCTTTCTAATATTCTGATTCTTTTGTGTCATATTCCCTGTAACGATACATGTATGAAGTGTTGAATATGGGTGATATTCCCACATCCTCTGGAAGCTCTATCTCATAAGCATTGGAACCAAATTTCTTTAGGATATTGCATTATCCTATATTTTTCAACTTCATCTTGTTATATGTCCCCGTTGGGAACCTTTCCTTTATTAGGTGTGCTAAGACTTGATATCCCACTTCAAATTGAAATTCTCTCCTATGTTGATCAAATCTTCATTTATATTCTGCATTTTTGTTCTACAACTGCCCCTTTATCTGATTATGAAGCTTCTTCATTTATGCATCGAAGTCTTCTGCTCCATTGCTTGTGAATTCACTCTGCTCCAGATATCTCAATTTTGATACTCGCCTTGGCTCCATTCTGTACACTATCTGGAATGGACTCTTTCCCATAATTTTGTTAAGTGATTCATTGTATGCAAACTCTTCTTGTGACAAAATTTAATGCCACTGACTATAATGTTCAGTGACCAAAGTTTTCAGTAAATCTCCTAAAATCCTATTTACCACCTCAGTCTATCCATCCGTTTGAGGATGATATGATAAACTAAAAGACAATTTTGTCCCCAAATTCTTCCATAAGGTTCTCCATAAACAACCAATAAATTTTGTGTCCCTATCCGAGACAATAATCCTGGGCAATCCATGAAGTCTCACAACTTCCTTGAAAAACAAATTTGCAACATGTGTTGCATTACTAGTATTCTGGCATGGGATAAAGTGTGCCATATTTGAGAATCTATCAACTACAACAAATATGAAATCACCTCCCATTTGGTTTCTTGGCAATCCCAACACAAAATCCATGCTTATTGCATCCCAGGGCCTATCTAGAATAGGCAGTGGCTGATACAATTTGGTGTTATGTTTCTTTCCCTTTGCATACTGGAAAATGTTACATTTGTTTACAAACTTCTTCACCTCTTCTCCCATACCTGGCCAATAGTATGAACTACTCAACTGTGCAAATGTCTTGTCATGGCTGAAATGTCCTGCCTGGCCTCCACTGTGTTTTTCTTTCAAGATATTTTCTCTCATCGGGCACCTTGGTATGCAAAACTGGCAACCCTTAGACAAAAATCCATCTTGAATCACATACTTTGTCCATTGGCTTCTGTCTCTGAGTATAGGATTTTCACATGCTTCATACACTTCTTTAAAATCTCGATCATCAGGATACATATCCTTAAGGTGTTCAAACCCCAAGGTATTCACTTGAAATTCCTACAGAATCAAACATCTCCTGCTCAATGCATCAACAACCTTGTTAGCATTACCAAAAATATGTTTAATGACACAAGTGAAATTTTGCATAAAATCTATCCACTTAGCGCGTTTCTGATTTAATTTCTATTGTCTGGTTATGAATTGCAAAGCTTGATTATCACTATACAATACAAACTCCTTTGGTACAAGATAATGCCTCCATTTTTTCAAGGCTTGGATAATGGTGCAAAATTCCTCATCATATGTGGAGTACTTTCTCTTAGTCTCATTCAACTTCTCATTGAAATATGCAACAAGCCTATTATTTTGGATTAATGCGGCTCCAATTGCAACTCCACTTGCATCACATCTCACTTGAAATGTTTTCTCGAAATTCAGCAAGACCAGAATTGGTTGTTTTGTTATCCTCTCCTTCAATATATTGAAGCTTTTCACAACCTCTTCTATCCACTTAAAATACTTGTGCCTCTTTTTCACCATATCCATCATTTGTGCACCAATCCCACTGAAATTTCTGATGAAATTCCGATAGAAACTCGCTAATCCATGGAATCTTCTCATTTCAAATATACTTCTTGGTGATGGTCATTCCTTGATTGATTTCACCTTCTCTAGATCCATCTTCAATTCATTTTAAGAGATCACAAAACCCAAATATATGAGTTATGTCTTCATAAAAGAGGACTTCTTCAGATTAATCAATAGCTTCTCCTGCTACAATCTCGTCATCACTAATGTCAGATGTCTCAAATGCTCCTCTCTAGTTTTGCTAAAGACCAGTATATCATCTAGATACACAATGAAAAACTTACCTATGAAATCTTTCAATACTTCATTCATCAGTCTCATAAAAGTACTTGGGGAATTTGTTAAGCCAAATGACATAACAATCCACTCATACAACTCTTCATTTGTCTTAAAGGTTGTTTTCCACTCACCACCTTCTCTCATCCTTATCTAGTGATATCCATTTTCCAAATCTATCTTAGAAAATAAATTGTCCCCACTTAAACAATCCATTAAGTCATCCATTCTTGGCAAAGGAAATCTATACCTAATGGTGATATTGTTTATGTGTCTTAAGTCAGTACACATTCTCCAGCCTCCATCCTTCTTCGGGCTCAACACAGTTGGTACTACACATGGAATCAATATTTCTCTGACCAAACCCTTGTCTAACAAATCATGGACTTGTTTCTTTACCTCCTCATTCTCTTGAGGTGCCAATCTGTATGCTTCTTTGTTCGATAGAATTTCTCCTAGTATCAAATCAATCTGATGACTGATACTTCTAATGGGTAGCAATGAGTTAGGCAATGCATCCACTACTATGTCAACAAAATTCTCCAACGGCTCTTGAACTTCCTCAAGTAAATCATCCATAGAAGTACTTGCAAGAAAAACTATGGGTTTCCTCACCACAACAAACTGCATCTCCTGTTCTTTCTTGACTTCACTCAGGAGTTCCTTCCCACTCATGAGAATTATGCTTGTGTTGGCTTCTTCTTTTACTTTGTT
>ML778997.1:1441865-1476571 GCA_009831015.1 Picea engelmannii
CCTTTCCATACCATGCCATGCCTTCACTTTCCTTACTATGCCTTCACTTTCCATGCCTTGCCTTCACTTGCAATACCTTCACTTTCCATGCCTTCACTTTTCATTCCTTGCCATGCCTTCATTTTCCATGCCATGGCTAGCCTAACAAGGTGTTAAATTGTCAAACATATGTAATAATCACTGAGCAAAACCATAGTACCAGAGATACCTCAAAAAATGGTTTTTCGGTCGACGAAATGATAGTGAAGGGGCTCCACTAGTTTACACTTGGTGCTTCAGATCCAACACAACTAATGGTTTGTCCATCTCTGTCCTGATTTGAGTTTTATTGTGAGTTGCAACTCGCCTCCTCAAGCCATTTAGGGACATCTGGCCAATTTGGTTCGAGGGAATAAAATCCAAATAGAGAAACATAACAGAGTTCCGTAAGCTCCCGAAATTCTATTTGGTCAAGGCCCACATGAATACACTTCCCAAAAACACCCCCACAAAATGTTCTTTAAAATCGCCCCCTCTTCAGAAATTGAACTATGCCTCATTGAGAAAAACCCTAGCTTCAGAGATACTCCAAACGGTTTTTCGGTCAACGAAATGACATCAGAGAGGCCCCACTAGCTGTAACCCGGTGCTCCGCATCCAATGGAACTGATGGTTCATATTTTTGAGTCTCGGTTTGAGTTTTATAATGAGTTGCAACTCGCCTCCTCAATCCATTCAGGGAGATGTTGGTATGGAAATGCATGGAAAGGAAATAAAATGGAAGGAAAGGCACTACAAGGCAAGGCAAGGAAATCGAAGGCAAGACATAACAAGGCCAAGCATGGCTTGACAAGGCTAATCATGACATGACATTGCAAGTCAAGGCAAGGTCTATCCCTAGTTCTAGGTGTATGTTTATGTGTAGGTCTAGGTAAATCCTATTAATTATGATAATCCATGTTTGAAAACTATGAAGATGCCTTAGATATATGAATAGAGAGAGATTATGTTATGACATTGAAATTATCATGCAAGTATTTTTATCTAATATATATGGGATAACAAGTTGTAGAATTACATTCTTAATGAATCCTTTGATTGTAATTTTTACGTATTAAAATTGCTAATTTAGTACAATCATTATTTACCTATTAAACTTGTTCATTTACATATTAAAATTGTTCATTTAGGAAATGCATGTCATGAAATGACATGGAAAGTGAATGCAAGGCAAGGCATGACATTAAATGGAAAAGCATGGTATGGTAAAGCATAGCATGGCAAGGCAAGGCATGTCAAGTGAAGGAAAAGAAAGGCATGACATGGCAAGGCAAAGCAAGGCAAAGCAAGGCATGGCATGACAAGGCAAGGCATGTTAAGTGAAGGAAAGGCAAGGCATGGAATGGAAAGGCAAGGCAAGGTATGGCATGGAAAGGCAAGACAAAAAATGACATGAAAAGGAAATGTATGGAATGGAAAGGAAAGGTATGGCATGGAATGGAAAGGCATGGCATGGAAAGTGAAGGAAATGCAAGGAATGACATGGAATGGCATGGGTAGGCATTTCATGGAAAGTGAAGGAAAGGAAATGCAAGGCATGGAAAGTGAAGGAAATGCAAGGCATGCCATGAAAATGCAAGGCATGAAAAGTGAAGGAAAGGCACATAATGGCATGGAAAGGAAAGGCATGGCATATAATGGCAAGGTGTTACACATTATTTTCATCATCCTTATGACCGTTAATGATGTAAACCTATCTATTGCCTTCAGAGGGGTTAATGGCCTAAATTCCTAAAGAAAGAAGGGAGAAGAAATTTGCATAAGAGAAGAAGTTGTATTTTCCTTTGTAAAAACCCTATTAAGGAAGATCATCGCAAGCTTCACTATACATAGGGTGTGGCGATGCATGATCGTTGCACTATGCTTTGAATATAGGCTATGACATCTTTGCAAGCTGCCCTATGTCTAGGGTGTGACAATTTTCGTACTTGGGAAAAACGAGCATCTTCTCGATGCTTCTAGAAGGAGAAGCTTCTATGGTGAGGTGGCCTCCAATTGGTTTGGATCTTACTCACTTTTCTGATTTAGTGAGATCATCCTAACCTCCTCACCTCATCCTTTTTAGCTTATAAAAGGAGAGGACCTCTCATGGAGAAAGTTAGATGAGTTGAGCTTGGGTTTTGTAGCTTGGAGTTTTTGGAGCTTGTAGAGTGGATTTGAGCTTTGATTTGTCAAGATAGATTGTGAGTGAATTTCCAATCTATAGTTGTGAAATCTGTGGATTGGAAGTGTGTGGGAAACAAGGAACTGTTGGAAGGAACCTGACGACATCAAGGCATCTGGTTGTATATTTTTTCCACATTCTTTAATACATATATGCTTTTCTTTCCTATATGAATGTTATTTTTCCATACTGTATGATTCCTTGATCACATACAGAGTTTCATATCGAATAGACTATGTTATTCTTGTCTTCGTTGGCTTGTGTTTCTTTGCAGATATTTCTCCATAAGCCTTATGATAGAGCTTGGATTTCATTAACGAAGTCAAATGTTCAATATTTAAAAGGTATGTCCTAGATCCATTTCTCATTTGATAATTGAAATCTAAGGAAAGAGTAGTCTACTGTCTTGTTTTGTTCTAGTTTCATAGTGAAGCTAGGGGGATTGATTTGTGTCCACACTTAACAATTAGCCTAATAACACAAGGCATGGCATGACATGGAATGACAAGTCATGGCATGTCAAGTGACGGCAATGAAAGGAATGGAATGGAAAGTGAAGGCATGGGAAGACATGGCATGGAAAGTGAAGGCAAGGAAATGCATGCCATGCCATGGAAATACAATGCATGGCATGGAAAGTGAAGGAAATACAAGGCATGGCATGGAAAGCCAAGACATAGCATGGAATGTAATGGCAATTCATGGCATGTCAAGCGAAGGAAATGAAAGGCATGGCATGGAAAGTGAAGGCATGGGAAGACATGGCATGGAAAGTGAAGGCAAGGAAATGCATACCATGCCATGGAAAGACAAGGCATGGCATGGAAAGGCATGGAAAGTGAAGGCAAGACAAGGCATGGCATAGAAAGGAAAGGGATGGCATGGCATGGCATGGTATGGCAAGGAAAGATATGGCACACATTTTCTTCACTTGCCTTGCCTTACCTTGCATAACTTACTTTCACTTGACTTTCCTTGCCTTGCATAACTTGCATACATTTCCTTCACTTGAATTTTCTTTCCTTGCATACCTTGGATACCTTTCCTTCACTTGCCTTCCTTGCAAGGCATACCATACCATGGCAAGGAAAGGCAATGCAAGGCTTACCATACCATGGCTTGGAAAGGAAAGGAAAGGCATACTATACCATACCATACCATGGCAAGGAAAGGAAAGGCATACCATACCATACCAAGGCAAGGCAAGGCAAGGCAAGACTTACCATAACATACCATACCATACCATGGATTGGCAAGGAAAGTCAAGGCATACCATACCATGGCAAGGAAAGGAAAGGCAAGGCAAGGCAAGAAAAGGAAATGCATACCATAGCATACCAAGGCAAGGAAAGGAAAGGCATGAAAAGTCAAGGCATGGCAAGGCAAGCCATGCAAAGGAAATACAAGGCATTCAAAGTCAAGACATGGCATGGCATGGATTGGGAAGACATAGCATTGGCATGACATGACAAGGCATGACATGGAAAGAAAATACATGGCATGGAAAGGAAAGGGATGGAAAGAAAAGGCATACCATACCATACTATACCACACCATACCATGGAAATGCAAGTAAATGCATACCATACCATACCATACCATAGCAAGGAAAGGCATACTATACCATACCATACCATACCTGTTGAGTTTTTACTTATACAGCTAGTAGTTACGTTTCTTCTTTATTATTATAATCATTTAGCATATTAGCTTCATAAATGATCCAGATTTTATGAGCAGAAAAAAATGACTACAGATTATTAACATGTTCTTAACAAAAAATAATAGAGATATAGTAAAACTGGTTTTCTATTCAATAAGGAAATAAGATGAAACTGTAAAATGCAGCAGAAACAAGCTTGCTGGAATGCTGGTGACTTATCTCTGAGAAGAGATGTGATGGTTGCGCTCATTCACAAGAAGATGATTACAATGAGGCTCTAAAGGAATTTTTACAATAAACAATAATTCCCAAAACCCTAGACATCCAAAAACCTAACACTAGGAGATGAAACACCAAAAGTCATGTGGGCCTTGTTTGGGTAAGTTAGTACATCAACTTCCCAGGGTCGTAACTTTTGCATACGATCTCCGTTTTAGGCGTATGATAGCTCGTTGGAAAGGTATAGTCGAGGAGATTCATTTTGGGGGATCAATAGTTCTTATCATTGAGAATATCGATCTCGAAAAAACTTCATTAAGGCCCTCAAAATGGCCCCGGAAGTTAAAACTTCTAAAAATAGTAAATTGCCAAAATTGTTAGAAAATTGTTTTGAGCCAGCTGGAAAAGGTGGGTGGCCACCGATATCCACATGGATCAATCCTTTATCCTTAGGAAGAAATGGTCTCCATTGCATTGAGTTCCCCCATCAGATGAGGAGATTTCTGTTGAATTTGGCCCCGGGCGAGCCACTTGCCTTGGTGCAAGAGTTGCCATGTTTTGACGACTCGATAAAGCCGGATCCTTTGTTGTTGAGTGCCCTTGATTTGTGTGTCCACAATATGATTGTTGGATTCCTTTTGTATGTATTTTGGGTTGAGCTCTATTGGTGTTAGCTAATCTGCTACGTCTGAGGTGTCCAATAATGGTGGGAAATAAGGGCGAAGGAGATCCACGTTGAACACTGGGTGCAGGCCAAGGAAATGAGGAATGTTGAGCTCAAAAGAATTATCTCCCATGACCTAGGTGATGGTGTACAACCCATAATGGAGTGGGATAATATTCAATGGGGTCCTATAAGGTGTTATTTCTGCAAGTGCAACCAATCTTTGTCGCCCACCTGAAACTTATGTGGCACCCGATGTTGGTCGTGGCGCTGCTTGTACTTATCATTGGACTTCTGTAGGATATCTTGAACCTGTTGGCAGATGTGTTGGATTTGATCAATGAACAGGGTGGCTTTTTTAGCTTCAGTTGGAGTAGGATATGAGTCAGTCTAGGTGAACTCAAGGGGAAGTGCAACATCTATGGGACCCAATGGTTGGAACCCCAACCCCACCTGAAAGGGACTGTGGTCGGTTGAGCTATGTAGGGCTCAATTGTAGCTATGTTGGGCATAGGGAAGGATCTCATCCCATGTGTGAGGGTGATTTGAATTATACATGCAAAGAATATGTACAATCATTCGATTGACGACCTCGGTTTGGCCATCTATCTGGGGGTGGAAGGCCATGGATTTGGTGAGCTTGGTGTCCAGCAGTAACCAGAGGCTCGACCATAATGTGTTAAGAAATCGATTGTCCCAATCTGAGACAATGGTTTGTGGGATTCCAAAATGTACCCAAACTCGTTCAAAGAAGAGCTTGGTAGTGGCCTCTACTGTGATGTTCTTCTTGTAGGCAACCAGAATCACCATCTTAGAAAAGCGATCAACAACCAAAAAAACATAGTCATTTCCCCACTTGGTGGACGGGAGGCTCGACATGTATTCCATTGAGATGGATTCCCATGGCCTGTCAGGAGTAGGAAGAGGGGTGTACATGACTTGTTTCCTAGTGGTTGGTTTGGCAATAGCGCAAGAAATGCAGGACTTGATATACTTGCTGACCTCATGTAAAAGTTTCAGCTAGTATAAATGTTTCTGTAGCATCACCACTGTATTTTCGATGCCGAAGTGTCCTGCCACCTGACTTTAGTGGGATTCCTAGATCATATTCACTTACTCACTTGATGAAACACATATATGGCCCAGATGACACAACAACCCACCCTGAAGATGGAAATTATCGACAACTGCATTTGCACCCAACATTTGGTAGGTGGTGGAAAATTCTGGTTTTGTCTCATAGAGTTGGGGCCATCCAGAGGTCTCATGGCCACAGGAGTCTAGCACCATGGTGAGTGTCGCAACTGGTGGTCTGTTGAGGCAATCAACGACGCGATTGGTTCTTCCTATTTTATAATTGATGTTGAGGTGGAATTGCTGCAAGTATGTGGACCACTTTTGATGGCGATCATTCGACAATTTTCCTTGTGTCTGGATGAACTAAAGTGTCTTATGATCAGTGTGGATGATTGTCTCCTTGCCAAGAATGTAATGTATCCATTGGCGGCAGGCTTTCACAATGGAGTACATTTCTTTGTCATAAGTAGGGTACTTATGGACAACATCTGATAGTGTCTCACTATGATAGGCCATGGGGTGGCTGTGCTGAGTGAGAACGACACCCACCGCATAGTCTGAAGTATCTGTCTAGATCTCAAAGGGTTGTTGCAGGTCTGGTAGTGAAAGTACTAGGGCTGAGCACAAGTGTTGTTTCAAATCGTCGAACGCTTATTGTTGGGACCGACCCCATGTAAATTTTGCCTTACCACCACCCCTGTTTATTTGGCTAAGGGCCCATGAAATATAGGAGAATCCCAAGACAAACCTGTGGTAGAAATTGGCAAGGCCTAAGAAGCTCTGAAGCTTAATGAGTGTGGTTGGGATTGGCGAGTCATAGATGACTTGGATCTTGGCTGGATCCACATGTATGCCATGTTGATCGATTATGTAGCCCAGTTAATGGACCTTGTCCATGCTGAAGGAGCATTTTTCCATGTTGGCATATGGCTTGTGTTGTCGCAGGGTGTGCAAAACCTACTGAATATGCTACAAGTGTTCGACCCAAGTCTTGTTGTAAATGAGAATGTCATCCAGATACACCACTACAAAAGTATTGGTGAATGGTCACAGCATATCGTCCATCATCCTCATGAAAGTGGCTGGAGCATTTGTCAAACCAAAGGGCATGACCAACCATTCAAAAAGGCCTTCCTTTGACTTGAAGGCAATTTTCCATACATCTGTCTATTCTATCGAGACCTGGTGGTAGCCAGACTTCAGATCAATATTACTGAAGTAATTGGCCCCCATGAGTTGATCAAGGAGGTCATCTATTTGGGGAATTGGGTACCAGTTTCTTACTGTGATTTTATTCAGAGCCCGGTAATCAATGTAGAGTCGCCAGGTTCCATCTTTCTTTTGTACCAACATAATTGGGCTCCTGTAAGGTGATGAGATCGGATGGATGTGCCCCTTGTGGAGATAATATTTTCAAGTGACCACTATTTGAGTGTGGATTTTCATTGGATTTAGATGGAGATAATTCAAGAGGTAGTCCATATTGTTGGTTGTGATTTAGAATATGGATATCTACAACATTCATGCAAATAATTCAGAAGGAATGATCTATCGATGATGTAGAGATACATGGTTGATTAGCAAACAATGTTACTTGAGAACCATTAATTGCTTATGGATTTAGCACTTATCAATATTTTCCACCATAATATATTCTGGTGCAAAACCCCCTTCTCTCCTAAAGGGTCTGCGACCTCCCGGTCAAGGATCTTAATATCTTGAGTTGGATTAGCTCTTTCAGACCTTCAATGGCCCTGGAACAATTTACATAGGTCCCCTTTTTCTCCTTAAGCGCAGGTCTTATGGAACCTACGGGCCCCTTCCTTAGCGCTTGTGTAGACTCAGAACTTTGGGCGTTAAATCCTTTCCACTAGTCCCTCTCCTCCACCAATCCTCGGGCTATGACTTGGAGATAATCTCATGGCGCTTCGCGATTTCAGACCTCAACTACCTTGGGTGCAGATGGTCTCCTTTTACGCAAACTATGAACCGACGGAGTTACCTAGAACCGAATCTACGATTCATGCTCCTTCCGATAATCAACGACGATGATCTCATCACACTTCGTGCCTTCGTGACTTCGGGCTCCAGCTTCCTTATTGCATCTGGTCTCTTTCTACACAGACTCCGAATCGACGGAGTTACTCGAAACCATATCTACGGTTCTCATTTGATATGATGACCAACGATGGTTATCTCTTCGCACTTCGCGACTTCGCGATTTCAAGAGTATTGACTCCTTGATACTCTAAATCCTCTGATCCATGAATCATCGAAGGAAATCATGGCTAAAAATTGCGTAAATTTTCCCAGATCCGACGTTCTGGAACGATCTCACATCCTTTGAACAGATATACGGTCTAGATGGAATTTAGGTTCTGTAACTTCAGAAAGTTTGCTTCATTGGAAAAATAAAACCTCCAAACATGTGAAGTCCGAACGACTTCGAGGTGTAACCTCCTCGCACCTTATTGAGATCTAACGGTTGTTCGTGACTCTGATTCCTTCCGAAGGGATCTCAACCGTCACTTCACACCCTTCAACAGATCTCTCCCATTGATTCTTTGTCACTGTCTCCCCTGATCTTGACTCTGACTCACTCCTTGCGAACTTGGAATCTTTGACGAAGTTCAGACTTAGTGATTTCTTCAAAAGAAATCTCTCTATGCACTTCTTTCACTTCGCAGTCCCTATTTCTCGACACTTAGTCAATTTTTGACCCTGTGCACTCCTTGCAACACTCAGCCTAAGCTTCCCGTTATCCATTCTAATCTTTCCTAAGTCAGATCTAGACTTTGTCGACGCACTCCTTGCAGACAATATGCAGTCCTTGCATCTGAGCTCTAAGAAGAGAAACGATTAAAACTTATCTATCATTTCACAGATTAATACATTCAACAATATAATCCATGCATTCATGAAAACACAAAATAACATAGAAGATTTTAGCAACAACAACTCCATAGACATTTGGATCAATTTTCCTTTGTTAACTTCATTCAATGTAAAAACATCTATAGCTATGAAAAAAAAAAATTAAAATTCGACTATATCCTAAAAAATTTCAACTATCCTCCATGTTCAACAGCCTCATTTTCGCGTACAATACTCCTACTTATCCCAGAGGGATCCTAGGGTTCCCCCTGACTACCTCTATCTCAAGAAAAAAAAGAAGCTCTACCACTTAATTTTCATTACATTAAATTCTAGGAGTGAAACTCCCAGATCATTCGTGATCATTCAGCTCCCGAGCGTTTTGATCTTCTTAATTTTTCAATCATTTCAAAAAATATTTGTAGGAAATGCCATCGTTTACAATTTTGAAATGATTCAAAAGCGCACCAAGGCATTGAGTTGTCTCTCTACGTGTGCTTTCTAACGATGCTCGTGCATCATACTCCCCTGGAAAAAAATTCATGGACTCCCGTCCATGAGCTCATGCATCGACTTTCCATGCTTCTGGATATCAACTTCATTTACCCAACTGGTATCTTCTATTGGGTGTCCCTTCCACTTTACCAAATAATCAAGGTATGTATTTCTCCCAGTTTTCTTTCCAATACTCTGATCAATGATCTTTTCCATCTGTGGCTTTTTTGCTACATGCATATGCTTCTCCCACTGAATCTCTTTCTAATATTCTGATTCTTTTGTGTCATATTCCCTGTAACGATACATGTATGAAGTGTTGAATATGGGTGATATTCCCACATCCTCTGGAAGCTCTATCTCATAAGCATTGGAACCAAATTTCTTTAGGATATTGCATTATCCTATATTTTTCAACTTCATCTTGTTATATGTCCCCGTTGGGAACCTTTCCTTTATTAGGTGTGCTAAGACTTGATATCCCACTTCAAATTGAAATTCTCTCCTATGTTGATCAAATCTTCATTTATATTCTGCATTTTTGTTCTACAACTGCCCCTTTATCTGATTATGAAGCTTCTTCATTTATGCATCGAAGTCTTCTGCTCCATTGCTTGTGAATTCACTCTGCTCCAGATATCTCAATTTTGATACTCGCCTTGGCTCCATTCTGTACACTATCTGGAATGGACTCTTTCCCATAATTTTGTTAAGTGATTCATTGTATGCAAACTCTTCTTGTGACAAAATTTAATGCCACTGACTATAATGTTCAGTGACCAAAGTTTTCAGTAAATCTCCTAAAATCCTATTTACCACCTCAGTCTATCCATCCGTTTGAGGATGATATGATAAACTAAAAGACAATTTTGTCCCCAAATTCTTCCATAAGGTTCTCCATAAACAACCAATAAATTTTGTGTCCCTATCCGAGACAATAATCCTGGGCAATCCATGAAGTCTCACAACTTCCTTGAAAAACAAATTTGCAACATGTGTTGCATTACTAGTATTCTGGCATGGGATAAAGTGTGCCATATTTGAGAATCTATCAACTACAACAAATATGAAATCACCTCCCATTTGGTTTCTTGGCAATCCCAACACAAAATCCATGCTTATTGCATCCCAGGGCCTATCTAGAATAGGCAGTGGCTGATACAATTTGGTGTTATGTTTCTTTCCCTTTGCATACTGGAAAATGTTACATTTGTTTACAAACTTCTTCACCTCTTCTCCCATACCTGGCCAATAGTATGAACTACTCAACTGTGCAAATGTCTTGTCATGGCTGAAATGTCCTGCCTGGCCTCCACTGTGTTTTTCTTTCAAGATATTTTCTCTCATCGGGCACCTTGGTATGCAAAACTGGCAACCCTTAGACAAAAATCCATCTTGAATCACATACTTTGTCCATTGGCTTCTGTCTCTGAGTATAGGATTTTCACATGCTTCATACACTTCTTTAAAATCTCGATCATCAGGATACATATCCTTAAGGTGTTCAAACCCCAAGGTATTCACTTGAAATTCCTACAGAATCAAACATCTCCTGCTCAATGCATCAACAACCTTGTTAGCATTACCAAAAATATGTTTAATGACACAAGTGAAATTTTGCATAAAATCTATCCACTTAGCGCGTTTCTGATTTAATTTCTATTGTCTGGTTATGAATTGCAAAGCTTGATTATCACTATACAATACAAACTCCTTTGGTACAAGATAATGCCTCCATTTTTTCAAGGCTTGGATAATGGTGCAAAATTCCTCATCATATGTGGAGTACTTTCTCTTAGTCTCATTCAACTTCTCATTGAAATATGCAACAAGCCTATTATTTTGGATTAATGCGGCTCCAATTGCAACTCCACTTGCATCACATCTCACTTGAAATGTTTTCTCGAAATTCAGCAAGACCAGAATTGGTTGTTTTGTTATCCTCTCCTTCAATATATTGAAGCTTTTCACAACCTCTTCTATCCACTTAAAATACTTGTGCCTCTTTTTCACCATATCCATCATTTGTGCACCAATCCCACTGAAATTTCTGATGAAATTCCGATAGAAACTCGCTAATCCATGGAATCTTCTCATTTCAAATATACTTCTTGGTGATGGTCATTCCTTGATTGATTTCACCTTCTCTAGATCCATCTTCAATTCATTTTAAGAGATCACAAAACCCAAATATATGAGTTATGTCTTCATAAAAGAGGACTTCTTCAGATTAATCAATAGCTTCTCCTGCTACAATCTCGTCATCACTAATGTCAGATGTCTCAAATGCTCCTCTCTAGTTTTGCTAAAGACCAGTATATCATCTAGATACACAATGAAAAACTTACCTATGAAATCTTTCAATACTTCATTCATCAGTCTCATAAAAGTACTTGGGGAATTTGTTAAGCCAAATGACATAACAATCCACTCATACAACTCTTCATTTGTCTTAAAGGTTGTTTTCCACTCACCACCTTCTCTCATCCTTATCTAGTGATATCCATTTTCCAAATCTATCTTAGAAAATAAATTGTCCCCACTTAAACAATCCATTAAGTCATCCATTCTTGGCAAAGGAAATCTATACCTAATGGTGATATTGTTTATGTGTCTTAAGTCAGTACACATTCTCCAGCCTCCATCCTTCTTCGGGCTCAACACAGTTGGTACTACACATGGAATCAATATTTCTCTGACCAAACCCTTGTCTAACAAATCATGGACTTGTTTCTTTACCTCCTCATTCTCTTGAGGTGCCAATCTGTATGCTTCTTTGTTCGATAGAATTTCTCCTAGTATCAAATCAATCTGATGACTGATACTTCTAATGGGTAGCAATGAGTTAGGCAATGCATCCACTACTATGTCAACAAAATTCTCCAACGGCTCTTGAACTTCCTCAAGTAAATCATCCATAGAAGTACTTGCAAGAAAAACTATGGGTTTCCTCACCACAACAAACTGCATCTCCTGTTCTTTCTTGACTTCACTCAGGAGTTCCTTCCCACTCATGAGAATTATGCTTGTGTTGGCTTCTTCTTTTACTTTGTTCTCCTCTATTGGCAACAACATGTGTGTCCTACCATTCTTCTCCAAGGTGTAAGTATTTTTTCTCCCATCATGAATGACATTCCTATCAAACTTCCATGGTCTTGCCAACAAAACATGACATACATTCATGGGAATCACATCACATAGAATTTCATCTCTATATCCTCCTATTTTAACTTCAAGGATGCATTGTTTAGTGACCATTACCTGGTGTCCTTTCTGCAACCATGAGACTTTATATGTCTTTGGATGTGAATTTGTCTCCAGCTCCAACTTCTCCACCATCTCTATGGATACTATATTATTAGTGCTCCCACTGTCAATTATCACCTTGCATAGTCTGTCTTTGGTCTTGCAAGCAGTCTTGAACAAATTGTTCCTCTGCACTGACTTTTCAACCTCTGGCTCTGGTTTCAAGAGAACCTTATTCAACATCATAGATCTTCCATCTTCTTCTCCTTATGCTTCAACATTCATCTTATGCTCTTTTGAAATGTGAGCTTCACCTCCTTCTTTCTTTTTCTCAGGACATTCCCAATACATGTGTCCTATCTTTCCACTAGCATAACATTTTACCTCTCCTCTACTTCTTCCTCTTCCTCTAGAAGAATTTCTTCCACCACTTTGTCTCCCTCGAGAACTTCCTCCTCTTTCTAAGTGACTATGTGGTTTATCAGTCTCGTCCTTGGGTTTCTGTGCCTTGTCATGGGAAACTCTCTTACCTTTTCTTGGGCTTCTGCCTCTGTTTCCTAGCCAACTTCTCCTCTTCCTTAAGATAAATTTGGTAAGCATCCTCCACTGTTCTTACTGACATCATGCTGATCGCATTCTGGATTTCATACCTCAGGCCATTTATATACTTGGAAACTTTTTCTTCATCTTTCTCTCATTTTCCTGTCCTGATATTCAGCTTGTAGAAATCTTATGTGTACTCTTTCACTCTAATACCCTTTTGTCTTAGGTTCCACAAATTCCTTAAAAAAATTATTTGGGTATGAATTTAGCCTTCAACTTGGCTACCATTATGTCCCAATTATTTATATTATGCTTGTCTTTTCTTCTCCTCTCAGCCTACAGTTCATCCCACCATAGTGTTGCATGTCCTTTTAACTTCGTGACATCATGTCTCACCTTCTTCTCCTCATCGTCATCCTCATATTCGAAGTATTTGTCCATGGATCTGATCCAATCCAACAATTATTCAGCATACAAATTTTCTTCATACATTGGGATGTCTATATTTCCTCTAGCTCCCAATTTAACAACCACTCTCAGCAAGCGTTCCTCAACAACATTTTCCCTTGTAGCTTCTTCAATTTTTGTTTCTTCACTTTTTGCATCATTGATGTCTCCAACATCAGGTGCCCTCCTCTGCGCTACCTCCATCGCCTATAATCTTGCACAAATCTCTCTCATTTCTCTTTCTACAGTGCGATTGGCTATAAGCAGCTCCACACGTCTCCTTGGTGGCATTGTGCTGACTGTTTTTCACACACAGAGTACAACTTCGGGCTCTTTTTCTCTACCCGAAAATAATTTCAGGCTCTGATACCACTTGGTGCAAACTCCCCTTCTCTCCTAAAGGGTCCGTGACCTCCCAGTCAAGGATAATAATCTCTTGATATGGATTATCTCTTTCAAACCTTCAATGGACATGGATCAATTTACACATGTCCTTTTTTTCTCCTTAAGCGCAGGTCTTATGGACCCTGCGAGCCCCTTCCTCAGTTCTTCTGTAGACTCAGAACTTTGGGTTCTAGCTCCTTTCTGCTAGTCACCCTCCTTAACTCATCCTCAGGCTATGACCCGGGGCTAATATCCTGGTGCTTCATGATTTGGGTTCTCAACTTCCTTGGGTGCAACTAGTCTCCTTTTACGCGAACTCCGAACCGACGAAGTTACTTGGAACCAGATATATGGTTCAGGCTCCCTTTGATAATAAATGACGATGATCTCGTCACACTTTGCACCTTCGTGACTTCAAGCTCCGACTTCCTTTCATG
The DNA here is from genome assembly GCA_009831015.1 of Picea engelmannii. Classification (NCBI taxonomy): domain Eukaryota; kingdom Viridiplantae; phylum Streptophyta; class Pinopsida; order Pinales; family Pinaceae; genus Picea; species Picea engelmannii. Next base: position 1,456,118 of record ML778997.1, read on the forward strand.
CAACTGGTCTCTTTCTATGTGGACTCCGAACTGACAGAGTTACTCGGAACTAGATCTACGGTTCGTGCTCCCTTCGATGACCAACGATAGTGATCTCTTCACACTTCACAACTTCGCAATTTTGGGAGTCTTGACTCCTCGATACTCTGAATCATCCAATCCATGAATATTTGAAGGAACTCACGGCTAAAAAAAAAGTAACTTTTCCCAGATCCGACGGTCTGGAATGATCTCACTTCCTCTGAATAGATCTACGGTCTAGATGAACTTCAGGTTTTGTAACTTCAGAAAGTTTTCTTCCTTCACAAATAGAAACCTCCGAACATGCGAAATCCGGAATACTTCGAGGTGTAATCTCCTCACACCTTCTTGAGATATAACAACTGTTTGTGACCCTGATTCCTTCCGAAGGGATCTCAACCACTGTTACACATTATTTTTGTCACCTTGGTGATCACCTGACAAGATGTTTTCATGTTCCCTGAAAATATTAAAAAGAGACTTTCTCCATGGGAAAAGTGATTTGCTTTCCTCTTTCAAAAACCATGTCAAGGAAGGTCCTCACACCCTTCGATATGCATGGGGTGCGATGATTCCCGATCGTCACACTCTACCCTAAACCTAGACTATTATGTCATCGCATACTGCTTGTGCATAGGGTGCGACGATGCTTAAAGCATGAGAAAATTCAAATTTCACGAATGTTCTAGAAGATGAGGTGGCCTCCAATCGGTTTGGATCTTACTTGCTTCTCTAATTTGGTGGGATCATCCTAGTCTCCTCATCCATCTCTCTTTCACACTATATAAAGAGGGATATCTCATGGAAAAGGCTAAGGTTGAATAGGCTAAGATTTGTATGGAGAGTTCTACTTCAGATTATGCTTGAGAGCTTTGCTTTAGTTCTTCAAGTCAGATTGTGGATCTTCTTCATTCAAGGCATTAGATCAAAGGTGTGTGTGTTAAAGCAAAGAGCCATCGAAAGGGGACCTTGAAACATCAATACATGGGTTGTATTCTCCACTTTCTATTCACTTAATACAGTAATACATTTCTTCCCTATATAAGCATCTCTTCTTCTATTGTATAATTCCTTGATCATATACATAGAATTCATTATAATACATATATGTTTGTTTTCCCTCTATGTTGGTTTGTGATTCTTAGACATGCTTACTATTATACAAACTCAAGGAAGGAGCTACAAATACGACACTAGTGAGGACACGTTTCGTTTAAAAGGTATGTCACTTCTAACTCATTAAACTAGTTTATATGATGATGAAGTTTAAGGCAAAGTGTGTATTATGTTCTGTCTTGTTCTAGTTTTCTGTGGAATCTAGGGAGATCTATTTGTGTCCGCACTTACTGATTAATCCGATAACAACTGTCACTTTGCACCCTTCAACAAATCTCTCCCTTTCTGTTGATTCTTTGTCGATGTCTCTCCTGAGCTTGACTCCGACACACTCCTTGTGAACTTGGAATCTTTGACGAAGTTTAGACTTAGTGATTTCTTCAAAAGAAATATCTCTATGCACTCCTTGCGCTTCGCAACCTGATTTCTCGACACTTAGTCGATTCTTGACCCCGTGCACTCCTTGCAACATTCGGACTAAGATTCCCATTATCCCTTCTAAGATTTCTCGAGTTAGATCTAGACTCTGTCGATGCACTCCTTGCAGACAATATGCACTCCTTGCATCTGAACTCTCAGAAGAGAAACAATTGAAACTTATCTAGCATTTCACAGATTCATACATTCAACAATATAATCCATGCATTCATGAAAACACAAAATAACAGAGAAGAGTTTAGCAGCAACAACTCCACACACATTTGGATCAATTTTCCTTTGTTATCTTCATTCAATGTAAAAACGACTACATCTATGAAAAACAACAATTAAAGTTCAACTATATCCTAACAAATTTCAACTATCCTCCATGTTCAGTAGCCTCATTTGGGTGTACAATACTCCTACTTGTCCCAGAGGGCTCCTAGGGTTCCCCCGGACTACCTCTATCTCAAGAAAAAAAAAGATTTGCCACTTCATTTCTATTACATTAAAGTCTAGGAGTGAAACTACCAGCTCATTCGTAATCATTCATCTCCCAGGCATTTTGATCTTCTTCAGTTTTCAATCAGTTCAAAAACGATTTGCAGGGAACACCAGTGTTTAAGATTCTGAAATGATTCAAAGGCACCCTGAGGTGCTGAGTTGTCTCTCTACGTGTGCTTGCTGACGATGCTCTTGCATCATTCTCCCCTGGATAAAAATTCATGGTCTCCTTTCCATGAGATACTGCACTGACTTTCCATGCTTCTGGATACCAGCTTCATTTACCCAACTGGCATCTTCTACTGGGTGTCCCTTCCACTTTACCAAATACTCAAGGTATTTCTTTCTCCTGGTCTTCTTCTGAATCCTTTGATCAATGATCTTATCCATCTATGGATTTTCCGCTACATGCATCTGTTTCTCCCACTGAATCTCTTTCTTATCTTCTGATTCTTTCACGTCATCTTCCTTGTAAGGATATAGGTCTGAAACATTGAATATGGGTGATATGCCCAAATCCTCTGGCAGCTCTATCTCATAAGCATTGGCACCAAATTTCTTTAGGATCTTGCATGGTCCTATCTTTTTCATCTTCAGCTTGTTATTTGTCCCCATTGGGAACCTTTCTTTTCTTAGTTGTTCTAAGACTTGATATCCCACTTCAAATTGAAATTCTCTCCTATGTTGATCAAATATGCATTTATATTCTGCAGCTGCCCCTTGATCTGATTATGGAGCTTTTTCATTTCTGCAACGAAGTCCTTTTCTCCAGCGCTTCTGAATTCACTCTTCTCTAGATCTCTGAATGATGATACTCCCCTTGGATTCATTCTGTACACTATCTGGAATGGAATCTTTTCTATACTTTTGTTCACTGAGTCATTGTATGTAAACTCTTCTTGTGACAGAATTTGATCCCACTAGCTATGATGTTCAGTGACCAAAGTTCTCAGTAAATATCCTAAAATCCTATTTACTACCTTAGTCTGTCCATCCGTTTGAGGACGATATGTTGAACTAAAAGACAAGTTTTTCCCCAACTTCTTCCATAAGTTTCTCCAGAAATGACCAACAAATTTTGTGTCCCTATCCGATACAATACTCCTGGGAAATCAATGAAGTCTCACAACTTCCTTGAAAAACAAATTTGCAACTTGTGTTGCATCACTAGTCTTCTATAATGGGATAAAGTGTGCCATCTTTGAGAATCTATCAACTACAATAGATATGGAATCACGTCCCCTTTGGGTACTTGGCAATCCCAACACAAAATCCATGCTTATTTCATCCCAAGGCTTATTTGGAATGGGCAGTGGCTGATAAAATCCAATGTTCTGTTTCTTTCCCTTTGCATACTCGAAAATATTACATTTTTTCACAAAATTTTTCACCTCTACTCCCATACCTGGCCAATTGTATGAATTGTTCAACTTTTCAAATGTCTTGTCATGGATGAAATGTCCTGCCAGGCCTCCACTATGTTTTTCTTTCAACAGACTTTCTCTCATCGAGCACCTTGGTATGCACAACTGGAAACCCTTAAACAACGATCCATCTTGAATCACATACTCTTTCCATTGGCTTTTGTCTCTGAGAACATGATTTTCACATGCTTCTTTAAAATATATATCATCACGATACATATCCTTAAGGTGTTCAAACCCCAAGGTCTTCACTTGAAATTCCCGTAGAGTCAAACATATCCTTCTCAATGCATCAACAATCTTGTTAGCCTTACCAGAAATATGTTTAATGACAAAAGTGAAAATTTTCATGAACTATATCCACTTAGCATTTCTCTGGTTTAATTTCTCTTGTCTGGTTATGAATTACAAATCTTGATTGTTGCTATACAATACAAACTCCTTTGGTACAAGATAATGCCTCCATTTTTTCAAGGCTTGGATTATGACGTAAAATTCCTTATCATATGTGGAGTACTTCCTCTTAGTCTCATTCAAATTCTCACTAAAATATGCAACATGCCTATTATCTTGGCTTAAGACGACTCCAATTGCAACTCCACTTGCATCACATCTCACTTTAAATGTTTTCTCGAAATTTGGTAAGACCAGAATTGGTTGTTCTGTTATCCTCTCCTTAAATATATTGAATCTTTTCTCAGCCTCTTCTATCCACTTAAAATACTTGTGCCTATTCTTCACAGTATCCTTCATTTGTGCACCAATCACACTGAAATTTCTAATGAACTTCCAATAGAAACTCGCTAATCCATGGAAGCTTCTCACTTCAAATATACTTCTTGGTTATGGCCATTCCTTGATTGATTTAACCTTCTTTGGATACATCTTCAATTCATTTGAAGAGATCACAAAGCCCAAATATATCAATTATGTCTTCATAAAATAGGACTTCTTTAGATTAATCGACAGATTCTCCTACTGCATTCTCTTCATCACTAATGTCAGATGTCTCAAATGATCCTCTCTAGTTTTGCTAAAGACCAGTATATCATCCAAATACACAATTACAAACTTACCAATGAAATCTTTCAATACTTCATTCATTAGTCTCATAAAAGTACTTGGGTCATTTTGTTAATCCAAATAGCATAACAAGACACTCATACAACCCTTCATTTGTTTTAAAAGTTGTTTTCCGCTCATCACCTTCTCTCATTCTTATCTAGTGATATCCATTTTTCAAATCTATCTTAGAAAATAAATTTCCTCCACTTAAACAATCCATTAAGTCATCCATTCTTGGCAAATGAAATCTATACCTGATGGTGATCTTGTTTATGGCTCTTGAGTCGGTACACATTCTCCAGCCTCCATCCTTCTTCGGGCTCAACACAATTGGTACTGTGCATGGACTCAAGCTTTCTCTGACCAAACCCTTGTCTAACAAATCCTAGACTTTTTTATTTACCTCCTCATTCTCTTGAGGTGTCAGTATGTATGCTTCTTTGTTTGTCAGACTTGATCCTGGTATCAAATCAATATGATGTCTGATACTTCTAATGGGTGGAAATGAGTTAGGAAAATCATACACTACTATGTCAGCAAAATTCTCCAACAGCTCTTGAACTTCCTCAAGTAAATCATCCATAGATGTACTTGCAAGGACAACTCTGGGTTTCCTCACCACAAAAAATTACATCTCAAGTTCTTTCTTGACTTCATTCAGGAGTTAATTCCCACTCATGAAAAGTATGATTGTGCTCGCTTCTTCTTTTAGTTTCTTCTCCTCTATTGGCATCAACATGTGTTTCCTACCATTATTCTCCAAGGTGTAAGTATTTTTTCTCCCATCATGAATGAAATTCCTGTCAAACTGCCATGGTCTTCCCAACAAAACATGACATACATCCATGGGAATCACATCACACAAAATTTCATCTCTATATCCTCCTATTTTAAATTCAACGAGGCATTGTTTAGTGACCATTACCTAGTGTCCTTTCTGCAACCATGAGACTATATATGGCTTCGGATGTGCAGTTGTCTCCAGCTCCAACTTCTCCACCATCTCCGTGGATACTATATTATTAGTGCTCCCACTGTCAATTATCACCTCGCATACTTTGTCTTTAGTTTTGAAAGAAGTCCTGAACAAACTATTCCTCTGCATTGGCTTTTCAACCTCTGGCTCTGGTTTCAAGAGAGCCTTCTTCAACATCATGGATCTTCCTTCGTCTGCTCCTTCTGCTTCAACATTCATCTTGCACGCTTCTGAAATGTGAACTTCACCTCCTTATTTATTTTTCTAGGGACATTCCCAAGACATGTGTCCTGTCTTTCCACAGGCATAACATCTTACCTCTCCTCTGCTTTATACTTTTCCTCTAGAAGAATTTCTTCCACCACTTTGTCTCCCTCAAGAACTTCGTCCTCTTTCGGAGTGACTATGTGGTTTCTCAGTCTCATCCTTGTGTTTTTGTGTCTTGTCATGGACAAATCCTTTACCTTTGCTTGGGATTCTACCTCTGTTTTATTTACTTTGTTTCGTGACCAACTTCTCCTCTACCTTCAGAGCAATCTGGTAAGCATCCTCCACTATTCTTACTGACATCATGTTGATCTCATCCTAGATTTCATACCTCAGACCATTTATATACCTAACAACTTGTTCCTCATCTTTATCTCGTTGTCTAGTATTGATATTCAGCTTGTAGAAATCCTCTGTGTACTCTTTTACTATCATACCCTTCTGTCTCAGGTTCTACAACTTCCTAAACAGATTTATCTGATAATATTTGGGTATGAATTTAGCCTTCGACATGGCTACCATTCTATTCCAATTCTTTATCTTCTTCTTTCCTTTGCTTCTCCTCTCAGCTTTTAGTTCATCCCACCACAATGCTGCATGTCCTTTTAACCCGGTGACAACATGTCTCACCTTCTTCTCCTCATCGACATCCTCATAGTCAAAGTATTTTTCCATGGATCTTATCCAATCCAACTGTTAGCACATATTCTTGTAAAGGGGGAGGTTTTCTATGAATTCTGGCCCTTTTTGTAAAATGCGATGAAATGGGGTTTAAAAACCCATCAAATGTGTTTTATTCAAAGGCCGCAGCCATGAGCGCCCAAGTGAAATCTTAGAAAATATCGTTTCGGGCTTAAAATGCTTGCAGGCAGGCATTTTTGTTTTCAACGGCATTTTTGTTTTCAGGATCAGATCGACAGTCATCGGGTAAGTCAGAGTCATGTAGTTGCACGAGGATTAGTGCCTGGTCTCATCCCTTATGGACAAAGTCATGAGAATAATCTGGGTCGTCCGATCTTGTGGGGACATGTGGCAACTAGTTGGTGTTTCCGGGGTCGACATTTCGAGGATCACAAGTTGGGAGGACATGGTTCTCCCTTGGGTTTCAAAACCCCGAAACGCGATATGTGATGCCTCGGGAGCCTGGCCCACGATCATAGCCTAGGGTTCTGTGGAAAGGCGGGGCCTAAAGAAGGGAGATAAGGGCCTTTCGGGATAGTCAAAGTGAAAGCGCTGAAGTAATCTGAGCCACCCATCCAAGGGACATGTGGCGCACGATTAAACACTGTCGCGATTCTGGGAGTCAGGATTTCAATACACAAGGGGTCTCTCCTCCATTGCATTTGGAAACCCTGAAATGTGAAATGTTAATCCCCGAAATATTGGCCCACGGTCCTAGAGTCAGGTCATGTTAAGTGTGCCCCAGAAAGGAAATAACGCCTTTTTTCCGTCAAAGTCATCTGGGACGCGTGGCGCAAATCTGCATTTTCGTAGTTTAGTCATCCAGAAATAGGGGAAGAGATGCATCATGAATCCTCGATGAAAGAAGTCCTGAAAGGACTAGGACCGTTGATCAACTGAAGATCTCAGTCGACCAACCATAGACAACACACGGGTTCATTGGGCTAAGACGTGTGCAGATCTGGGTGGCCAAAATCTGTGTGCCCAAATCTACGACCAGGGTTCCATTCCAGACCCCCCCCACCGTTCTGCCTTTAATGGGGGGGGGGGTCCAGAATGTGCAGTGCAAGTCTGAACGATTGGGATTGAGGTGCCTAGATCTGTGGTTGAGGATTGATTCCAGACTCCCCTTGCCATTCTGCCTTTAATAAGGGGAGGGGGGTTCAGAATGAGGCGGTTTTGTGTGGGCCCCTTTAAACCTCTTACCACCTTCCTTCTTCACTTACCTCTTTCCCCCCCTAGTGACATGTATCCTCCATTCCTCCTTGAGGTCATCCCATTCTAGCAATGGGTTCCCCTCCCTAACCAATATCTTTCCACCGCCCGTCTCCTCCGCCTTCCACGTCCTCTTCCCCCTGCACCAACCTGACCCCTGTGCCACTCCATCTGTGTCCTTTCCATATCCCCGAGACACTTTTCATCTGGTTCCATATCCTTTGTCTCTCCACCACCTGGTGTTTCCACCTCAGCATCCCTCATCTCACCTTCACATTTTTGGTGCCATCATCCTCCCCGTCAGAGTCTCGTCCACGTTCGCAGGCCAAACCCTCCTTGCAGGAATATGTCTCAACTCTAGGTGGTAGAATGTAGAGGCCGCCACGTCTGCTAGGTGAAGGTTTGACTCTGGCCTCTTTGATCCCGAGGAAGCAATTATTGAGGTATTTGACGGTGGTTGAACATTGTCTCCTTCCATAAATAGAAAGCCGAGAAAAGACAAGCACAGAGGCAGACTATCCGTCCTTTCTGACAAAAGATCGCATCCGACAAAAGACTGCATGGGCACTCTTCCCAACGTCTACATGCGTATCCTGATATAGAATCTCCTCAACATCAAGCATTGAACTCATGACATGATCGTTCCTTCAACGCTTGAGTCAGTTCTAAGTATATGTAGGCATTTTTTCCATTTTTGTATCCATCATTGGTAGAGCTAAGCTCCCTGTTGTAAAGTTTTAATGAAGCACTGGTTTCCCTGGTTATGTATATGTATGTGAAATTTCTCGTTTAATGATAGTCATCTTCTTATTCCATCTGGTTTCCATCTAATGTTGAAAGAGTTCATGATTTACTGAGTCACATGAAGCATTGTGACATTGTTATATAAATGTTTTGTGGTAACACTGCTATGATTTCTTTTAATGTTCTTGTGATTTTAATACAAGAAGTTCTTGTGTTTAAATTCATTCTCTTTAGGCTGTTGGAAGCTTGATGCCTACAACATACCTTTGCATTTTCTCACCAAAGACTTCCTCCTACTCATCTTTACTACAACTTACTGTCTAAAGTTAGACTAAGACCTCGTTTGTTCATACATAGCCCAGTCCAGGATTCCGAGTTAAAATGATATCATTCTGAGTCTGTTTTCTTTTAATCACCCTTGATAAACAAATCATGACATATAAACTGATGGGTATCAAGCTTTCTCCTACTGCAATCCAGGAGTGACTTCTGATGCTAACATTTCTGGCATCATTTCTGGGGATGAAGTTGAAGATTTTCCCTAGGATTGAACGATATTGAGGCTTTGATTCTGAAGGTGCATCAGGTATCAGAGCCCTTGAAGATTGCTACTATGCACCTGACGAATCCATTGTGACGAATCCACTAGGGTGAACCGACTGTTTCAGCCGTGGCTTCTAGAGGCAGACGTACAAGGTCTTCTCCCAAGTTTCCTTTAGCAACACCTGAAGCAGATCTTGAAAAGATTGTCATAAAGGGAAAAGCCTTTGGAGGAGGAACTTCTACTGCTAAACTAGGTATTTCTGATAACTTTTCATCTCCTTCTGTAGAAATTCTATTTTTTGCTTCTCATTTCCCTGTCATACCTTCTGCTAGAGTTTCTAGAACTTTAAATTTTGGGAGTGTTCCTATTGAGTTTTCCCCTTTCGGTCTGGGATTGGAGGGAGAAATCCTTGTCACTCCTTTATCCCATGAAGTTGTACCTTGGCCTAGACCCAAGACCTCAGAAGATTTCCCCACTCATATATTTACCACCCCTCCTCCTATTACTGTTGCATCCTCCACAAAGAGGGTAACCTCTGTTCCCTCATGCCCTATACCCTTATTCCCAAACATTCAACTGTTTCCTTCTTCTCCTAGAAATTCAATTCCTTTTTCCCATGTTGATCCTCCATCTCCTCCTATTACTCCTCGAGTTCACATCCAAATGGCAGGTGCCAATCCTCCTAGGAATAGGATGGTTGGGATATTGGTTTCTAGATATGCTCCTTTGGTCTTACCTCAGCCCATGAATTCCCTCCCAGCCACAGACTATCTTAAGTATATGCCCCAGTTCACAGGGGAGGGAGACGTGACTGTAGAAGAACACCTTTCATCTTTTTATAGGTTTGCAGAGATTTAGGCCATCAAGAATGAATATGTGTGGATGAGAGTGTTTGTACAAAGCCTTGATGGTGATTCCAGGGGATGGTTTAAGTACTTGCCTCCTGGATCTATAGACAAGATTGTTTCTCTGGATGATGCATTCTTAAGGAACTGGGGAAATAAAAAATATCTCCTTTATTATATTACAGAATTTGGGGCATTTAAGAGAGAAGAGGGGGATTTTGTTTCAGACTTATCGAAGAGAGTTAATAAAAGGTATAAAAGGATTCCAGCCGAATTTAAACCTACAAAAATATCTTCCAAAATGACTTATGCTAATGCCTTCGGCCCTGACTTTTGCCTGATGTTGAGAGAAATAAGAGCAACATCTTTGGCTCATATGCAAGATGAATCCCTTGAAGTAGAATCCAATATATTGGCAGCTGAAAAACTTAGGGGGAAATATGACAGAGACAAGGGAAAAGGTAGGTCTGAAACCCCGACTTCTAGTTCCTCCGTTGCCTCCCCTCCAACAGATGAAACGACTAAGCTACTAAAAGCATTGTTTGCTAGGATGGAAAAGGTCGAATTAGAAAGATCGCAAAATTACAGGAATTCCCAAAATATTGATAACATAGGTAACTATAGGAGGCCTAACAATACTTCTCATATTATCCAAAGAGACCAGAGGAATAGAGATAGAGATTATCAGAGAATCCAGACCCCTCTCCAGAATAATCTGGTTGTTGATGAAGAAGAAGAGGGTGAAGACCTTGATACCAAAATCCACTGTCTTGGGGAAACCTCCTCTTTTCCTTACTTAACTCAATTAGAATATGAGGAGTCTCTCATGGATAGTCAATTGAATGAGATGAGTAAGGGAGATAGGGCTAGAAACAACCAAAAAAAATATAACCTTATTTCCAAGAACAAGGCTGAGACCCCTGATGTTCCCGAGCAACCTACTAGAGTAGAGAAGCCTGCTAAAGATGTAGTAGACCATGGCAGAGGTAAGAATGTTCAAAACCCCTCTCCAGTAGCCAAAAACCCTGTCCCAAAAGTAAGGGAAATTCCTAAGCCTCCTTCTTCCTTTAGTTATGAGCATGAAATTCAAAAGATAAGAATTCTTGTGCCCCTTTCAGAGCTAGTCAAACATGAATATTTCAAAAGGTCCCTCTCTAAACTGCTGTTGTCTGAGCCACCTTAGCTTACCACAAAATCAGTAAATATCCAAGGTGAAAAGACAACAGTCGTCCTAGGTCCCATGGTAGAAGACAGAGATGATTCATCCCCTCCCTTCTACATATCCCTGAACATACATGATAAGGTGCTGCACAACTGCCTGATGGATTCAGGGGCCTCCCATAACCTCATGCCCAAAACAGTCATGGACGAATTGGGACTGGAAGTAACAAAGGTCTATCATGATTTGTACTCTTTTGATTCAAGGAGATTGAAATGTCTTGGAGTCATAAAATACCTAGTGGTGTCCTTATTTCAGCTGCCAATGAAGAGTGTGGTCATGGACATTGTGGTAGCTGATGTTCCTCCCAAGTTTGGCATGCTATTTTCAAGATATTAGATTAAAAAGATTGGAGGGACATTACATATGGACCTCACATATGCCACCATTCCAGTATTTGGAGGAGAACATAGAAGATTTTATAGAGAAGCTCAGTTGGCCTACATTGTCAGTGATGAAGCATACCGCAATAATCATCCTATTTTTTCACTTGACACTGATTTGGGGTATAGTTTGTTGCATCTCACTGATACTCCTGAAGGCCCTCTTGAAATCAGAAAGAAGCCCATTTCTTATCATGAAATACCCCCTCCAACTACTTCTGTGTGGAAGATGTTCTTCAATGGAGCCTCTTCTAGGGAAGGTGCCAGTGCTGGAGTGGTTTTTGTGTCACCTTGTCAAGAAACCATATCACTATCATACAAGCTAGAGTTTGAAACTACCAATAATGTGACAGAATATGAAGCTCTTGTTTTAGGTTTAAGGGCTGCAAAGGAAATGGGGATTCAAGAGGTAGCAGTGTTCAGAGATGCTGAGTTGATAGTCCAACAGGTCATAAACGCTTATCGGGCTAAACATCCTTGGCTCAAAAGTTACAAAAATGAGGTGTGGGACCTGATTGATAATTTCTTCTCATCTTTCAACATTTATTTTATTCCGAGAGAGGATAATACTTTGGCCGACTCCCTAGCCATCTTAGCTAGCCAGTTTAGGATCCCTCTACCACCTAAGATCAAATATGTTGTTGAGATAAGATATAGGCCACATGTACCGGACTATATCAAGCATTAGAAGGTATTTGAGGATGATCTTGAAATCAGAAAATGTCTTAAGTCTGTTGATGAATTATTTGCATTGCACATTGATCAAGATCCTGATCTCGAAGGTGACCCTCACCCAGAGGTATTTTTAAATAAAATTGTTAATCACCATATTGTTTAGTTGCCTAGCAATCACATTCCAAAGGGACTAGTTCCTTTAGAAAGATTGTTCGATGGGAATGATGTGGCAGTAAAGGGTAAGGTTTTGAATGAGGATGATGATGTAACGAAGTGAAATATTGGCACAGAGGAGGATCCTAAGTTCTTCAAGTTGTCAAGCAACCTATCAAGGGAGAAGAGAGCCGAGTATGTTGATTTATTAAAAGAATTTGCTGATGTGTTTGCCTGGACATATGAAGACCTCAAGACCTATGACATAGTCGTTATTGAGCACAAGATCCCACTGAAAGAGGAGGCTAAGACATTCAGGAAGAAGTTGAGACAGATTAACCCTATGTTGTTGCCTATCATGGAGAAGGAGATGAAGAAGTTGTTAGATACCCAAATCATCATCCCCTTGAGATATTCTGAATGGGTGGCCAATCTGGTCCCAGTGAGAAAGAAGAGTGGAGAAATTAGACTCTGTGTCGATTTCAAAAATCTGAATAGAATCTCAAGGAAGGATAATTACTCCTTACCAAAGATGGAACACATATTGCAGAGGGTCACAGGGGCATCCATAATTTCAATGATTGATGGATTTTGTGGCTATAATCAGATCTCTGTTCTGCCTGAAGACAGAGAGAAAAAAACATTCACCACTCCTTGGGGTACATTCATGTATGCCAAAATGCCCTTTGGATTGATGAATGCAGGGGAAATGTTTCATCAAGCCATGGACATAACCTTCATTGGGGACAAAGATCAGTTTGGGGTGATCTATCTGGATGACATCACAGTGTTCTCCAGATCTGATAAAGAGCACTGTTGTCACTTGAGGAAGGTTTTCTTCAAATGCAAGATGATTGGACTTTCCTTAAACCCAAAGAAATATTTGTTTTCTATGAAGGAGGGAAAGATGTTAGGCCATATAGTATCAACAGAGGGAGTGAGAATTGATCCCAGCAGGGTAGAGGAAATTTTGACCCTATCACTTCATAGGTCCAAAAAAGAAGTCCAGGCTTTCTTGGGGAAGATTAACTTTATGAGGAGGTTCGTCTCAAATTTTGCTAAGTTGGTGAAACACATCATTGTCATGCTCAAAAAGGGAAATGAAGTAAAATGGACTACTGAACCCAGAGAATATTTTGTCCAAATAAAAAAAGCATTGACTGAGGCACCTGTGTTGATCAGTCCTGATTATTCCAAGGATTTCCTAATTTTTTCTTTTTCTTCTTTTGATACAATAACAACGGTTTTATTGCAGAGAAACGAGGAAGGGAGAGATCAACCCATTTCCTTATTCAGTGAGGCATTAAGAGATGCATAAATCAGGTATGAAATCATGGAGAAACAGGCATATGCCTTGGTGAAAGCTCTCAAAGCTTTCAGAGTCTATGTCTTGCACTCAAAGGTAATTGCATACGTTCCTTCAACCTTTGTGAAGGACATCCTTATACAACCTGACATAGATGGGAGAAGGGGTAAATGGATTGCCAAGATCCTTGAGTTTGACCTAGAGATAAAGCCCACCAAGTTGGTTAAAGGGAAGGGTTTAGCCAAGCTGTTGGACGAATCCAATTGTAAGGCCTTGGGGGTTAGCTTCATCAATGCTTACTTAGAAAATCAGCAAGATGAGTTATCCAACAAAATCTCTCAGGGTGGTTTATCACTAGCAGAGTGCACCTGGTATAGAGACATTATATATTTTTTTCTATAATTAAATCCCCCTGATGAAATGGGGAAGAGTAAGGCAAGAGATTTAAAGCTCAAAGCAGTCAAATATTGCCTTATTGACCAGGTATTGTACTGGAGAGACCCTCTAGGGGTGTTTCTGAGGTTTCTAAACCCACATGAGGCCCAAAAAGTTACGTTTGATTTCCATAGCAGCCTATGTGGGGGGCACCATTTCTGGAAGACCACAACCCACAAAATTCTCAGGGCTGGGTACCTAGCCCACCTTATTCACTGATGTCTGCAGAGAGGTCAGAGCCTGCATCAAATGCCAAAGGTTCTCAGGAAAGCAACAACTCAAATCTCTGCCACTAAAGCCTGCAGTAGCTTCAACACCCTTTCAACAATGGGGGTTGGACTTCATTGGAGAAATTCATCCTCCCTCAAGCAACCAACACAGATGGATCCTAACTACAATGAACTATTTTACCAAGTGGATAGAATCTATCCCCACCATGAGTGCTTCACACAAAGTTATCATTAGCTTCCTAGAGGATATCATAGCAAGGTTTGGCTGCCCCAGCAGAATTGTCACTGATAAAGCTGCACCTTTCAAGTCTGAGCCTCTTGTTAGGTTCTGTGAGCAGTTTGAGATTTCACAGATTCATTCCACTCCCTATTATCCTCAAGGAAACGGACTGGCAGAGTCTTTCAATAAAAGTCTGATCAAGCTCATTAAAATATTATTGGAAGACAATAAGAAGGCCTGGGATTCAAAACTCAAATTTGCTCTGTGGGATGATCGAGTGATAGACAAGAGATCCCAGGGAACCTCCCCTTTTCAACTTGTTTATGGGACAGAAGATATATTTCCCACTAAGTTGGCTCTACCTATAGCTAAATTCTTTCAAGATTATGAAGGAGAGCCAGACCACATGGTCAGAAGAATTCATCAAATGGTGTAAGTGCAGCAGACCAGGGAGTAGGTAATGGACAGAGCTCACAATCATCAACATAAGATCAAGCGATCCTTTCACAAGAAGGTCAGAAAAGAGGAATTCGAGCGGGGATATCTAGTGGTTAAGTGGGATGCACCCAAGCAGGACAGAGGCAAACACAACAAGTTTGAAGCCCTCTAGATTGGGCCCTTCAAAATCTCTGAAGTGTTTTTGAATAATACTTTCGGGTTGCAGGATTTGGAGGGCGAGGAAGTTTTTAATTGCCCTATGAATGGGCATTTCCTGAAGAAATGTTTTTTTTGAGCCTTAGACGACTCCTCTAATTTTGTAAATATTGTTTCTTTGTTTGTGTTCGGTTTCAATAAGGGACTCCATAGCCCAACAACAAGGCATTGAAGCTGCAAATAGTTCTTAGAGCCTTAGACGACTCCTCTAATTTTGTAAATATTGTTTCTTTGTTTGTGTTCGGTTTCAATAAGGGACTCCATAGCCTCACAGGGAGGACTCTATCCCCCATGGAGCCTAATGTTAGCACATATTCTTGTAAAGGGGGAGTTTTTCTCCGAATTCGGGCCCTTGTTGTAAAATGTGATGAAATGGGGTTTAAAATCCGATCAAATGTTTTTATTCAAAGGCCATAGCCATGAGCGCCCAAGCGCAATCTCAGAAAATATCGTTTCGGGCTTAAAATGTTTGCAGGTGGGAATTTTTGTTTTCAACAGTGATGATTTTTCATCAGGAGCAGATCGACAGTCATCGGGTAAGTTAGAGTCACGCAGTTGCACGAGCATTAGTGCTTGGGATCATCCCTTATGGCCAAAGTCATGAGAATAATCTGGGTCGTCCGATCCTGTGGGGATAGGTGGCATCTAGTCGGTATTTCGGGGGTCAACATTTCATGGATCGCAAGTTGGGAGGAAATGGTTCTCCCTTGGGTTTCAAAACCCCGAAACACAAAATTCGATGCCCCGGGAGCCTGGCCCATGGTCATAGCCCAGGTTTCTGTGGAAAGGAGGGGCCTAAAGAAGGGAGAGAGGGGCCTTTTGGGATAGTCAAAGTGAAATCTCCGAAGTAATTTGAGCCGTCCATCCAAGGGACATGTGGTGCGTGATTAAACGTCGTCGCGGTTTCAGGAGTCGGGATTTCAAGAGACAAGGGGTCTCTCCTCCATTGCATTTGGAAACCCCGAAATGCGAAATGTTAAGCCCCAAAAGATTGGCCCATGGTCCTAGCATCAGGTCACATTAAGTGGGCCCAAGAAAGGAAATAACACCTTTTTTCCATCAAAGTCATCTGGGATGCATGGCGCAAATCCATAGTTTTGCAGTTTAGTCATTAAGAAATAGGGGAAGAGATGAATCATGAATTCCCGATGCAAGAAGTCCCAAAAGGACCAGGACCATTGATCAGCTGAAGATCTCAGTCATCCACCCATAGACAACACACGGGCACATTGGGCTAAGACACGCCCAGATCTGGGCGGCCAAAATCTACGCGCCCAGATCTACGGCCAGGGTTCCATTCCGGACGACCCTCACCATTCTGCCTTTAATTGGGGGGGGGGGGGGGTCTGGAATGTGCAGCGCAAGTTTGAACAACTGGGATTGAGGGGCCTGGATCTGCGACTGAGGATTGATTCCAGACACCCCTTGTCATTCTGCCTTTAATAAGGGGAGGGGGGTCTGTAATGAGGTGGTTTTGTGTGGACCCCTTTAAACCTCTTACCACCTTCCTTCTCTTCTTACAGATTTCGCCCCCCGATGACATGTGTCCTCCATTCCTCCTTTAGGTTATCTCGTTCTAGTGACATTTTCTCCCACCTAACCAATCTCTTTCTACCGCCTGTCTCCTCCGCCTTCCACGTCCTCTTCCCCCTGTGCCAACCTTGTTGACCCCCATGCCACTCCACCTATGTCCTTTCCATATCCTCGTGACACTTTTTGTTTGGTGCCATAGCCTCCATCTCTCTGCCACCTGGTTTTTCCACCTCAACACCCCTCATCTCACCTTCACATTTTTGGCACCATCTTCCTCCCCGTCAGAGAGTCTTCCACATTCACAGGTCAGACCCTCCTTGTAGGCATCCAACTCAGCTCTAGGTGGCAGAATGCAGAGGCCGCCACGTCTCCCTGGTGCAGGTTTTACTTGAGCCTCTCTGATCCCGATGAAGCAGTTATTGTGGTAGTTGACGGTGGTTGAGCATTGTCTCCTTCCATAAATAGAAATCCAGGAAAAGACAAGACATAGACAAACTGTCAATCCTTTCTAACAAAAGATCACGTTCGACAGAAGACTGCATGGGAAATATGCCCAACGTCTACATGCACAGCTTGACATAGAATCTCCTCAACGTCAAGCATTAAACTCACGACGTGATCGTGCCTTCAACGCCTAAGTCAGTTCTAAGTATATGTAGGCTTTTTTTCCATTTTTGTATCCATCGTTGGTAGAACTAAGCTCCATGTTGTAAATTTTTAATGAAGCACTGGTTTCCCTGGTTATGTATATGTATGTGAAATTTCTCGTTTAATGACAGTCAACTTCTTATTCCATCTGGTTTCCATCTAATGTTGAAAGAGTTCATGATTTACTGAGTCACATGAAACATTGTGACAGTGTTATATAAATGTTTTATGGTAACACTGTTATGATTTATTTTAATGTTCTTGTGATTTGAATACAAGAAGTTCTTGTGTTTAAATTCATTCACTTCGGGCTGTTGGAAGCTTGATGCCTACAACAGACCTTTGCATTTTCTCACCAAAGTCTTCCTCCTAATCATCTTTACTACAACTTAATGTCTGAAGTTAGACTAAGACATCACCTATTCATACATAGCCCGGTCCAGTATTCCAAGTTAAAACGATATCATTATGAGTCTGTTCTCTTTTGATCATCCTTGATAAACAAATCGTGACATATAAACTGATGGGTATAAGGCTTGCTCCTGCTACAATCCAGGAGTGACTTCTGATGCTAACACCAAAAATTCTTCATCATCCAAATTGCCTTCATACATTGGGATGTCTATATTTTCTCTAGCTCCCAATTTAACAATCGCTCTCTACAAGCGTTCCTCGACAAAATTTTCCCCTGCAGCTTCTTCAACTTCTATTTCTTCACTTTCTGCATCACTGATGTCTCTAGCATCCGGTGCCCTCCTCTGCGTTTCTTCCATCGCCTCTAATATTGCACAGAGCTCTCTCATTTATCTTTCTACAACGTGATTGGCTATAGGCTGCACCACACGTCTCCTTTGTGGAATTGTGCTGATTGTTTCTCACACACAGTGTACAACTTCTAGCTCTTTTTCGCTACCAGAAAAAAAATTCAGGCTCTGATACCACTTGGTGCAAACCCCCCTTCTCTCCTAAAGGGTTTGCGACCTCCTGGTCAAGGATCTTAATCTCTTGAGCTGGATTATCTCTTTCAGACCTTCAATGGCCCTGGAACAATTTACATAGGTGCCCTTTTTCTCCTTAAGAGTAGATCTTATGGAACCTGCGGGCCCCTTCCTTAGCGATTTTGTAGACTCGGAACTTTGGGCACTAGCTCCTTTCCGCTAGTCCCTCTCCTTCACTCGTCCTTGGGCTATGGCCCGGGCTAATATCCTGGCACTTCGCGATTTCGGACCTCAGTTGCTTTGGGTGCAACTGGTCTCCTTTTATGTGAACTCTGAATTGATGGAGTTACCTGGAACCAGATCTATGGTTCACGTTCCCTTCAATAATCAACGATGGCGATATCGTCTCACTTTGCGCCTTCGCGACTTTGGGCTCTAGCTGAAATGCGTGCAACTAGTCCCTTTCTATGCGATCTCTGAATCGACATAGTTACTCGGAACCAGATATATGGTTCACACTCCCTCCAATGACCAACGATGGCGATCTCTTCGCACTTCATGACTTCATGATTTTGGGAGTCTTGACTCCTCAATACTCTGAATCCTCTGATCCATGAATCTCCGAAGGAGCTCACAGCTAACAACCATGTAAGTTTTCCCAGATCCGATGATCTAGAACGATCTCACTTCCTCTGAATGGATCTACGGTCCATATGGACTTTGGGTTCTGTAACTTCGGAATGTTTGCTTCCTTCACAAATGAAAACCTCCGAACATACGAAGTCCGAAAGACTTCGAGGTGTAACCTACTCACACCTTCTTGAGATCTAACGACTGTTTGTGACCCCGATTCCTTCTAAAGGGATTTCAACCGTCACTTCGCACCTTCAACAAATATCTCCCTTTCTGTTGATAATTTGTCATTGTTTCTCTTGATCTTGACTCCGACGCACTCCTTGCGAACTTGGAATCTTTGACGAAGTTCAGACTTAGTGATTTCTTCAAAATAAATCTCTCTCTACACTCCTTGCGCTTCGTAGTCCCGATTTCTCGACACTTAGCCGATTCTTGACCCTGTACATTCCTTGCAACACTCAGCCTAAGCTTCCCATTATCCCTTCTAAGATTTCTTGAGTCATATCTAGACTCTGTCGATGCACTCCTTGTGGACAATATGCACTCCTTGCATCTGATCTCTCAAAAGAGAAACGATTGAAACTTATCTAGCATTTCACAGATTCATACATTCAACAATATAATCCATGCATTCATGAAAACAAAAAATAATAGAGAAGAGTTTAGCAACAACAACTCAACATATATTTGGATCAATTTTCCTCTGTTATATTCATTCAATGTAAAAATGGATACAACTATGAAAAACAACAACTAAAATCAGATTATCTCCGAACAAATTTCAACTATCCTCCATGTTCAACAACCTCATTTGGGTGTACAATACTCCTACTTATCCCAGAGGGATCCTAGAGTTCGCCCTGACTACCTCTATCTCAAGAAAAAGAAGAATGTCTACCACTTAATTTTTGTTACATTAAAGTATAGGAGTGAAACTCCTAGATCATTCGTGATCATTCAACTCCCAAGTGTTTTGATCTTCTTCAGTTTTCAACCAGTTCAAAAAATATTTACAGGAAACGTTAACATTTAAGATTATGAAATGATTCAAAGGTGCACTGAGGAGCTGAGTTGTCTCTCTACGTGTGCTTTCTGACGATGCTCCCACATAATATTCCTCAATGTGTAATGCAAGTTTTTATAATCAATTTAGAAAAAAAATCAAGGGATTAATACACATAACATTCATACACTTTGGAATTCAAACACTTTGAAATTCATATATTCATCAACATAAAATGCAGAAACAATGAGATTCATAAAAACACGTGCCATGAAGTGTATATATATATATATATTCAAAATTGTCAAAATTGTACATTTTTTACAAAATGGCAACTCGTGCCCAATATACAAAGCGACAACAAGTGCCTTAACATAAAAAACATCCATATGGTGGCCTAGATACAAAATGATAGTAATTGGTCAATCATTGACCACTGCCACCCTCACCACCCTGATGAGCATCCTAGAAATACATCTTTATTCTCTTGCTCGAGGAAGCACCCTGAGAGGTTTTAGGCCTGGGCGTTCTTTGATGCTCTAGAGACTACACAAAGAATAAACAACGTTATAAGTTTTTTCCTCAATGAATTAATATAT
>ML778997.1:1476692-1489513 GCA_009831015.1 Picea engelmannii
TCATTCATGATGGTGTTACCCTCCTCCACGACCCCAATCTTTCTGCAATTCTACCAGGCATCAATTACAAGGATCATGTCAAGAAAATTAAACAAATATGCGTAAAATTAAATTCATGAAACATAAAAAATTATTATCAATGCATTATCTCACTTTGAATATATTAGGCTTCGATGGAGATTCACTAGTAGATGGAGAACTAGGTTGTACAACCTACTCCGATACAACCTCTATTGTGGTAGTCTCGAACGATGGGGCCAATGGAAATGGTGGTGGGGGTGGATGGCATCCAGGTGGTGCGGATGGGTGCCATGAATGGAAATCTGAGGATGCGTGCAATAAGACTAATGCTGAGGGTGGACTGCGATAGACCCTCACAGGTTGTACAAGTGATTGCAACTCCATAGTCCTGGAGAAAGGTAACCCAAAAGAAATGCCCAAGTGCCCAAGGAGTGCAATAGTACTATAGGTAGCAAATATATCCGCATCGTGCATACATATTAATAAAATTGAACTATTAGTACCAAATAGTAAAATTCAAAAACATATACACAAACAATTTGAGAATTATACGATATTTAACTCTACAATGATACTTGTGACGTAGGTGACTTATCCATCCCAGATGGACATTCCTCGACATCGCCTAGTCTCAAATCTTGTAGAAACATGAGAAAATTAAAAATTTGAGGATGCCATAAAATAAAGAAATGACTATGGTGAATTTATCAAATGTGATACATACTTGTTTGTGGGGCACACCCAATGAACATGCTGCCTCTATCACTGCATCAATGGTGGGGCTAGGCACTGATGCATCCATCGTCATAGAGGGTCTACTGCTCAGAAGTAAAAACTGCAAAACAACATACATTAAAATATCGATATAAATACAAAAATTATGAAATAAGTATATAACAATGAAAAACATAGAGAGGGTTAAGATACTAACCTCCTCCATGAAGCTATGTTGTCTACTGGGCTCTATAGGCTCATAGCATGTCTTCCCGTAGCTCGAGCATCTATGAGGTTCACATGGACAATTTCTATGTCCATGTGCCCTCTCCTCATTGTACTCTCCTGTGCCTATTGAAGCTCCAACTCCTCTATTAATGCCACTGGCAGGAACCTCCTATCGAGATAGTGCAACAAAGCTACTGCGTTGCACTAGGCTATGAGTCAATGATGAAATGGCTAGTTGTACTCGTTGCAAGTTATTTGCAACAGGAGGATGTTGGGTAGGGGTTCAGGCCTTCACCTTGGGGGACGAGGACCTTACACGGGGTCATGCCTGGTATGCTCTCGGTCCTGTGCGGATGATCCAGATTATTTTCAGCACGAAATGAGAGTGGAGATATAATAAAGAAATGCATAAAGATATCACAGATATCCAATAATATAACATAAATGTATGCAACCATAAACACAGATATACAATAATACACGATTTCTATTAATGAAAGAAATGTATAGAGACTGTAAAAATACAGAGTGAAAGACTCGCTAGAATGGTGACAGCTTATCTCTGAGAAGAGATGTGATGGCTACTTGCATTCGCAAGAAGATGATTACAATGAGGCTCTGAAGGCCTTTTTACAATAAACAGGAATCCCAAAAACCCTAGACATCCAAAAACCTAACCCTAGGAGATGAAGCGCCAAAAGTCATGTGGGCCCTGTTTGGGTGAGTTAGTACATCAACTTCCTGGGGTCGTAACTTTTGCATACGATATTCGTTTTAGGCGTATGATAGCCAGTTGGAAATGTATCGTCGAGGATATTCATTTTGGGTCTCAATCATGCCTTTGGAAATAATTGAGGATATCGATCCCGAAAAACCTTCATTTAGGCCCTCAAAATGGCCCCGGAAGTTAAAAACTGCTAAAAATAGTAAATTGCCAAAATTGCGAGAAAACTTTTTTATGCCACTTGGAAAAGGTGGGTGGCCACCGATATCCACATGGATCAATCCCCCCTATTAGCCCTTTCATCGGAAACTTCATTCTTGAACTTTGAATTGGCTTATAAATTTGTGAACCAAGTTGAATGGAGGAATTTGATAACTATGATTTAGACAATAGAAAAATTGTCAAAATACATATTCGTATTTTTCCTTATAAAATACATGTTCGTGTGTTTTTCCTTATATATTATAAGTTTACTATGGATAATATCAACTTTTACATTATATCTCTAACCTGCCTTGCCTTATGGCTTGTAACCATCAATCACTGTAATATCAACTTTTACATTATATCTTATACCTTGCCTTATGGCTTGTAACCATCATTTTACATTATATCTCATACCTGCCTTATGGCTTGCAATCCTCTGTTCATGCAGGTCAGAATGACATATATTATCCCTATATTTTTATTAAAAAAACAAATTATTCAATAAAAAAAATAAAAAATAATTTTAAAGTTTATTTTTTTCAGGTTTCTTTTAATTAATTGCAAATAAATTATTAAAAATAGTCGATACAGAGAAATTGATGTATTAATTTGAAGTGTACGCATACACTTAAATAGCAGGCGCGGCTTTCTTTCCCATTTGCAGAATAATTTGAAAGTCGAGGAAGAAGAGGTGCTAGATACATAAAAAAAAACGATGACAAGGGATTAGGGTTTACGCAGAGATAAATAGCAGGCGCAGATTTCTTTCCCATTCGCAGAATAATTTGAAAGTCGAGGAAGAAGAGGTGCTAGATACAAAAAAATTGATGACAAGGGATTAGGGTTTACGCAGAGATTAGGGTTTACGCAGAGATGAACGATGACGATAGTTCCTCTGTGGATTCCTTGACCGTCCATCTGCGCGTTCCAATTCAAATTCCTACTAATTAAGTGTACATCCTTCCGTCCATCTGCGCCTTACAATTCAAATTCCTACTTACTAAGTGTACATCGCTCCGTCTCGCAGCCTCTGGACATGATGGGTTCGTTCGGTCCTCCTTGTTCACCTGAAGAATCCCAAGGCCCACACCCCAATGTCCAGCAATCTGATAATCTAGAGAGAAGAAGCGCAGACGAAGACGATCGACGAGAAAAGGAGGAAGCAGAAGAAGAGGCAGACCGTCCATCGGCGCCTTACAATTCAAATTCCTACTTACTAAGTGTACATCGTTCCGTCTCGCAGCCTCTGGACATGATGGGTTCGTTCGGTCCTCCTTGTTCACCTGAAGAATCCCAAGGSCCACACCCCAATGTCCAGCAATCTGATAATCTAGAGAAAAGAAGCGCAGACGAAGACGATCGACGAGAAAAGGAGGAACCAGAAGAAGAGGCGGACCCTCCATCGACGCCTTACAATTCAAATTCCTACTTACTAAGTGTACATCGCTCCGTCTCGCAGCCTCTGGACATGATGGGTTCGTTCGGTCCTCCTTGTTCACCTGAAGAATCCCAAGATCCACACCCCAATGTCCAGCAATCTGATAATCTAGAGAGAAGAAGCGCAGACGAAGACGATCGACGAGAAAAGGAGGAACCAGAAGAAGAGGCGGACCGTCCATCGGCGCCTTACAATTCAAATTCCTACTTACTAAGTGTACATCGTTCCGTCTCGCAGCCTCTGGACATGATGCGTTCGTTCGGTCCTCCTTGTGCACCTGAAGAATCCCAAGGCCCACACCCCAAAGTCCAGCAATCTGATAATCTACAGAGAAGAAGCGCAGACGAAGACTATCGACAAGAAAAGGAGGAGGAAGAAGAGGAGGAGGGGGAGATTCCACGTACTACTGCAAAAGAATTGAAGGAGATTGCACGGAATTCCCTTGACCCTCCATCTGCGCCTTACTATTCAAATTACTACTTACTAGGTGTGCGGCATAACTTTGACCGTCCATCTGCGCCTTACAATTCAAATTCCTACTTACTTAGTGTACATCCTCCCGTCTCGCTGACTCTGGACATGATGTGTTGGCTCTGTTCTCCTCTTGAACCGGAAGAATCCCAAAACCCACACCCCGATGTCCAGCAATCTGATAATCTAGAGAGAAGAAGCGCATACGAAGACGATCGACAAGAAGAGGAGGAGGAGGGGGAGATTATACGGCATAATCTAGAGAGAAGAAGCGCATACGAAGACGATCGACAAGAAGAGGAGGAGGAGGGGGAGATTATACGGCAGGAAGAAGAGAAGGAGATTGCACGGCAGGAACAAGAAGAAGAGGAGTTGGAGGAGGGGGAGATCCCACGCGCTACTGCAAAAGAAGAGAAGGAGATTGCACGGCAGGAACAAGAAGAAGAGGAGTTGGAGGAGGGGGAGATCCTACGCGCTACTGCAAAAGAAGCGAAGGAGATTGCATGGCAGGAACAAGAAGAAGAGGAGTTGGAGGAGGGGGAGATCCCACGCGCTACTGCAAAAGAAGCGAAGGAGATTGCATGGCAGGAACAAGAAGAAGAGGAGTTGGAGGAGGGCGAGATCTCACGTACTACTGGAAAAGAAGAGGAGGAGATTGTATGGCAGGAACAAGAAGAAGAAGAATTGGAGGAGGGGGAGATCCCACGTACTACTACAAAAGAAGAGAAGGAGATTGCGCGGTAGGAACAAGAAGAAGAGGAGGAGAGTCCACGCCCTCCTGCTGAAGAAGAGGAGGCGAAGGAGGACGAACAGAAGAAGAAGAGGAGGAGACTGGGAGATTCGGCGGACAAACGCACGACTTGAGTCATTCTAGAATAATGTTGAGTATGTTCTCAATTGTCTGCGCACATTTACCCTTGAATGTGCAATCTTATTCTTATTCAAAAGAAATCACAATTAACAATGGCGGGCTGCCTTGCAGACTTCAAATTCTTTGGTTCGCCTGCAAACGCAAAAGTTAATCCTCAGAATTTCGAATGTTATTGTTTGTCATCATTGTCAGGTCGGCCGTTTGTTGGCATTATACTTTAAATGAAATAATTGAGAAATTAGTCTCTCTGTACATATATTTCCAATGAGTCTCTCTATGATAAATTTATTTTCCAAACGCTGTTATAGTAGTTATTAAGGTATTTGCATTGGGATTGAGATGCTTTGAATTCATAAAATTTATTTCGAAGGAATGAATGACTTATTAAACTAGCACAGTAACAAATTAGTGGTCTCTATACATATATTTCCAACGAGTCTCTCTATGATAAATTTATTTTCCAAACGCTGTTATAGTAGTTATTAAGGTATTTGCATTGGGATTGAGATGCTTTGAATTCATAAAATTTATTTCAAAGGAATGAATGACTTATTAAACTAGCACAGTAACAAATTAGTGGTGGGTAAAAGCTGAAAGGTTTAGGTTGGTTTAGAAAATTAAACGTTCAAAAGACAATCATAATAATTTTTAAATATGATCAAATAAAAGTTAAAAAATAAATATATAAAAGGATGTTTTTATAATAGTGAGAAAGTTAGTGGTTGAAATCATAATCATTGATTTATTGGAACGACTAAGAATATTCCATCAATATGAGTTATTAAACTAGCACAACAACAAACTCATGGTTGATGAACCCTAATCACTCAAGTAAAAGTAAAAAAAAAACATGTAAATGGATGCCTTTATAATAGTGAGGAAGTTAATGGTTGAAATCACAACCATTGATTTATTGGGACAATTAAGAATATTCCATCAATATTTAATCTTGTCCATATAAAACTCATTAAGCACTAAAAACCTATTAAATGTGTTCATTGTCAATAAGAGTAGGAATGAGTTATTAAACTAGCACAACCACAAACTCATGGAAGCACTAAAAACCTATTAAATGTATCCATTGTCAATAGGTGTAAACCTTTAGGCTTAATAAACAAGTTCAATGTAATAGGTTACTTTGTTTAAGTTTATTTTGATTTATTTTATTAGCTTATACAATAAATGTTAAAATATATTAAATTTAATTAAATGGAAACTTTATTTTATTTAAAACATATTAAATTTAATTAATGAAATTTTTTATTTTGTTTATTTGTAAGCAAAGTAGTTTTTATTTTTATTTTGAGTTTTATAATTCATTTTTATATTTTTCTTTCTAGTTTGTTTTTATCTATTATTATTATTATTATTTTTCCTCTTCTTTGTTTGTTGTGTTGAAGTTCCATTAATTACATTTTTTTTATTTGTTGTGTTGAAGTTTCATTAATTACATATAATTATATATTTTTATTGTGAATAATAAAAATAGAGAGCAGGTGTAGGACAAGAGTGTGTTGTTAAGGTGCTCTTTGATTCGTGATGTTAAATTCACCGGTTCAAAACTTGACAAAAAATCCAACCATATTAAAGGTTGATGTGGCTCATACCAAGTGCGATTATTATGAACAATAAAAAAAAGATAGTTACATGGTTTAGTTTATACATCATTGTTATATGTTACTTTTGTTAACTTGAAATATTGTTGTTCAAATTGTTCATTTAGTTATTTTATATTGGTTTGTAACAAAATTTACTTATTTTATATTTGTTTTTATGTAGCAAAATTGTATTGGGCAAAGAGCTCATACCCAAATGAGCATTTAGTTATTGTATATTTGTTTGTTTGTGGCAAAATTGTATGGGGCAAAGAGCTCGTACCCAAATTAGCAACGAGTTAATTTGAGGTGAAAGGGAGAATGAAGAGATAAGAAGGAGGAATCAAAATTTACTTATTTTATATTTGTTTTTATGTAGCAAAATTGTATTGGGCAAAGAGCTCATACCCAAATGAGCATTTAGTTATTGTATATTTGTTTGTTTGTAGCAAAATTGTATGGGGCAAAGAGCTCGTACCCAAATTAGCAACGAGTTAATTTGAGGTGAAAGGGAGAATGAAGAGATAAGAAGGAGGAATCAACATGCACGTTTTGTGATGTAACTCGTATTTTGAATTTTTCACTTAATGTAAATTTTGACTTTCTCATAGTGGAAAATGTGACAATTTATTATATATTATATATTATATATGAGGGTTTTAGTTATAGTTGGAATTTCATATGTTAACATTGTTTAGTGTGTTGGGATTTTTATTATAGGGTTCTAGTTAGAGGTGGAAGTTCATCCATGATGTTAGTAGCTTTTAGTGTGTTGGGAGTTAAGATTAGTGGGTAGGTTAATACTCATTTTAATATTTGTTTGTGATAAATTTTACTAATTTGATGATTAACTATAGAGGGAGTGTTAGTGCTTAGTGTTTTTACACTTGATTAATGCTTTTAGAGTTAGATGAGTTGGGCACTTGGCTATTACTATAACTTAAGAGTTTTTCTTAACCATGGGAAATTGGTAACTCTAGGCTCTAGACTCAAAGTTTTTTTTTTAACCATGATAAATTGAGGATGGAGGATAATTATGTCGAGAGGATAAAATTCATTTTACCCAACAACCTGAGATAAACCTATGTGGAAATTAGTTGATAATTTAATACTTAGTTGTGAGAGAAATTTTATTTGTAAAGTGTCATGAACTCATTAGGAGGAGGGAGTCCCTTATCCCACAAACAAAGAGATCTCATACACTTATTTGATGTCTATCTTGTAAGTGACCATAAAATTGGATTCTATGTCAATTTAATATATTTTTATTTTCTTTATATACTATTTTTTTTCCATGGAAAAAAACGTAATTTTATTCATATGAGGAGACAAAATTGCATTATGTGTGTGCTTTTAAGAAAAAGGATATGTATGAACATAATGTGAAGACTACCACCTATAAATAGGAAAAACAGTTGTAGATCCTACAACTCACAAGATCTTTCCAAACATCATGGAAAAAAACCTATACAAAAATGCAGGAGTACAAAATTAGGAACTTGTCCAAGAGAAGTCAATCCATCAAATCTGATATATCTTGTTTGATGCATGAGCATCGCTCCACTTCAAAAACGTGCCAGCTAGACAAAACATTCAAAGCGCATTCGAGGAGGGGAGAGGCGCAAACCCTCTCATTTTACCCTCATTTTCAAATTTCAAATTGTAATTAAATGCAATTAAATGTTTGTAAGGCTGGAAGACCCAAAGCCATGCCTTTGTGCAGGAAAGATTTGGTGTCTCCTTTAATGGCTGACAGACTGATGAAGATCTAGATATGATTTGGACTAGACAGTCATTGAATGTAATTCAATGTAATTGATGAGAGTAGGTAGATGGAGGGAGCGCTCGAGAAGCCCCTTTTGTAAAAGATCTTTGTATCTAAATTATTAGAACATGTTAGAGAGTAGGATTAGAAGCAGAGGAGAGGAGAGAGACGAGACTCTGTTGCACTCCGAGCTTTTGTAAACATTGTACAAACATTCTGAGATTAATATAAAACAGTTTTTCCTACCCATGAGTTGTCTGTGTGTTTATACATTTGAATGCCATTTGTGTGTTCATTTATGCTGTAGATGTATGTTAGATTCCATCTGCAGGGTGTAGACGTAATTTGTTGTCTGTGAGTTTTCTGATTTTAGTCTGGGTTCTTTGTGGCTAAATGCAAGGGGTGCATGACAAAGTGTTGAGGACTCTGTGAGCCAGTTCAAAGAGTGCACATCTGATTTCTATGTTGAATTCAGGCAAGAACGTGCTAGGAGGGTACACCAGAGGAATCATAAACTCAAGGGAGAAGCCTCAAGGTTATTGAACACCTTGGAGGAGAGAGCGTGCATAGGAATGCACAGAGAGAGACGTAATTTATGAGTTATGTAGAGCTCTTCTGGGTGGGCATCAAGGGAGTGCAAGGAGTGCACAAAGGAACTTTGTTTTGAGTTCAGAGAGAAGAGAAGTATCGGAGGAGAAGAAACTTAAAGGGTTGTTGAATACTCTGGAGGAAGACTTGTGCAATGATCCAGGTGGATATTGGTGGCCACCCACCTATTCCACTTGGACCCCCACCATTTCTTCTTTCAGTTTTTCAGTTTCCACACAATTTACTATTTTTAGCAGTTTTTCGAGTCCTGAACTTCCAGAGCCATTTTGAGGCCTTAAACGCCATTTTTTTGGGAAAATGGGGAGCAACATCAATGTTAAATCATGTTTCTCACCCAAAAGTTGTATTCCTCAGATAGATCTTTCTAACGAGGTATAGAACGCGTCAAATGGAGATCATATGCCAAAGTTACGTCCCTGGGAAGTTGATGTACCAACTTACCCAAACGGGGCCCATAGTCTTGGTGTTTCATCTCCTAGGGTTAGGTCTTTGGATGTTTAGGGTTTTCCATTGTTTCTCAATAATAATAGGCCTTTGAGCCNATTCAAAGCGCATTCGAGGAGGGGAGAGGCGCAAACCCTCTCATTTTACCCTCATTTTCAAATTTCAAATTGTAATTAAATGCAATTAAATGTTTGTAAGGCTGGAAGACCCAAAGCCATGCCTTTGTGCAGGAAAGATTTGGTGTCTCCTTTAATGGCTGACAGACTGATGAAGATCTAGATATGATTTGGACTAGACAGTCATTGAATGTAATTCAATGTAATTGATGAGAGTAGGTAGATGGAGGGAGCGCTCGAGAAGCCCCTTTTGTAAAAGATCTTTGTATCTAAATTATTAGAACATGTTAGAGAGTAGGATTAGAAGCAGAGGAGAGGAGAGAGACGAGACTCTGTTGCACTCCGAGCTTTTGTAAACATTGTACAAACATTCTGAGATTAATATAAAACAGTTTTTCCTACCCATGAGTTGTCTGTGTGTTTATACATTTGAATGCCATTTGTGTGTTCATTTATGCTGTAGATGTATGTTAGATTCCATCTGCAGGGTGTAGACGTAATTTGTTGTCTGTGAGTTTTCTGATTTTAGTCTGGGTTCTTTGTGGCTAAATGCAAGGGGTGCATGACAAAGTGTTGAGGACTCTGTGAGCCAGTTCAAAGAGTGCACATCTGATTTCTATGTTGAATTCAGGCAAGAACGTGCTAGGAGGGTACACCAGAGGAATCATAAACTCAAGGGAGAAGCCTCAAGGTTATTGAACACCTTGGAGGAGAGAGCGTGCATAGGAATGCACAGAGAGAGACGTAATTTATGAGTTATGTAGAGCTCTTCTGGGTGGGCATCAAGGGAGTGCAAGGAGTGCACAAAGGAACTTTGTTTTGAGTTCAGAGAGAAGAGAAGTATCGGAGGAGAAGAAACTTAAAGGGTTGTTGAATACTCTGGAGGAAGACTTGTGCAATGATCCAGGTGGATATTGGTGGCCACCCACCTATTCCACTTGGACCCCCACCATTTCTTCTTTCAGTTTTTCAGTTTCCACACAATTTACTATTTTTAGCAGTTTTTCGAGTCCTGAACTTCCAGAGCCATTTTGAGGCCTTAAACGCCATTTTTTTGGGAAAATGGGGAGCAACATCAATGTTAAATCATGTTTCTCACCCAAAAGTTGTATTCCTCAGATAGATCTTTCTAACGAGGTATAGAACGCGTCAAATGGAGATCATATGCCAAAGTTACGTCCCTGGGAAGTTGATGTACCAACTTACCCAAACGGGGCCCATAGTCTTGGTGTTTCATCTCCTAGGGTTAGGTCTTTGGATGTTTAGGGTTTTCCATTGTTTCTCAATAATAATAGGCCTTTGAGCCTCATTGTAACACAGTTCAGAGGCCAGTAGCTACCACATCTCTTCTCAGAGATAAGCTACCAGCGCTCTAGCTAGTTTATTTCCATTCTGTCTGTAAGCATATTTCAGTCATTTGTTATTAATGAAATGAAGTCTTATTTCCGCTGCATCTCTGTGTTTATGTGTATTTTTGTATTCCATTGTGTTCCTACATAAATCCGGATCAGTTGTATCAAAGCGGTCTGCTCATTCTCGATCCTTCTTTGCATGTCCCTAACGAGGTCGGGGTATAAGGAGTTGGGGCTCGATCTGGTTGAACCTTTGCAAGATCAGCCTCACAAACCTCGATGACCTCCCATGGGGGAAGAAAATAAAGATGAGGGAGCAGGAGATCCTATCAAAATGTTTCTCGAAGAGGCCCTCTAGAAACAAAGGAATGAGATGATGGACAAATTTTCCCAGATTCTTCAACGGATTCTCACTGGCGGTGCATCGACATCCAACAACCACTCTGGAGGCACCACTCCTTTTAAGGTACAAGTAAACTTTGACATTCCCATATTTGAGGGCCAAATAGATGCAGATGTTGTAGATAGATGTTTGAATCTGTTAGAAGGATATTTCTCGATTGATGACTTTTTCGACTGAGAAAAGATTATTTTTGCACTCCTCAAAGCCGCCCCCCATGTCAAGGACTGGTGGGAAACGTACTCAGAGCAAGAGGGCGAGGGAGAACCCTCTCTGGTCTCGGTCGCACCCACTTGGAATTCTTTTCGAGACGCCATCAAGGAACAATATTATCTTGTGGTTAGCTATGAGGACAAATACATACAATGGACTACGATGCGACAACAAAGGGACCAAGATGTGCATGAGATGATGAATTTGTTTCATACCCTATGCACAAAGTTGGGTATCAAAGATTCAGAGAAACATTTGGTGTTAAAGTACCGCAGTTGTCTGGACATATACATTCAGGAGGAAATGGAGTTCCTAGACATCTCCTCGCTTGGTGTGGCATACCGATATGCTGCCAAGATTGAGCAGAAGTTCAAACATAAGAAGAGAGACTTTGGGTCTGCAAATCAGAAGCAAGGGAAAGGTACCCCCAAACCGCAGAACAAAGGACCAAGCCAAGGCGGGGTAGCCCAGGAGAACCCACCAAAGCCACAAGCAAATAAAAACACCACGAAGCCAAAAAAGGACACGAGAAAGTGGTGTGAGTTCCATAAGAGCTCCACTCACAACACAAGTGAGTGTCGGGCCAAGCAGTCACTGGTAGCTGAGTTGAAGGCTTCTAAATCAGATGCATGCTCCGAATCTGAATCTGAACCTGACAAGGGGAATGTCAGGGGGAAGCAGATTATCGATGCAGAGCCCAACGCCACCGTTGCCACCACGAAGATCCAGAAGGAGGAACCAGAATATCCAGAGGAGGCAAAGCGTCTCTTCCATTCCAAGATGTGGGTAAAGGCTTCCCCGTTGCAGTTCATTGTGGACAGCGAGAGCTAGAAGAACCTCATCGGTAGAGGTCATGAAGCGGTTGGTCTTGCCAACCACAACACACCCACAACCATACACTATCGGGTGGTTGCACCAAGGACAGGACCTCCGCGTCAGTCAACAATGTCACCTTCCCTACAGCATCAAGCCCTTCATGGATGAGGTATTATGTGACATTGCTCCTCTTGATGTTTCTGATGTATTATTAGGCCAACTGTACTTGTGGAAGCGACATGTTGTGTATGAGTCTAGGCCTCGTGTGTTATTATCAATTTGGGCAATAAGTTGTACAGGATATCGGAGATAGCACCGCCTACCACCATCTCTTTGGTTATTGCAAAACAATGCAGTAAGCTCATTTCCAAAACCAGGAAATTTGTTATCCTGATGATCCGCCCTCAGGGAAAGAGGAAGATTGTGGCCATGACCTCCAGACAGGGCCCCGTTGCACGAAAACAACAGATGGATAAGGTTGTGGAGGAGTACGAGGAAATCTTCACCTCCCTCACTGAGTGCCTCTACACTGCCAAGTCAAGCACCCCATCGATCCGACCCCAGGTGCGCCGCTGCCCAATGGACCCATCTACTGATGCTCTGTCCTAGAGAATGACGAAATCAAGAGGCAGATTCAGGAGTTGTTGCAGAAAGGTCACATCTGATCGAGTTCATCGCCATGTGGGAGCCCAATCGTGTTGGTGCAGAAGAAGGATGGGACTTGGAGACTCTGCATTTACTATCGGGCACTGAACAAGATCACTGTCCAGAATAGGTACCAGATCCCACGGATTGATGACCTTCTGGACCAACTCAAGGGGGCGAAATATTTCAGCA
>ML778997.1:1490395-1505180 GCA_009831015.1 Picea engelmannii
CCGACACAGTCCGAAAGTATCCCACTTATGACAAAGAAATGTATTCCATTGTGCAGGCTTGTCGGCAATGGAAGCATTACATTTTGGGAAAGGAAATGGTCATCCACACAGACCACCGACCCCTGCAGTTCATACAGACACAAAGAAAGTTGCAGAATGATCTCCATCAGAAGTGGTCCACATACCTGCAATAGTTTCATTTGAACATTAAGTACAAAAAAGGCAGCACCAATAATGTTGCAGACTGCCTCAGTCGACCACCCATCATCGCGCTAACAATTGTGCTCAACTCTTATGGGAACAAGACTTCCGATTGGTCGCTTCTCTACACAAGTGATCCAGAATTCGGCCACACATACAATAAACTCTTGGAGGGTAAGCAAGTTCCCAATTTTCACCTCCAGGATGCCTTGCTTTGTCACCTGGGACAGATTTGTGTTCCTTCGAGCGAGCGTGCCAAGATGATTTGGGAGGCGCACTATAGTCGGGTCACTGGTCATTTCGGGGTCGAGAAAACCGTGGCAGTACTGCAAAAGTATTTCTATTGGCCGAACCTTCAACAAGATGTCGGGAAGTACATCAAGTCCTGCACTGCTTGCGCCATTGCCAACCGACCATCAAGAAGCAAGACCTCTATACTCTGCTTCCTACCCCCAATCGACCTTGGGAATCCATCTCTATGGATTACATTTCGGGCCTTCCTTCTACTAAGCATTGCAATGACTATTTTTTTATGGTCGTCGACCGATTCTCGAAGATGTCCATTATGATGGCATGCAAGAAGAATATCACAACAGAAGCCACTGCTAAACTCTTCTTTGAATGAATGTGGGTACACTTTGGGATCCCACAGTCTATCATCTCAGATCGGGACAGTAGGTTCCTAAGTACATTTTGGTCCAGCCTCTGGTCAATGCTGGACACCAAGCTCACCAAGTCCACAACTTTCCATCCGCAAATTGATGGCCAGACAGAGGTCGTCAACCGGATGATCATACACATTCTGCGCATGTACAATTCAAAGCATCCACACACATGGGATGAGATCCTCCCCTATGTACAACACAACTACAACCAGGCTCTCCATATCTCAACCAGCCACAACCCCTTTCAAGTGGGCTTGGGATTCCGGCCACTGTGTCCCATTGACATAGCCATGCCATTTGTGGCTACTCAGGAAGATTCATCTCATGTCCAGTCTGAGGCTGATAAGGAAAACAACTTCATTGATCACATTCAGCACATCCGCCAACAGGTTCATGACATCTTGGACAGAGCCAATGCTAAGTACAAGCAGCGACATGTTCAACATCGGGTGCCACACAACTTCCAGGTGGGTGACAAAGTGTGGCTGCATTTGCAAAAGGAGTGCCTCGCTAGACCCCACCGCAAGCTTCGTCCGCTCCGATATGGGACGTACACCCTCACGAAGGCTGTAGGGGAAAATTCCTTTGAGCTCAACATTCCACCATTCCTTGGTCTGCACCTAGTGTTCAATGTGGACCGCCTTCAGCCCTACTTTCCACCTCTACTAGACACATCCGACATGGCAGAACAACTCACACCAACAGAGTTAAATCCAGACTGCATGGAACAAGCCAGAACTAATCGGATCATGGATACACAGATCAAGCACACCCGAAAACAAAGGATACTTCTATATCAAGTTGTCAAAGCATGCCAACTCCTTCACCAAGGCAAATGGCTCACCGGTGACCAAGTTCAGCAGAAGTTTGCTCATCTCATGGAGGAAATCAACACAATGGGGACCATTGCTTCCTAAGGGGGGAGGAATGATCCAGGTGGATATTGGTGGCCACCCACCTATTCCACTTGGACCCCCACCATTGCTTCTTTCAGTTTTTCAGTTTCCACACAGTTTACTATTTTTAGCAGTTTTTCGGGTCCTGAACTTCCAGAGCCGTTTTGAGGCCTTAAACGACGTTTTTTGGGAAAACGGAGAGCAACATGGATCGATTCTTACCCAAAAGTTGTATTCCTTAGATATATCTTTCTAAAGAGGTATGGAATGCATCAAACGAAGATCGTATGCCAAAGTTACGTCCCTGGGAAGTTGATGTACCAACTTACCCAAACGGGGCCCATAGTCTTGGTGTTTCATCTCCTAGGGTTAGGTATTTGGATGTTTAGGGTTTTCCATTGTTTCTCAATAATAATAGGCCTTCGAGCCTCATTGTAACATAGTTCAGAGGCCAGTAGCCGCCACATCTCTTCTCAGAGAGAAGATACCAGCGCCCTAGCTAGTTTATTTCCATTCTGTCTGTAAGCATATTTCAGTCATTTGTTATTAATGAAATGAAGTCTTGTTTCCGCTACATCTCTGTGTTTATGTGTATTTCTGTATTCCATTTTGTTCCTACATAAATCCGGATCATGCAAGGAGTGCACTAGGCCAACACTTAGACGAAGTGTTGAAAGACTGCTAGCTGAAGGCTAGTTAAAGTGCAAGGGGTGCGCACGGAGATAACTTGTTTTCAAGTTCTAGAAGCTCAGAAGAGATAGTGTAAAGTTGAACGTAGAGAGAAATTGTGCATCAGGGCTGAGGTTAAATTCCATTTCCAAAGCTCAAGAGAGATAACATTTCTAGAAACGCAGACGAGACCCAAAGATACTGGGCTCACAGAGGAATCAAAGGTTGAAGCCTTTGACACTTAGGAATTCTCCAAGTCGGGAGAAAGTGCAAGCCCAGGAGGAGGAGCGAAAAATGTTTTCGAATCAACCACAGAGGAAGAGATCTGGTCGTTGAATCTCATGTCCAGACACCCAGAAGAGTGTGCAGAAGGAGGACATATCTCAACCATTATATCTAAGAATGAAGGACCATAGTCGTTGGATCCAGGTAAGGTGAACACACCTTAACCCTTTGAAAGTGTACAGGAGAGTGGACTTTGCGAAGTCCTAAAGTTATGAAATCATTGGAACCGTCCATTGTTAGGGGACAGGTGGAAGTAGATCTGAGAGTTCGAGGACTCAGACATCAAAAGAAGAGAGGAGTGTATTCCTCCAATGTTATAACCCTAATTTTCACCAGACATGCATACCTGGCATCAAGCCATCTTACTTTCTATTTTTGCCAAGCCAATACTGAATAACTCTTCTTAAAAACCAATTTTTTGAAGATGTACATGCCTTGCACCACTACTTCCTGAGTATGTATGCTAGATGCACCACTACTGCCCACATATGTATGCTAACTGCACCATTACAACCCGCGTATTCTCAAAAAAATTGTAAAAAATAAAAAGTTGCAAGGGGATATAGGCTTTTGGTTAGTTTCCTAACCAATTGACCACCCATAGTCGGTCACCCAACCGAATAACTATCTTTTTTTCATATAAAAGAAGGTGTTGGGGTCCAATTCCTACAAGAAGAATGAGAGCAAAGAAACACTACCCATTTCAGTATTCCCACCTTGCCCCAATCATTTGCAACCATATTGTGAGTTTGAGCCAGAATTCCTTATTTTATCCCTTTTTCCTCCATTGCAAACCCTTGTCATTTCCCTAGAGAGAATTGAAGAGGAGAAAGATACGTGGAAGTAGTTGGAGCTTGGTGAAGAGGATCCCAGGACCAAGTTCGAGGATCAATTGTCAATCTCATATTGTAAGTAACTCTGTGAGATTAATATAAAGAAATAATTTTTCCATCCCACCAAATGATGTCTTCAATCTTTGTGATTTATTTATATTTTGTTATGATATCTAACTCACTAATCAATATATAGATTGCATGCTTGTAGTTTCTTTTATCCTTTTGGTGAATGCAGGTTGGGCTTGGGAGGAGATCTTCAGTCAGGAAACAACGAAGCACAAAGGGATCGACACCCAACACGGGATTTAAGGTAAGCCTACCAGATCCCTATACTTTGAATTTTGTGTATGATTGTGGGGTACTTTCGGGATAGTAGTTAAAAGTAGGAGACTTTAGATGGTTAACTCTGACTGCACTTTAGAACCCTAATGTAGTTCATAGGGGGGTTTTCCCCAGAAGAGCATGCAGGAGGAGGACAGATCTCAGCCATTAGATATAAGCACGAAGGACCAATAGTCGTTGGATCCAGGTAAGGTGAATGCACCTTAACCCTTTGAAAATGTATAGGAGAGTGGAATTTGCGAAGTCCCAAAGTTATGAAATCATCGGAACCTTCCATCGTCAGGGGAAAGGTGGAAGCAGATCTGAGAGTTCGAGGACTCGGGCATCGGAAGAAGAGAGGAGAGCAGTCCTCCAACTTCACGAAATGCTAGGGCCCGATTTGCGAAGGAGAGATATGGACCATTAGATCACGGGGAGTCGTGGACCATTGATCTGACACGAGTGCAAGTTCGAGTTTTGAAAGAGGGATATGAGAAATCTTTCGACAACGCAAAGCACTCAGAAGTTGGGCCCCATTTCATAGCTGGAGGTCACATTGGTGGAGGTTAAGGAAAGGAGCTAGCACTCCCTAGGTTCTTAGTTCAGAGTTCGGGGATCAGGAAAGTCAATGTTGGATCACATGCAAATACCCAACATGCGAAGTCACGAAGCACCTTTTGGATAGGCACGTAGTCATAGCTAGTCGTCACGTGGAGGAGACTTGCACCCAGTGCTAGTACGCGCAGGCGGAGTTTCATAAGGACCAGTGAATTATTTCTTGGAGGTTCCTGAAGGGAATTGAAGAGCTTCTTCAACTTAGGAATATCTAAGATCCTAGACCGGGAGGTCAGCAGACCCCATTGAGGTGGGGGAACTGCGTCAGAGTGGTAGTTGAGATGATTTTTTGCTTGTAGACAGTAGGAAAAAGAGGAAAAGAAATGAAGGAGATACTTTGACATCATCAAGTGGTATCAGAAGCATCAATCAGCCTGAGGACAATAGATGAAAGGAAGGCAGAGTGTTGATGCTCTATGCATGATTGTTGCAAAGTGTGCAGCAAGTTGAACAACTAGGTGAGCTGTGAGAAGAAGCTGGAGATGCTCTCAGATGCAAAGTGAATAGAAATCTTTCCAGGAGGGCAGGTAGAAGGTAAAAAATGGCTACTGAAGGCCATAGGTGTGGTCAAGGAAAGGACCGCCAAAAGAAAATAAAAGATGAAGTGGAGAAAGAGCTTAGGTAAATAAGAGTAGAGATAGAAAGGCTAGCATTGAAGGTGCAACATGAGGCAAAGGTACACTGGAGGTATGAATGACCTCTGGACAAGAAGGTAAAATGGCTCGTTCAAAAGTTGTTGGCCAGAAAGCAACAACAAGTAGTGAGGAGGTGGTTGAGGCATGTTGAAAACCTCAGTCATGAGGAAGAGATGAGGTCACTTAAGGATCCCATAAGCTGCCAAGAGGGAAGTGATGAAATTTTAGATTGTCAGGTGGGCAATGAGGTGAGATCATTGGAGGGTCTCATGAACTGTTAGGTGGGAAGTGAAATAATCCTAGGTTTCCATGAGGGCAAGGGAAGTGAGATGAGGATATGTGAGAGTCTCATGAACTCTGCTATGAGTTCATATCAACAAGGAGATCTGATGGAGGAAGATCAGAGTAGAATTATGATCATTGGAGGAATTGAGGTATTCCTACAAAATAACGTAGTTGAGGCTAGAGCATATGTTGCAGATGCAACAACAGAAGAAATACATCCAACAGTGACTATCATAGAGGAGGGGGAAGAGAGAATATTGATGTCTACCCCCACAAAATAAGAAGAGCATGTAGTTAAGATGCTCACTCCATGGGAGAAGGAGTTGGAGATGCTGGAGGATTGGTTGAACAATCCAGAACTAGAAGATGGATTGTTCAACCAATCGACAGACAGTCATGCAGATTGTAGGAGAAGAGAATTTGACAAAATTGCTTAGAAATTTCATTCAGGGAGATGAACTGGAAATGGCTATAGCACTAAGGCCTACAACAGAAGATGAAGCAGAATTCCAGTCTAGGAAGTAGCTGGAGGAAGATGGAGTTGAACCAGTAGGAGAGATGGAAGAGGAAAATATGTTAGAGGAAGAAGCTAAGAAGCAAATCGGTGATGGGACTGAAGAACTAGAGTCTATAGTGGGGTGGCAAGCAAATTCCACATAAGAAGAAAACAATAGGGGGGATCGAGTTGATCTACCCATTTCCAAGGAGGAGGTGCAACAGAGAAGACTACAAAAGAAGAGCCAACCAGTTGAGAAGCTGGAAGAGGTGATCGAGGAGATTAGGAGGCTGATGTTGAGGTCAACATAAGAGACTGTCAGTAGGAGGAAGCTGAGAAAAAAAGAGCCTGCCATAGTAGCAAAGAAGCAACACCATCAACAACAAAATAGTGGAGCATATGGACATCTCTAGAGGATAGTTTAGGATCCAGGTGGATTTCAACAGACCAGGGGAGCTCATGAGTAGGATCTCATGAATTTTTCATAGCAATAGAGTATGATGCAGGAGCATCACTCCACCTCAGTAATGTGCCATCTAGAAAACACATTCAAAGCACATTCGAGGAGGGGAGAGGTGCCAACCCTCTCATTTTACCCTCATTTTAAAATTTTGAATTGTAATTAAATGCAATTAAATGTTTGTAACATTGGAAGAGCCAAAGCCATGCCTTTTTGCAGGCAAGAGTTGGTGTCTCCTTTAATGACTGATAGGTTGATGAATATCTAGATCCGATCCAGACTAGACATCCATGGAATGTAATTCAATGTAATTGATGAGAATAGGTAGATGGAGGGAGCGCTCGAGAATCCCCTTTTGTAAAAGATATTTGTATCTAAATTCATTAGAACATGTTAAAGAGTAGGATTAGAAGCAGAGGAGAGGAGAGAGTCGAGACTCTGTTGCAGTCCGATATTTTGTAAACATTGTACAGACATTCTGAGATTACTGTAAAACAAATTTTCCTGCCCATGAGTTTTCTGTGTGTTTATGCATTTTAATGTCATTTGTGTGTTCATTTATGATGTAGATGTATGTTATATTCCATCTACAAGGTGTAGACATAATTTGTTGTCTGTGGGTTTTCTGATTTTATTCTGGGTTGTTTGTGGTTAAATGCAAGGGGTGCATTATAGAGTGTTGAGGAATCTATGAGCCAGTGCAAAGAGTGCACATCTAAGTTCTGTGTTGAATTCAGGAACGAATGTGCCAGGAGGGCACACCAGAGGAATCATAAAATCAAGGGAGAAGCCTCAAGGTTACTAAACACCTTGGAGGATATACTTTTGATCCAGGTGGATATTGATGGCCACCCACCTCTTCCAATTGGCTCAAAACAGTTTTCTGACAATTTTGGCAATTTACTATTTTTAGCATTTTTAACTTTCGGAGCCATTTTGAAGGCCTAAATGAAGGTTTTTCGGGATAGAGATTCTCAAGTATAGACAAAGGCATGATTGATCCCCCAAAATTAATCTCCTCGACGATACCTTTCCAATGGGCTATCATACGCCTAAAACGGAGATCGTATGCAAAAGTTATGACCCCGAGAAGTTGATGTACTAACTTACCCAAACGGGGTCCACATGACTTTTGGCACTTCATCTCCTAGGATTAGGTTTTTGGATGTCTAGGGTTTTTGGCATTCCTGTTTATTGTAAAAAGGCCTTTAGAGCCTCATTTTAATCATCTTCTTGTGAATGAGCACAACTATCACATCTCTTCTCAGAGATAAGCCACCACCATTCCAACAAGCTTGTTTCCGTTGCATTTTACAGTTTCAACTTATTTCCTTATTGAATAAAAAACCAGTTTTACTATATCTCTGTTATTTTGTGTTAAGCACCTGTTAATAATTTGTAGTCATTTAGTTTTTCTCATAAAATGTGGATCAGTGGTATCAGAGCAGCCTTCTCCTTGTCGTCTTAATGCATGTCCCCAACGAGGTCGGAGTACAAAGAGTTGGGTCTCGAGCTTGTTTCTCTTTAGGAAAAAATCTCTTGCACACCCAAGAGGCCTCTCATGGCAAGAGAAAAGAAAGATGACAGGATAGGAGATCCTTTCAAACTGTTGATTGAGGAAGCCCTCACGCAACAAAGGAACGGGATGATGGATAGTTTCGCGCAAATACTTCGATGGATACCAACATGCGACGCATCTTCTTCGAGTGGAGGTGCCACCCCCTTCAAGGTATAAATAAACTTAGATTTTCCTATATTTGAAGGTAAGATAGATGCAGATGTTGTAGACAAGTGGTTGAATCTACTAGAAGGGTATTTTTCTGTCCATAACTTTTCGAATAGAGAAAATATTACTTTTGCACTCCTCAAAGCCATTCCCCACGTCAAATATTGGTGGGAAACTTTCTGTGAGCAAAAGGAAACAGAGGAACTCCCACTATTTACAGTCATGGCCACCTGGGATTCCTTTCGGGATGATATTAAGGAGAAATACTACCCTGTCGGAAGTTATGATGAATTTTATACCAAATGGACCACACTGCGGCAAGAAAGAGACCAAGCAGTGCCAGATTTCACAAATATCTTTCATACCTTGCGCACCAAGCTTGGTATCGAAGATCTAGAGAGACATCTTGTTCTCAAGTATCACGACGCTCTGCATAGATACATCCAGATTGAAATGGAATTTTTGGACATCTCATCCTTGGGCACAGCCTACCGATATGTCATCAAAATCAAGAAGAAGCTCAAACAAAAGACGCGGCAATTTGAGCCTGTGAACCCCGCACAACAAAATCCATGAAAGGATGACCCCAACCCATAGACCAAAGGATAGAGCAAAGATGGACAGTATCGGGACAACCAGTCCAAGCCGCAAGCAAAGAAGGAGACCATAAAGACAAATAAAGATACCGAGAAGTGGTGTGACTTCCATAAGAGCCCTTGGAATAACATTGTTGATTTCTGCTCAAAGAAGTCACTAGTGGCAGAAGTGAAAGCATCTGAATCAGATGAGGGTTTAGAATCTGAGCCAGAACTAGAAAGGGGAAGATGGATCATTGATGTGGAACCCAGTGCCACCATTTCTACCACTAAGCTCCAGCCTGGTGAACCATATGAGCCAGAAGAAGGAGAATGCCTTTTCCATTCACAAATGTGGGTAAAAGGCACCCCACTACACTTCATCGTGGATAGCGGTATCCAGAAGAACCTCATCTCAGCAGAGGTCATCAAGTGGCTGGCCCTACCAAAAACATCACACCCACAACCCTACACCATTAGATTGCTTTTCCAAAGAAGCGATCCCTGCATCAGCCAATAGTGTCGACTGTCGTACGACATCAAGCCCTTCAAAGATGAGGTATTGTGTGATGTTGCTCCTCTCGAAGTTTGTGATGTTATTTTGGGCCAACCTTATTTATGGAAACATCATGTTGTATATGAGTCTAGGCCTCATAGTGTTATTATTACTTTGAACAGAAAATTGTACAGGATGCCCGAGGTAGTCCCACCTAGTGATACTTCCTTGATCTCTGCTAAGAAATGCAGTAAGGTCATCTCTCAGACGGGGAAGTTTGTCTTATTCGTGATTCGCCTTCAGAATAAGTGAAAGATCAAAGCCACATCCAGGGTATCTGCAGTCAACCTCTCCACACAACAGAATCAAGTAGATAAGGTCATGGAAGAATACTCAGATATCTTCTCCTCACCTACCGGGGTACCTTTGCATTGTCAGGTCAAGAACCCCATCAATCTGACCCCCGATGCACCGCTACCAAATGGGCCAGTCTATTGTCGCTCTCTATTAGAGAATGGGGAGATCGAGCGACAGATCTAAGAAGTGCTCCACAAGGGGCACATCCATCCCATCTCATCACCTTGCGGGAGCCCAATTGTGCTGGTACAGAAGAAAGATGGAACCTAGCGACTCTGCATTGATTACCGGGCTATGAATAAAATCACAGTCAAAAATTGGTACTCAATTCCCTGAATCGACAACCTCCTTGATCAACTCATGGGGGCAAAATACTTCAGTAAGATTGATCTGAAGTTTGTCTACCACTAGGTCCCTATAGAACAGACAAATGTATGGAAAAATGCCTTCAAGTCAAAGGAAGGCATTTTTGAATGGTTGGTCAT
Organism: Picea engelmannii; assembly: GCA_009831015.1. Classification (NCBI taxonomy): domain Eukaryota; kingdom Viridiplantae; phylum Streptophyta; class Pinopsida; order Pinales; family Pinaceae; genus Picea; species Picea engelmannii. The sequence continues at coordinate 1,500,399 of ML778997.1, forward strand.
GCCCTTTGGTTTGAAAAATGCTCCAGCCACTTTCATGAGGATGATGGATGATATATTGCGACCATTCACCAATACTTTTGTAGTGGTGTATATGGATGACATTCTCATTTACAACAAGACCTGGGCCAAACATTTGCAACATATTCAACAGGTTATGCACACCCTGCGGCAACACAAGCTATATGCCAACTTGGAAAAATGCTCCTTCGGCATGGACATGGTCCATTACTTGGGATACATAATTGATCAACATGGAGGACATGTGGATCCAAACAAGATCCAAGTAATCTTTTACTGGCCAACCCCAACCACACTCACTGAGCTTCATAGCTTCTTGGGCGTTGCCAATTTCTACCACAGGTTTGTGATGGGATTCTCCCATATTGCATGGGCCCTTAGCCAAATAACCAGGGGTGGTGGTAAGGAAAAAGTTGCGTGGGGCCGGTCCCAACAACAAGAATTCGACGATTTGAGGCAATGCTTATGCTCAACCCCGATAGTTTCACTACTAGACCTGCAACAATCCTTTGAGATCGAGACAGATGCTTCAGACTATGCGGTGGGCGTCGTTCTCACTCAGCACGACCACCCTGTGGCCTATCATACTGAGACACTATCAGATGTTTTTCGTAAGTACCCTACTTACGATAAAGAAATGTACTCCATTATGCAATCCTGCTGCCAGTGGAGACATTACATTCTTGGGAAGGAGAAAATCATGCACATTGATCATAAGCCACTGCAGTTCATGCAGACACAAGGAAGATTGTAGAATTATTGCCATCAAAAGTGGTCCACATACTTGCAACAATTCCACCTCAACATCAAGTATAAAATAGGAAGCACCAATCGCATCGTTGATTGCCTCAACAGACTGCTAGTTGTGACACTCACCATGGTGCTAGAATCCTGCGGCCATGAGACCTCTAGATGGCCCCAACTCTATGAGATAGACCTAGACTTCACCACCACCTACCAAATGTTGGGTGCAAACGCATTTGTCGATAATTTCCATATTCAGGATGGGTTGTTGTGTCGTCTGGGCCATATATGTGTTCCATCAAGAGAGCGAGTGAAGAAGATCTGGGAAGCCAACTACAGTCAGGTGGCAGGACACTTTGGCGTTAAAAATATAGTGGCGATGCTACAAAAACATTTCTACTGGCCGAAACTTCGACAGGAGGTCAAAAAGTATATCAGGTCTTGCATTGCATGCGCTATTGCCAAACCGACCACTAAGAAACAGGGCTTGTACACCCCTCTTCCTACTCCTGACAGGCCATGGGAATCCATCTCAATGGACTACATGTCGGGCCTCCCATCCACCAAGCGGGGAAATCACTGTGTTTTTGTGGTTTTTGATCGCTTTTCTAAGATGGCGATTCTGGTTTCCTGCCAAAAGAACATCACAGCAGAGGCCACTACCAAGATCTTCTTTGAACGATTCTAGGTACATTTTGGAATCCCACAAACTATTATCTCAGATTGGGACATTCGATTTCTCAGCACATTCTGGTCAAGCCTCTGGTCACTGCTGGACACCAAGCTCACCAAATCCATGACCTTCCACCCCCAGACAAATGGCCAAATCGAGGTTGTCAATCGAATGATTGGGCATATCCTTCGCATGTATAATTCAAATCACTCTCACACATGGGATGAGAGCCTTCCTTATGTCCAACATAGCTATAACCGAGCCTTTCATAGCTCAACCGACCACAACCCCTTTGAGGTGGGGTTGGGATTCCAACCATTGGGTCCCATAGATGTTGCACTTCCCCTTGCAGTCACCTCGACTCACTCATATATTGATCCAACAGAAGTTGGCAAAGCCACCCGGTTCATTGAGCGGATCTAGCACATCCACCAATAGGTTCAGGATATCCTACAGAAGTCTAATGACAAGTACAAGCAAAGCCATGATCAACATCGGGTGCCACATAAGTTTCAGGTGGGCGACAAAGTTTGGTTGCACTTGCAGAAAGAATTCCTTACATGACCCTATTGGAAGCTTCACCCACTTCATTATGAGTCGTACACCATCACCAAGGGTGTGGGGGATAATTCTTTTGAGCTCAATATTCCTCCTTTCCTTGGCCTGCACCCAGTGTTCAACATGGATCTCCTTCGCCCTTATTTACCACCATTATTGGACACCTCATATGTAGCAGAGAAACTGACACCAACAGAGCTCAACCCCGACTGCATACAATAGAAATCCAATGATCACATTGTGGAAACACAGATCAAGGGCACTCGACAACAAAGAATCTATCTTTATCGAGTCGTCAAAGCAGGGCAACTCATGCACCAAGGCAAGTGGCTCACTCGGGCCCAAATTCAACAGAAATTTCCTCATCTGATGGGGGAACTCAATGCAATGGGGACCATTTAATCCTAAGGAGGGAGGATTCATCCAAGTGGATATTGGTGGCCACCCACCTCTTCCAACTGGCTGAAAACATTTTTCTGGCAACTTTGGCAATTTACTATTTTTAGCAGTTTTAACTTCCAAGGCCATTTTGAGGGCCTAAATGAAGGTTTTTCAGGATTGAGCTTCTCAATTATGGTTGAAGGAATGATTGAGCCCCTAAAATGAATCTCCTCAATGATACCTTTCCAACAGGCTATCATACGCCTAAAACGGAGATCATATGCAAAAGTTATGACCTCGAGAAGTTGATGTACTAACTTACCCAAACGGGGCCCACATGACTTTTGGCACTTCATCTCCTAGGATTAGGTTTTTGGATGTCTAGGGTTTTTGGAATTCCTATTTATTGTAAAAAGGCCTTCAAAGCCTCATTGTAATCATCTTATTTCGAATGAGCAGAGTCGTCACATCTCTTCTCAGAGATAAGCTGCCACCATTCCAACAAGCTTGTTTCCGCTGCATTTTACAGTTTCAACTTATTTCCTTATTGAATAGAAAACCAATTTTACTGTATCTCTGTTATTTTGTGTTAAGAACCTGTTAATAATCCGTATTCATTTCATTCTTCTCATAAAATCCAGATCAACTATGCAGAGGAAGGCACAAAGAGAGACAAAATTGTTGAGGATTCAATAGAGTTTTTCCAGGTGGGCATCAAGCAAGCGCAAGGAGTGCACAAAGGAACTTTGTTTCGAGTTCAAAGATAAGAGAAGTGTTGGAGGAGAAAAATCTTACAGGGATTTTGAATACTCTCGAGGAAGACCCATGCAAGGAGTGCACCAGGCCAACACTCAAACGAAGTGTTGAAAGACAACCAGCTGAAGGATAGTCAAAGCGCAAGGGGTGCACGCGGAGAGAACTTATTTTCAAGTTTGAGAAGCTTAGAAGAGATGGTGAAAAGTTTCATGTAGATCACAAGTGTGCACTGGAGATGAGGTTAAATTCCATTTCCAAATCTTAGGAGAGATAACATTTCCAGAAATGTAGACGAGACCCAAAGATACTGGGCTCGCAGAGGAATCAAAGGTCGTATCCTTTGACACTTAGGAATTATTCCAAGTTAGGAGAAAGTGCAAGCCCAAGAGCAGGAGTGAGAGCTATCATCAGATCAACCACAGAGCAAGAGATCTGGTTGTTGAATCTCACGTCCAAACACCCAAAAGAGTGTAGAGGAGGAGGACCAATCTCAACTGTTAGATCTAAGCATGAAGGACCAACGGTTGTTGGATCTAGGTAAGGTGAATGCACCTGAGCCCTTTGAAAGTGTGTAGGAGAGTGGACTTTATGAAGTACCGAAGTTTCAAAATCATCATAACCATCCGTCTTTAGGGGACAGGTGGAAGCAGATCCGAGAGTTCGAGGACTCGAACATCCGAAGAAGAGAGGAGAGCAGTCCTCCACCTTTGCAAAACGTGAAGTATTGATTCACAAAGGGGAGATCTGGACCATTAGATCATGGGGAGTCATGGAACATTGATCTGATGCGAATGCAAGTTTGGGTTTCAGAAGAGGGAGATGATAAATATTCCGGCAACACTAAGTGCGAAGTCGCGAAGCACTCAGAAGTTGGGCCCCAGGTCATAGCCGAAGGTCACATCGGCGGAGGTTAAGGAAAGGAGATAGCGCTCGCTAGGTTCTTAGTTAAACGTTCGGGGATCAGGAGATTCAAGGTTGGATCACATGCAAATACCTGACTTGCGAAGTCACGAAGCGCCTTTTGGATAGGTGCATGGTCACAACCAGTGGTCACATGGAGGAGACTTGCACTCAGTGCTAGTTCACGTGGGTGGAGTTTCATAAGGACCTGTGGAATATTTATTGGAGGTTCCTGCAGGGAACGAAAGAGCTGCTTCAACTTGGGAATATTTAATATCCTAGATCGAGATGTCAACAGACCCCACTGAGGTGGGGGCACTGTGTCATTGTTGAAGCGAGACAAAAATAAATGAAAAAAAGAACATAAGGTACTAAAATATGTGAGTATATAGTAAATATGAAGATCCAACCAATTGTAGTTATGGATGAGCCATTCCCTCTATGAAAGTTCTTTGATAGTACTAAAAAATATCTTCCCCCACTACTTCAGTGATGTGCTAAAACCCACAAGGAAGAAGAGTCCCTTCTTTTGAAAGGGAATCAACCAACTAATTTTGTTCCACGTAAACATGTTTGAGTGAAGAAGAGTCATATAAATAAAGGAAAATCAAAATCTCCTTCAGAACAGGCAACAAAAATATATTGTGACATAATTGAACTTTCTGAGACCAATTTATAACATTCAAGGAATATCCAAATAGTTGGATAGATCTGTTGGATTACTGAGAGGGGGGGGTGAATCAGTAATAGAG
>ML778997.1:1525105-1542674 GCA_009831015.1 Picea engelmannii
GTATTTGGGTCATATTGTATCTCATGAAGGTGTCAAGGTAGACCCTAATAAGATTAAGGCCATGATGGACTGGCCGATTCCCAAAACATTGAAGAATCTTAGAGGATTTTTGGGTTTGACAGGTTACTACCGCAAGTTTGTTCAGCACTATGGAAGAATAGAAGCAGCTTTAATGACACTAACTAAGAAGGATGCATTTTCATGGACACCATAGGAAACTAAAGCTTTTGAACAACTTAAAGAGGTGATGTGCAAAGCTCCTGTCTTGACCACTCCGACTTCAAAAAAGCATTTATTATGGAATGTGATGCCTCAGGAAATGGAATTGGTGTTGTCCTAATGCAAGAAGGAAGGCCCTTGGCTTTTGAAAGTCACGCACTCAAGGGAAAGGACTTACACAAAACCATTTATGAGAAGGAAATGATGGAAAATACTACATGCATTGAAGAAATGGCATCCTTACCTAATAGGTAGGCACTTCAAGGTCAAAACAAATCATGATAGTCTTAAATACTTCTTGGAGCAATGACTATCTTCAAAAGAACAATAAAAATGGGTAACCAAGATATTGGGTTATGATTTTGAAATCGTCTATAAAAAGGGGAAGCAAAATGTTGTGGCAGATGCACTCTCACGAAAGGATGAAGATGTTGAGGCCTTTCTCTGTGCTATCTCGATCATCCAATCCGATTGGATAATAGATGCAAGGGATGAATGGAAGAATGACAAAAAAGTGTGGACTCTCATTCAAAAGTTGCAGCAAGATTCCAGTGCATCAGATACATTTAGATGGAAAAAATGATTCACTATGGTACAAAGATTTCTTATATTTGTGTAAGAACTCCCAGCTCAAACAAAAAGGTACTATTGGAATTGCACACCTCTCCAGTAGGATGGCACTCGGGATTTTTGAAAACCTACCATAGAGTCAAGAAGGATTTTTTTTGGGATGGCCTTAAAACTGATGTTCAAAGGTTTGTGGAAGAATGTTTGGTTTGCCAACAAAATAAGGTGAAAAAAATTAAGACCCCAGGTCTTTTACAACCATTAGCCATCCCAAGTTAGTGGTGGGAGGAGGTTTCCTTGGATTTCATCACAGGGTTACCGAAGTCTGAAGGAAAGAGTGTCATCATGGTGATTGTTGATAGAATGACCAAGTACACACACTTCTGTCCACTCTCTCATCCCTTCAAAGCTAGTACAATTGCCACCACATTCATGGAGATAGTTCAAAAGCTACATGACAGCCCAAAGATTATTGTAAGTGACAGAGATCCCATCTTCACTGGACATTTTTGGACAGAATTATTTTCTTGTTTGGGTACTAAATTGGCTCATAGATTATCCTATCATCCTCAATCTGATGGACAAACCGATATAGTGAACAAATGTCTGGAAGGTTACCTTCGTTGCTTTGTCTCTGATAAACAAATACAATGGTTCAAATGGTTACCCTTGGCAGAATGGTGGTATACCACTTCCTTTCATAGTGCAACAAAAATGACACCATTTATGGCACTCTATGGATACCACCCTTGTTCCATAACTTCTTCTCTAAAAGAAAAATCTAAGGTTCAAGCAATGGAAGATCACATTGAGCATCAACAACAAGTTCTCCAAATCTTAAAGGACAACCTGACTATGGCACAAAATTGCATGAAACAACAAGCATATTAACATCGTAGTGAAAGAAGTTTTGAAGTAGGGGATTGGGTGTTTTTAAGACTACAACCATACAAACAAATGTCCCTCAATCAATCCAAGAAGGATAATAAATTATCACCAAAGTACTATGGCCCTTATAAGGTGTTGAAAAAGATTGGTACCATGGCATACAAATTGGAGTTGCCTGCATCTGCATGAGTACACCCAGTTTTCCATGTTTCATGCTTAAAGAAGGTTATAGGCGACAAGATCCCATTTCAAACTATATTGCCAGAACTTGACGAGGAAGGAAAAATCATATTGGATCCTAAATCCATCACTGACAAAAGAATTCACCAGCTGAGGAATAGATCCATTTCAGAGTATCTCATTAAATGGAGGAAACTACCGGCTGAAGATTCCACTTGGGAAGATGAGTATTTTATACAAAAGCATCCAGAGTTACTCAAGCATTGCACACAACACTTATCTCAAGGGGAGGGGCATGTTAAGCCCTAATATTGGCTCATTACCCCTTAATTGGGGCATATTACATTGGTAATGTTATTTTATTTATTTTGACTTTATTCCATTAGTTGTAATTATACCTCCTAGTCTCCTATATATACCAAGGAGACATTTTCATTTGGAGTCATCTTGTACTTGAACATTTATGTGGGGTAAAAGGAGGTTGCTCCCTCGAAGAGGCTTATTATATGAAATTATCTCTTTTTCAAGGCATTGAGTACTTATTCTGAGGTTTTTCTATGCTATATTGATATTTGGTTCTTAACATAATCAAATTCAAAATAAGGATTTTCCATAAATGGAAAATAATTTCCAAATACTAATTTTCCAAAAAACAGAAATTTATTCCTAAGTACACATAGACTTTAATAATTAATTATTTTTGGGGATATTACATCCTCTCCCCCTTAAGTAAAACACTATCCTCAGTGTTCATTCCTCTCTCGTAATAGGGTTGGATAATATTTCTGCAAATCTTCCTCCAACTCCCAAGTGGCCTCCTCAGGACTAAAGTTCTTTCATTGCACTTTTACCTAGGCAATGGCTATGTTTCATAGTACCGTTTCTTTCTTGTATAGAATGCGTAGAGGTTCCACTTGGAACTCGCCTTCTGGTTCCACCTGCACCATGTTCCAATCAATGATGTGAGTAGTGTCATGAATATACTTTTTCAATAACGAAACATGAAAAACACTATGAGATTTTAAATTTTCTGGAAGTGTGAGTTGATATGCCACGGGTCCAATTCAAGCTAAGATATTGAAGGGGCCACAAAACCTAGGTGCCAGCTTTGAATAGTTTCCTAGCTTTAGAGAGCTTCTCCTTTCTTTGACTTTCATGTATACATGGTCTCCAAATTGAAATTCATGGTGTCTCCTTTTTAAATCTACGTAGCTTTTCTGTCTGTCTTGTGCCTCTTTTAAATTATGTTGTACCTTTCTTACCGTTTTCTCCATTTCCTGGAGAATTTTTGGTCCCATCATAAGTCTGTCAACTGGGTTATCCCAGCTAATCGGAGTTGTACATTTTACGCCATACAATACTTCGAAGAGACTCATCTTAGCTGACGTTTGATAGCCATTATTGTATGCAAATTCCACTAAGTGTACGTATTCCTCCCACTTAGTTGGTTTCATTCTTACGTACATTCATAACATGTCTTCCACAATCTGATTCGTTCATTCAGTTTGCCCATCCATTTTTGGATGGTAGCTTGTGCTGAAATTTAGGTTAGTATCCAACCCTGCAAACAATTATTTCCAAAACGTTGACGTAAACTTGACATATCTATCTGAAATCACCATTTTTGGAATTCCACGCAATCTAAATATTTCAGCGATATTAATTTCTTTATAAGTAGATTTCATAGGTATAAAATGTGCAGACTTGCTAAGTTTATCAATCACTACCATAATCGAGTCATTTTTCTTTTGAGATTTAGACAAACCTGTGATGAAGTCCAGTGAGATAATCTCCCACTTCCATTCTAGTATAGGCAGAGGCTATAGCAGGCCAGCTGGATGTTGATGTTCAGCCTTCACCAGTTGACAATCTAGGCATTTAGATAAGTATTCAACTGTCTCACCTTTCATGTTAGGCCAATAAAACCATTTTCTCACAGTTGTTACCATTTTCTAGTATCCCAGATGACCATAATATGGCTTTTTGTGCACTTCATCCATAATTGTTAACTTTAATTCAGCAGGATCTGGTATGTACAACCTGTTTTTGAACCTTAATAGTCCATTTTTATCCAAACTCATATCTGTTTTGTCTAATTTTTTTGCATTTCCTTGTAAATCTACTATTGTTTTGATGTATTTTTTGTCATTACAATTTGTATATTTTATTGTTTGTTCAATGTTGCTTTCTACTTTGCTAATACTTATCTCAAAAAGTCCATTAGGCCTTCGGCTTAGGGAATTTGAAACTTTGTTTTCTTTTCCTTTGATGTGTCTTACCTCGAAATCAAATTCACTCAAGAAGGCCAACCACCTCGCTTGCTTTGAGTTAAGATTTGGTTGGCTAAATAAGAATTTCACACCACTGTTATCGGTTGGAAACAAAATTTTTCTCCCCATTAAATAATGTTGCCACATTTTTAGCGTATGAATTACGACTGTTAATTCCAAGTCATTGTGTGACGTAGTTTCGTTTATGTTCTTTTAGTTTACGTGATTCGTAACAAATAACGTGCCCCTCTTGAGTTAGGACACCTCCCAAGACTTCTTTTCTTGCATCCACGCAAACTGTAAAGTCTTTATCAGGGTCTTCTACCCTTAAAATAGGTGTTGTATTTAACATTTCTTTTAGTTTATTAAATCTGTCCTAACATTCCCGTGACCAAGTAAACCTTGTTCCCTTTTTCTGTAGAGATGTGATTGGATATGCCATCTTAGAGAACCCTTTGATAAATCTACGGTAGTAACCGATAATTCCCATAAATGACCTGATGTCTACCACATCCTTAGGGATAGGCCATTCCATAATGGCTCGTATCTTCTCTGGTTCAACTACAATACCTTCTTCAGATATCACATGTCCTAGGTATTGTATTCTACTTTGGTAGAAGTCACATTTGTCAAATTTTGCATACAAGTTGTGTTTCCTTAAGGTCTGCAACACTAATTTTAGATTTTCTTCATGTTCTTATTTCATTTTTGAATAAACTAAAATGTCATCAATAAATACCAAAACAAATTTATCCAAATATTGACTGAATATACTATTCATCAAACACATAAATGTCGTTGGTGCGTTAGTAAGACCAAATAGAATTACGACAAAATCATAGTGTCTATATCTCGTTCTAAAAGTTGTTTTATTTATATCTTCATCATTTATTCTGACTTGGTGATAACCAGACCTTAAATCTAAATTAGATAAAATCTTTGCTCCTCCCACTTAGTCAAACAAGTCATTAATTCTGGGTAGAGAATACTTATTCTTAATCATCATCTTGTTTAATTATCGATAATTAGTACATAATATTAAAGTCCCATCTTTATTTTTAACGAAAAGGACTAGTGCTCCCCAAGGCGAGACACTTGATCTAATGTATTCCTTGTTCAATATTTCTTGTATCTGAATTTTCAGCTTTGTTAATTTGGGAAAACTCATCCTATAGGGTGCCTTAGATATCGGGGCAGATTGAGGCAGTAGATCGATAGAGAAATCTATCTCTCTTCTTAAAGGAAGTTCTAATATTTCATCCATGAATACGTCTCTAAACCCATGTAGGACTATAAAGTCTTCTAGATTGGGTTTATCTCCCTTTTCTAACAGATTAGTTACTTGAATAACATAAATTTGAAAACCTTTCTTCATGCATTTCTTAAACTGCATGGATGAAATCTACTTAACTGAGACTGGTTTTCTAATGCCTTGTATTGTCCTAACTATGTTGTTTTTGTCTCTGTAAGTAAGTGACTTTTTGTAACAGTTCAAAATCACTTTATGTTTCTATAACTACTCCATTCCAATGATTATATCGTAAGATCCCAAAGGTAAAATATTCAGATTTAACTTTGTATTTTGGCCGTCTAAACTAAGTTCACAATCATAAATGAAATTTTTTACCTTTCTCTTAGTCTCTGTTGTTAACTGTACTAACCAGGATTTAGCATGCTTTACCTTCCTGAGCTTGTTTAAATCTACTAAACTAGGAGTAACATAACTCAGACTAGCTCCTAGGTCAATTAAAATAGAAATGCGATTATTCTGAATTTTACCTTCAACCTCCACTATAGTGGATTGATGATCATATTATCGACCTTCTACAACTGCATTAATTATGTGCATGCTTCTGCCCACATCTCCTACTGTAGAGGATTCTTGCAGGTTATGGGCTGTGAAGTTAAACATGGACAGTTCCTCCTCAAGTGAGGTTCTCCACACTCCCAACATTTTAATGGTTCCCTGGGGCTGTCCCCAATTTTCTTAGCTCCTAGATTAACTGGTCTACCTCCCCCGTGGGTATTCTAGTTGTTAGTATGAAAATATTTCCTTTGGAAGTTCTTTTCCATATTTCGAAAAGGGGCTGGTTGGAAACCTTTCTTCCACTGATTCATTTTGTCCTATTTCTTATCCTTCCAAGCTTTGGGAATTTCAAACCTTTGTTTGTACTAATCATAGAACATCTGGGCCTTTCTAAAAACTTCGCTTAAAGTTTTGGGATTGTCGAAATCAATTATGTCCTTATAGGAATATGGTAGGCATCTTAGGAATCGTTGTATTTTTACTTTGTCTTCCTTGATGTATGACACAAATCTCAATAATTCAGGAAATTTGTTTATCAGGTCACCCATGGTCATTTGTTCGAGTCTTAGCTCATAAAATTCATTAGTCTTTCTTTCGTAATAAATTTCTGATAAATACTTTTTCTTGAAGTATTTCTTGAAGTTTGACCATTTCATTTGTTTTTCTTTTAATCCTTTGGCCAGTTTCAAGTCTTGCCACCAGATACTCACTTTTCCCTTTAGGTTATAAATGACCATCTAGACTTTCATGTTACTAGAATAATTATAAATCTGGAAGTATTTCTTTATATCTAGAAACCACGCTTCAACCTCCTCACCCATCCTAGATTCTTCGTCAAAGGTGGATGGTTTGATCTTCTTGAATTCACCTTCTAGGTGATCCACCTGTTTGTTTTTTCTTCTTGTGGCTGTTTTGTTTTCTGCTGCTTGTGTGGCTTCAGAAGAACTATTCTCATTTTCTTTTTCAGGGCCAGAATGTTTTTGAGGCTCTTTTGCTGGCCTCTTCTTCCTTGTCATTGTATTTTGGACTCTTTTTTGTTACTATACTATGCATAAACACTTCATTTATTTCCTGCTTGTCTTCGTGTGTCTTTTTTAGTTTCTCATTATCTGCCTTGAAAACTTTCAGTTCCACGATAAGGTTCCTCTTGTTTCTAGAACCTGGGTGGATGAACTTCCTTCACTGTTCTGTCCAGGTTCTTTAGGAGTTTCTAGATTGGGATTCTCTTCAAGTATGATCTCCTCTTCGTTCTATGCTGCCATTATCACAACAGAACAAATTTTTTATGTTTGTAACAGTGAGCATTTTTGTTAGTTTTTATTTTAGCATAAATAAAATGTACTAAACTAATTTGGCCTTGCCCTGAGGTCCAAGTGTTGTAACCTTCATCTCTGATACCATATGTAATGTACCCAAAATTTATCAATTTAAAAAAAAAATTGTTAGGTGCATTAAAAACCTTGACTCTTCACCGTTTGTTCCACATAACTTTATTATCGTCTCATAGAAACATTAATGTTAGCATTTTTCACTACATCTATTTAGGGGCTATAATGTATATATCTTCCAAAACAGTGATGTGATTCTTATCTTTATACATCTATATACGATGTTACCAAAGAACCCAACTTATAACCAAACTCAACACATTTCCACTTTGTACCCATTAAGTGAAACTTAATACTTACCCATATATGGAGCCTTTAGTATGTGTCATTATGCATATGTTTAAATCTTGTTGGGTTGCTCATATGATATAATATTTACTCATTGTATATATATATTTATATATATATCATACCCATATGTATATAGGTATAGAAGGTCATAAGAATTAATTACATACTAGCACTATTCTTAAAAATCGTATTGACATAACATGATAGTCACTGCACGAAACCCTTATCAAATTCCAATATATATATAATACAAATCTTACCTCTGTTATATACTTATTATACACAGATGTCATGATTCATTAGCATTGTTTTAACATGATATCCAACCATATGTAATACAAACCATAGCGTACTGAACTAGTTACTCAGCGCACAAGAGATCTCGTTATCGAGGGTGGCTACAAGGATTGTTCTCCCAATGAAAATGTGACAGGGCATATACCTTAACACATATGTTCTCTGTACTTATGCCTCCAAGAACCCTATACCGAACAGTGTGAAACCCTATACAACTTAGTGACATAACCCAACTTTGAATACGTTTGGTAGCCATGTTAATGGCGGGGTATTTTCTGTCTGTAACACATTTACCACTGAATAACACATTTAAGGGGAGACTACATCGTACTAATTCTTAGGTAGTCACGCTCCAATGCGGGCTTATCATACTCGATCATTCACATGGATACAGAGTTATGCATTCCTATCCCCATTACTCCTCGTTGGTGGTGCATCCGAGGTTACTCCATTTTCTCGTTTCCCTTTGGCTTCAAGAAAACTCTTCTGCTTTGTATGCTTGGACTCTGTGCATACCCTGTGGTTCCATGCTTTGGGTAAGACTAGTATTTGGAACTGATATTGAACCTAGTAACGGATACAGAGGCTAACTCCAGTTGATGTTCTTCTTTGCGCAGGTAATGTCCGCATTTATTTCTTCATGCTACTGTAATTCTCGTGGATAAAATAAAATTTTGCTTGAATGTTAGCAATAAATAGAATCTCTCCTTCGTGGGTGGTTTCTCCCAGGGTTTCACATGGTCTGAGTTATCTTTCTTGGATTATTCTTCTGTGTTCCTTTGCATTTTCTTACTTTTACTATGATGCATTGTTTAACCCTCATTACTTTAGTTTGTATTTATATATTTACTCTCTGTGGAGGTCTCAAGATCTAAGCATTATGTGAAATGCTAACCGTGGAACCATTCACAACTCTGTGTTGATAGTTATTTGGCGTTCTTTGCGTATTCGAAGGATATTTTTAAAGGTCACCCGCTGCAATACCGCCCTATGGAATTCCAGGTTTTTAATTCTATGCGAATAAATATATAAGATTATTTGGTATACCCTTCATGAGATTCGTAAATTTTGATCTATGTAGTTTTTTTATTTACTACTCTATGGGGTTTGTTAAAGGTGAGGTACACATCTCTTCTATGGTTAATTTGTATTGCGTACTCTGTGTTCTAGGTATAAATATACGACCATATCAGACTTCGGCCTCTAAAATCGTCAATTTCTCTGATATAGATATAACTTAGATTTCATAAATAAATCTTAACCCTGAACCCTCTATTTGTAAAATATCTCTGTGGTTAAATTGTTAAATAATATTTATACCAGTTTACATAGAGAGGTGTGGTAGAGAACTCTCTCATGCTCTATCTTAATTCCTTAAATTTGTAATTGTGTTACTCTGATTTTTACTTTGTTTATGCTCGAAAATTTATTCTCTTTGTAGGCAAAAGATTACTGGCCATAAGAAAAATTTCTAACTAAGCCTATAAGGTTTCGTCTTAAACCTTCACATTCCATGTTCTTACACAGTAGTGTAAAATCCTAAACCTATGCTCTCTCTCTATATATATATACCAAGAATTGTAATATCCTTTGTTTGTGGAAATTATTGTTTTAAACAAACTGGTTAGGTAGAGGCATCGCCTTACCCTCTGTGGGTTTGTGCAACTGTGTTTTATTTAATTATTAAACACTCTGCAACATGTAATTCATATAATTTACTGTATGACTCATAATTTGCATAATTTCTTTATTTCTGTCATAGTTATACTCTTGCATATTTTAAATCCGTGTTATTATAATTGTAGCTTTCCTTCTGTACTTTATAAAAGACATTGAACTCAGATTTCATCAATTAATGGTGGGGCCCTGTTTTTTTTTTTTTGTGAGGGTACCCATCAATTGGATTAAGGATTCACCTTCCCCCTTTGGTCATGGGAAGATCGTCGCACCAGTTCCAGTGGTGACTGGGTCCTTTACCGAGTTTGAGATAAGTACTCTTTCATCTCAGTTAATTAAGCAACTTTTTTTCAATCATTTTCTTTAAAGGATAGTATAGTTTGCTAAACCCTATCCATTTTATCTCTGCAGGTTTAATGAGTTAGAAGGAAAGCTCAAGGAGGGCCGCCTTGCTCAAAAAAGGTATTTGAATTCCGATATTGGCATTTTATACAAAAATTCCTAGGTTATGTTTACTAGTGGTACATGGGTCCTTACCCTAGGGTACTCCACTGTAATAAATTTTGAACCAAGGTTTTCCTGGCTATACAGATAATTTTTTCTTTAATTTTAATTGTAAATACAGGTTGCTGAAAACCATTTGAACAAATTTCAATTATTGTAACAACTATTGTAGCATGCATTTGTAGACCTTTGAAAATCACTGTTTATAGACCCGATGTAATATTAATATGGACTATTAAATAACCTATATGTTCTTTTATAGCCCTTGTACGATTTGAACAGTGGTAATTCCTTTTACACTCGTGCAATTTGAGGATCGATAGGATTTTTAATATATGAAAACAATATATATCTATACAACTCCATATATATATATATATATATGGAAAATAGCTACCCATTTCTAACATTTCCTTTGCGTGAAATACATAAGTATATATACATAGTTATGCACAAGATGTATAATCACATTTAATCACTATATAAGTATACAATAACTCAATCCTTTCTTTTTGCACGAGTATCTATATGTGTATATATTCAGTCAAGATTTTATGTATATAATAACATCACATGATTTCATCATTCTTCTAACAATGGTAATCAACAGAATATTATACATTCAGTCAATCATTTATATATACACTAACATCACATAAACCCATCACACCTTTAACAATTTGTAATCAACAAAATATTAACCAGAATACAAGTAAAGGTGCTTATCTGAAAACTGATGCTAGGACACAAATGGAATAGTCACGTTCTACCCAACCGTAGAACATAACAACCAAATTAATTTCTCCGTTCACCCCCTAGCTTGACCATGAGTCCATATGGGCGAATTGAAATGATCCTCCTTTGCTACAATCCTCTTTTATAGATCATAAATTCCCTTGCCTCACACTAAAAAGTGTTCATAACAACAAGTAGTACTCTTTCTCCAACATACTAAGCAACGTCTTGCCTCCTCCATATGTTGTATCTTGTGTGCATCTCGTGTCTAGTTCTTTCCTTCCCTCGGGAATTTTCGCAGCTTTACAAATCCTTGATTTTCAGGGGATTCTAGTGGTCAAATTCCTCATTTTCCACTTGTAAAAATACACTCCGAGGCAACTCAAATATGTTCCCCACTCATGGAGTCATGGTCAATTGTTTTCAACCTGATTGTTCCATTTGTCTTCCAACATTTAATATACAAAAATATTTGTCTTTTACACGTGTCACAATCAAAGAGTTAGTAGGGAAAATCAAATCCTTTCCCAACAGTCATAAATAATTAATTACAATAATCAAATTCCAAATTCGGATTTTCTATAAATGGCAAATAATTTCCAAATACGAATTTTCCAAAAACAAAAATTTATTCCTATGTACACATAGACTTTAATAATTAATTATTTTTGGGGATATTACTATTCTAGTGGCCGCCCAAACCAAATTGATGATTTCCGCAAGTTTTTCCACATCTCTTAGTCACCCACTACAAAAGATGAGCACATCATCCACAAAGAAGAGGTGTGTAATTCTCAGACCAGGGGCCACTGAAATTCCTTGAAAGTCCCCCAGGATGGTGGCATGTGCAATGGCCCAGCTAAGTCCCTCTGCCACCCGTAGGAAAAGGAGAGGGGAAAGTGGGCATCCCTGTCTTAGGCCACACTTAGATTGGAAGAAAGGGGAGGCAACTCCATTAATAAGAGATGCAAACGAGACTGAGGTTATGCACAAAATCACCCATTTGATAAACAAAACTTCGAACCCGAAGTGAGTAAGAAGGATTATGAGATAAGACCAGTTGAAATTCACAAACCCGCCCATTTGATAAACGAAACTTCGAACCCCAAGTGAGTAAGAAGGATTATGAGATAAGACTTTAGCTTCTCTCCCTTCATTATAAATTCCTCTTGCAACCTTTGTTCTTTCTCTGCCTCTACTATTCTTTCCTCTACAATTTTGCTTCCACTTCCTATTTATTTTTTCCTCTACCTTTAAAGAAATTTGACACGATTCATCCATGGTTTAGAAATAATGGGTACACATATCATGTTGAATGTGGAACTTCATTCCATTCACATACCTTGTTACCCTTTCATACTCTAGTTCTTTAAGTCTTGATCTCAGTGACAATTTGAAAAATTCTTTTGTATACTCTTGAAAATGTGTCTCTTTGTTTCAAATTTTGCGTTTTTCTATGCAAAAATTGTTGATAATCAATAGGAAATAACTTTTCCTTGATATCACTCACCATTTTCTTCCAATTTTTTTTATCTTCTCCTATTTATTATCTACTGTGTATTTTTGCAACATCCCACCAGAGTGTAACATGCCCTTTCAATTTTTTTATTAAAAAATGAAATATATTGTGGTCTTGTACATTCTCATACTTAAAGTATCTATCAAGCTTTCATATCTAATCCAAGAGATTCTCTACTTTCATATTTCAATCGTAGCAAGAAACTTCCACCCTTACATTACCTCTATTCTTTAGAAATGAGATCAAATTCTTGGTTGGGTCTCTTTCATCAAAATTTGATTCTTCCTCCATATCATCTTCTAATTCTAAATCTTCTATGACTCCAAAATCTCAAATTATTTTGGTTTCTAATTCTTCGATTCTCCTTCTCAATTCCTCTGATTCCTAGTTCCCCACACCTCCTCAACCTACTCCTTAGGATTTGTCTCGTAGTCCTCAAACAGACTACCATTCATAGGAATTTCTTTTGGAATTTCCCGACACCACTTCTCTCTTAGTAAACACAAGCTAAAATGACCCTCTCTTAGATTTCCTTGTTTCCACGGTTGCACATGAAACCCAACTCTTAGGAGCTAATTATCTTTTATGATTCTACGAATTCTCAACTAGTGTTGAGCTTAGATCTGATACCACTTGATCCTTGACACATGTTCTTTAATTTTCTAACACAATTACAAAACCAGATCGACGCTATCAGAGTGAAAATACTACAAAAGTAGCTTGCATAAGTAATTATAGTATGTATATTCTATAGAGATAAACATGACAAAATTAATAACATAAATAATAGGAAACAAAAGGACAAAGTTACAATATAACGTTTTATTGAATAATACACAAAATTGGCCCATGGATTATAATATAGAGGTCTTAGTCTCTCCACAAATGATACTATTCATATTAGTAGTCTTAGACTTCTTTGGGCATGGGCTGGTATTCACTCTCTTCTTCTTTTGTTAGTTTGTTGGAGCTGAACCTCTTCTTCTGTTGCAAATATGGAGCTAACCCTTCTCTTCTTTTATTCCAAACTATTAGAAATATCTTCTCCTTTGTTAATTCAATAGATTTATAATTTTCTCTCACACCATTCATTTCAAATGGTAGCCCAACAATTATTGTAACTCTTCACATCCTCCTGAGCTTTCTCTACAAATTCCTAGAGGTAGCTTCCGGTCAATCTCCTCTTGACTATCCCAATTTAATTTTTATGCATTTTTATTTTAGAATTTCTATAGTAGCATGGAAATTCTATAGCAACCCTGTAGCATGTTTCAATTCTATAACAATGGTGACCTCTTTATTCCTCCTACTAATCCAAGTAACTAAACAACAAGAAATGGATATTGGAAGAAAATAATTAATGGTGTTTGAGCGAGCCCAATGTTGGTCCTACATCAAGGTCTCATGATTTTTTCTTCTATTACAGATTCTTTAAGAAATTTTATTTCCACACCCCTAAAACCAACGACAAACTCATCACAACCTATAGTACTATGTGAGTTGGAATGGAATTTAAAAATTCCTTGCTTGAGGATATTCTATAACATCCCAATTTTAATCCCTGTAAAAGTTAAAGTAATTGTGAAAGTGTGATGTAGGCTAGTAAGCCAATATGTTTTGGGCCGAAGAGCTTGTAATGATTTTAGGCTAGAGAGCCTAGTATTGTAAAGGCACATACATTGATTAATAATAAAAAAAGGTTGGTTGCGATGTGAGAGGGATGTTAATGTTGGGGGGATATGATTCCACAAGAGAGGGTGCTAAAGGGGGTCCACATGCATAATAACTCAAACCACAAATCATTTTTGTTATTAAATATTTACTCATTTGACTTAAACTCAATCATTAAATGCATCTAATAGGTTGGTGGGAATGTCATCTCACCTAGATATTGAAGTATGGGATAAGTACACTCATGTAAGAGGTTGGTGGGAAAGTCATCTCACCTATTTATAACAACATGGGATGGGTACAACATTTTGGGGAAATGTGTGAGAGACAAAGCATTCATAGAGAAATTAAGAGAAATTTGATTAGAAAGAGGGGACAATTTTTATAGTCAGTTTGTGGAGACCATGAGGAGAGTTGAGTAATGAGAAATGACACCAGTCATACTGGGTATGGAAAAATATCTCTATTGGGATGATATGCTAAGAATTAGGTTGTGTACCTATAAGTGAATTTCCTATTGAGGAAATTTCTTAAGAACCTTTAGAAGGATATTGTGGGCACTCGTGGGACAACTAAGAATTCATGGATTTCCTAGTTGAAATATTTCCTAACCGACCTTGCGTTGGATCCCTAGAGGGAAGTGGGATAGTCTGAGGGACTTCATGGTAGAGAAGGGAATCATATTCCTTGGGTTGTGTAGGTTGAGAAGAAAGAGAGTTGGTGGATTGGAGTTACATTTGGGGTTAGAAATATGGGTATTGGGTTGTTATGTGTGGACAATGGAAAACCAAGAGAGTCGTTCCTCTTTGTGGGCTCATAGCCTCATCTTGGGGTGGCTTGTTTTTGATAGAAATGGAATAGCAAGCCAAACATCCCTTATACACAATCAATTGGTTATTTTATAAAAACATAAGTGTTATATTCTATATCTTATGGTTAATTCTGCTATGCATATGTTTGATTTGAATGTAGTTGTATTTTCTTAATTAGTTGCATTCATGAATTTTAATTTTCTATTGAATGCATGATTGTTTCTCGCATGTTTTCATGCATTCCTTTTATTTTGGTATCAAATTATAGTTATTCCAATAGAAATTGGAGTGGTGTATACTAGCAAGGTTGTTATGGGACAAAATCTCACAGGGATCTTACTGAATTCATAGAAAAATCTCCATAGGATCAACCTAGTAAATCCTAGACAAAATAGGGTTTAGATTTTTGTGGTTTCCATAGATATAGATTCAAACACATGGATTCATAACTAACCTAAGGAGTGGTGGATATTTCATACTTGCATCTGTAATTTGTCCTTTGTATATCTTGGATATTGTATATTTGAAACTTTAGCTCCAAACTCCACAACCTACTTCCTACACACAAAAGAAGGACAATACCTCTCTACCTCTCTACTTGGGATTAGAATCCTAGATATACATTGCTTCTAATAATATCTATAATGGAATGAATAATATCTAAATATTCATGAATTGAACACAAATGATATGGAGGAAAACCATTGATCTATTAATTAAAACATAGAGAAGACATACACTGCCATACCTTAATAAAGATGCATCTTCCCTCGACTCCTTGCTCCTTGATTCTCCTTTAAAATTCTTGGTTAATATAGGCTCATTGACTTCTGGCTGTGATGGATAGGAAAAACACCTCTACAAATGGACATCATAATAATACTTATGAATTATCCCCCTCTTTCATAAGACTTCCCTTTTTTATTTATATCTTTTGAGGAGGCTTGGTAGAGCTTCTAGATATTCTAGAGACCACTAGATACTTGAATTATGTGAGTTCCTAGACCCTTGAAACAAATATTGATGTAGGAGCATCACCTTCAAAGTAAAAATGAAAGCGTGGAGGCAAAGGGACGATGACATCTCAACATGGCATATTTTCACATCAGCATTTAACTCAGAATTAAATCGGTTGTTGAGATATTTTGTAAACAAAATTTTAAAAATTTAACTTGTTTGTAAAGTTGTGAAGGATTGTAAGGGGTTGCAGATATTGAGTTTTGACTCTTATCTAGCAATAACTATTAGTTATTGTAATAGGACTAAGTAGGTAACCGCTATGAGTTGGTAGGATAGGTTACAGATAGGATGAGAGAGCTCATGGAGCTTGTCCTTAGATAGTTTATTGTTGCATTGTAATAGATCGGAATGTATGAGCATAGGAAGATATCAAAGAGATATGAGGGATCAATAGAACAGAGTAGAGTAGAAGAAAAAATATGTAATTTTTTTTCATGAATGAATAGAATAGACAGAATTGTCCCAAATCCTTGGACCGTGTTCATTTGATGTATGAATGAATGAATGAATGTTATATTCTGTATGTGTTCTTTAGTTTATTCGTTCTATTTATTTTTCATAGCATTAGGTTAAGCATGAAGTTCATTTAATTTTAACAATTAACCATAACCATAAATGTTGCAACAACCAAGATCACATGAATAAGAACCATGCCCAAGAGCACAAGCTATATTCTAGGAAACCCTTCTCAAACAAGGGAGAAAAACCTAGCCAAATCCTTTTCTATAATATTCAAAAGAAATACCTTTACCACCAAGAATATCCTAGCACACAAGAAGGTGCACAAAACCCTAGAAATCTAGCACCCAAGAGAGGTGCGCAACTTTGACCAAGAAGTGTACTTGTCGAAATTTCCAAAAATCACAAGTGTGTGTGTCTACAATGAAAGATTTTCTCTTACTTATATTAGACTTGTCGTGTCAACTAAATTGTCTATTGGAAAAATAGGGCCGACCTCACCTAGACATATCATTTATTTATTATTATAATGATTAATATTACTATTACTATTAATTATATTTTACAATTTATCTTTAGACACAATAAGATAGGGTCGACCTGTACCCTTTACACAATAACTAGGGTTACAGGTAGTTCCGACTCTTGAACAACATATATCAAAGGATCTGATACACCCACTAGTGCTCATCCACTAGGGGCACATCCATAGGGATGCCATGGACCTGATTCAGTACATTACATAGATGAACCAGGTCTACACTCATCTACCTATGCTCGTCCACGAGCACGTCTGCTCTACATATCTGCTTTCCCACTGCCACCAACAGGAATATCATCTTGATTCTTCTCATCAATTCTATTGTTTCTCAGAGGAGGCCATCACATCATCTTCATTTCTATTCTCATGATGATGTAAGGTGAGAGAAATACTTCACAAGATGCTATGTTCCACATCTCACAGGTTTGTAAGCTAGAGGATGTCTTCCATAGCTGCATTCATCAACACTCCCTCTCAGCTAGGGAGGCATTCTTCATTTAGCCAAGTCTCATACCGATGTACTCTGAATTTTTTTTTTAGCTAAGGTCATCCATACTCCCTCTTAACTCGGAAGGAGTCCTTTACCAAGTAAATGTTTGGTGTAGAAGTTTGCAGTCTTCTCAGGTGGAGAAAGGGTATTGCAAGTAAATAATTTTCTTTTTCATCATATCTCCGACATAAGAAAAAAATATCTCTCTGTGTGACAAACCATTAGGAGGATTTG
>ML778997.1:1542774-1557324 GCA_009831015.1 Picea engelmannii
TATATAGGTATAGAAGGTCATAAGAATTAATTACATACTAGCACTATTCTTAAAAATCGTATTGACATAACATGATAGTCACTGCACGAAACCCTTATCAAATTCCAATATATATATAATACAAATCTTACCTCTGTTATATACTTATTATACACAGATGTCATGATTCATTAGCATTGTTTTAACATGATATCCAACCATATGTAATACAAACCATAGCGTACTGAACTAGTTACTCAGCGCACAAGAGATCTCGTTATCGAGGGTGGCTACAAGGATTGTTCTCCCAATGAAAATGTGACAGGGCATATACCTTAACACATATGTTCTCTGTACTTATGCCTCCAAGAACCCTATACCGAACAGTGTGAAACCCTATACAACTTAGTGACATAACCCAACTTTGAATACGTTTGGTAGCCATGTTAATGGCGGGGTATTTTCTGTCTGTAACACATTTACCACTGAATAACACATTTAAGGGGAGACTACATCGTACTAATTCTTAGGTAGTCACGCTCCAATGCGGGCTTATCATACTCGATCATTCACATGGATACAGAGTTATGCATTCCTATCCCCATTACTCCTCGTTGGTGGTGCATCCGAGGTTACTCCATTTTCTCGTTTCCCTTTGGCTTCAAGAAAACTCTTCTGCTTTGTATGCTTGGACTCTGTGCATACCCTGTGGTTCCATGCTTTGGGTAAGACTAGTATTTGGAACTGATATTGAACCTAGTAACGGATACAGAGGCTAACTCCAGTTGATGTTCTTCTTTGCGCAGGTAATGTCCGCATTTATTTCTTCATGCTACTGTAATTCTCGTGGATAAAATAAAATTTTGCTTGAATGTTAGCAATAAATAGAATCTCTCCTTCGTGGGTGGTTTCTCCCAGGGTTTCACATGGTCTGAGTTATCTTTCTTGGATTATTCTTCTGTGTTCCTTTGCATTTTCTTACTTTTACTATGATGCATTGTTTAACCCTCATTACTTTAGTTTGTATTTATATATTTACTCTCTGTGGAGGTCTCAAGATCTAAGCATTATGTGAAATGCTAACCGTGGAACCATTCACAACTCTGTGTTGATAGTTATTTGGCGTTCTTTGCGTATTCGAAGGATATTTTTAAAGGTCACCCGCTGCAATACCGCCCTATGGAATTCCAGGTTTTTAATTCTATGCGAATAAATATATAAGATTATTTGGTATACCCTTCATGAGATTCGTAAATTTTGATCTATGTAGTTTTTTTATTTACTACTCTATGGGGTTTGTTAAAGGTGAGGTACACATCTCTTCTATGGTTAATTTGTATTGCGTACTCTGTGTTCTAGGTATAAATATACGACCATATCAGACTTCGGCCTCTAAAATCGTCAATTTCTCTGATATAGATATAACTTAGATTTCATAAATAAATCTTAACCCTGAACCCTCTATTTGTAAAATATCTCTGTGGTTAAATTGTTAAATAATATTTATACCAGTTTACATAGAGAGGTGTGGTAGAGAACTCTCTCATGCTCTATCTTAATTCCTTAAATTTGTAATTGTGTTACTCTGATTTTTACTTTGTTTATGCTCGAAAATTTATTCTCTTTGTAGGCAAAAGATTACTGGCCATAAGAAAAATTTCTAACTAAGCCTATAAGGTTTCGTCTTAAACCTTCACATTCCATGTTCTTACACAGTAGTGTAAAATCCTAAACCTATGCTCTCTCTCTATATATATATACCAAGAATTGTAATATCCTTTGTTTGTGGAAATTATTGTTTTAAACAAACTGGTTAGGTAGAGGCATCGCCTTACCCTCTGTGGGTTTGTGCAACTGTGTTTTATTTAATTATTAAACACTCTGCAACATGTAATTCATATAATTTACTGTATGACTCATAATTTGCATAATTTCTTTATTTCTGTCATAGTTATACTCTTGCATATTTTAAATCCGTGTTATTATAATTGTAGCTTTCCTTCTGTACTTTATAAAAGACATTGAACTCAGATTTCATCAATTAATGGTGGGGCCCTGTTTTTTTTTTTTTGTGAGGGTACCCATCAATTGGATTAAGGATTCACCTTCCCCCTTTGGTCATGGGAAGATCGTCGCACCAGTTCCAGTGGTGACTGGGTCCTTTACCGAGTTTGAGATAAGTACTCTTTCATCTCAGTTAATTAAGCAACTTTTTTTCAATCATTTTCTTTAAAGGATAGTATAGTTTGCTAAACCCTATCCATTTTATCTCTGCAGGTTTAATGAGTTAGAAGGAAAGCTCAAGGAGGGCCGCCTTGCTCAAAAAAGGTATTTGAATTCCGATATTGGCATTTTATACAAAAATTCCTAGGTTATGTTTACTAGTGGTACATGGGTCCTTACCCTAGGGTACTCCACTGTAATAAATTTTGAACCAAGGTTTTCCTGGCTATACAGATAATTTTTTCTTTAATTTTAATTGTAAATACAGGTTGCTGAAAACCATTTGAACAAATTTCAATTATTGTAACAACTATTGTAGCATGCATTTGTAGACCTTTGAAAATCACTGTTTATAGACCCGATGTAATATTAATATGGACTATTAAATAACCTATATGTTCTTTTATAGCCCTTGTACGATTTGAACAGTGGTAATTCCTTTTACACTCGTGCAATTTGAGGATCGATAGGATTTTTAATATATGAAAACAATATATATCTATACAACTCCATATATATATATATATATATGGAAAATAGCTACCCATTTCTAACATTTCCTTTGCGTGAAATACATAAGTATATATACATAGTTATGCACAAGATGTATAATCACATTTAATCACTATATAAGTATACAATAACTCAATCCTTTCTTTTTGCACGAGTATCTATATGTGTATATATTCAGTCAAGATTTTATGTATATAATAACATCACATGATTTCATCATTCTTCTAACAATGGTAATCAACAGAATATTATACATTCAGTCAATCATTTATATATACACTAACATCACATAAACCCATCACACCTTTAACAATTTGTAATCAACAAAATATTAACCAGAATACAAGTAAAGGTGCTTATCTGAAAACTGATGCTAGGACACAAATGGAATAGTCACGTTCTACCCAACCGTAGAACATAACAACCAAATTAATTTCTCCGTTCACCCCCTAGCTTGACCATGAGTCCATATGGGCGAATTGAAATGATCCTCCTTTGCTACAATCCTCTTTTATAGATCATAAATTCCCTTGCCTCACACTAAAAAGTGTTCATAACAACAAGTAGTACTCTTTCTCCAACATACTAAGCAACGTCTTGCCTCCTCCATATGTTGTATCTTGTGTGCATCTCGTGTCTAGTTCTTTCCTTCCCTCGGGAATTTTCGCAGCTTTACAAATCCTTGATTTTCAGGGGATTCTAGTGGTCAAATTCCTCATTTTCCACTTGTAAAAATACACTCCGAGGCAACTCAAATATGTTCCCCACTCATGGAGTCATGGTCAATTGTTTTCAACCTGATTGTTCCATTTGTCTTCCAACATTTAATATACAAAAATATTTGTCTTTTACACGTGTCACAATCAAAGAGTTAGTAGGGAAAATCAAATCCTTTCCCAACAGTCATAAATAATTAATTACAATAATCAAATTCCAAATTCGGATTTTCTATAAATGGCAAATAATTTCCAAATACGAATTTTCCAAAAACAAAAATTTATTCCTATGTACACATAGACTTTAATAATTAATTATTTTTGGGGATATTACTATTCTAGTGGCCGCCCAAACCAAATTGATGATTTCCGCAAGTTTTTCCACATCTCTTAGTCACCCACTACAAAAGATGAGCACATCATCCACAAAGAAGAGGTGTGTAATTCTCAGACCAGGGGCCACTGAAATTCCTTGAAAGTCCCCCAGGATGGTGGCATGTGCAATGGCCCAGCTAAGTCCCTCTGCCACCCGTAGGAAAAGGAGAGGGGAAAGTGGGCATCCCTGTCTTAGGCCACACTTAGATTGGAAGAAAGGGGAGGCAACTCCATTAATAAGAGATGCAAACGAGACTGAGGTTATGCACAAAATCACCCATTTGATAAACAAAACTTCGAACCCGAAGTGAGTAAGAAGGATTATGAGATAAGACCAGTTGAAATTCACAAACCCGCCCATTTGATAAACGAAACTTCGAACCCCAAGTGAGTAAGAAGGATTATGAGATAAGACTTTAGCTTCTCTCCCTTCATTATAAATTCCTCTTGCAACCTTTGTTCTTTCTCTGCCTCTACTATTCTTTCCTCTACAATTTTGCTTCCACTTCCTATTTATTTTTTCCTCTACCTTTAAAGAAATTTGACACGATTCATCCATGGTTTAGAAATAATGGGTACACATATCATGTTGAATGTGGAACTTCATTCCATTCACATACCTTGTTACCCTTTCATACTCTAGTTCTTTAAGTCTTGATCTCAGTGACAATTTGAAAAATTCTTTTGTATACTCTTGAAAATGTGTCTCTTTGTTTCAAATTTTGCGTTTTTCTATGCAAAAATTGTTGATAATCAATAGGAAATAACTTTTCCTTGATATCACTCACCATTTTCTTCCAATTTTTTTTATCTTCTCCTATTTATTATCTACTGTGTATTTTTGCAACATCCCACCAGAGTGTAACATGCCCTTTCAATTTTTTTATTAAAAAATGAAATATATTGTGGTCTTGTACATTCTCATACTTAAAGTATCTATCAAGCTTTCATATCTAATCCAAGAGATTCTCTACTTTCATATTTCAATCGTAGCAAGAAACTTCCACCCTTACATTACCTCTATTCTTTAGAAATGAGATCAAATTCTTGGTTGGGTCTCTTTCATCAAAATTTGATTCTTCCTCCATATCATCTTCTAATTCTAAATCTTCTATGACTCCAAAATCTCAAATTATTTTGGTTTCTAATTCTTCGATTCTCCTTCTCAATTCCTCTGATTCCTAGTTCCCCACACCTCCTCAACCTACTCCTTAGGATTTGTCTCGTAGTCCTCAAACAGACTACCATTCATAGGAATTTCTTTTGGAATTTCCCGACACCACTTCTCTCTTAGTAAACACAAGCTAAAATGACCCTCTCTTAGATTTCCTTGTTTCCACGGTTGCACATGAAACCCAACTCTTAGGAGCTAATTATCTTTTATGATTCTACGAATTCTCAACTAGTGTTGAGCTTAGATCTGATACCACTTGATCCTTGACACATGTTCTTTAATTTTCTAACACAATTACAAAACCAGATCGACGCTATCAGAGTGAAAATACTACAAAAGTAGCTTGCATAAGTAATTATAGTATGTATATTCTATAGAGATAAACATGACAAAATTAATAACATAAATAATAGGAAACAAAAGGACAAAGTTACAATATAACGTTTTATTGAATAATACACAAAATTGGCCCATGGATTATAATATAGAGGTCTTAGTCTCTCCACAAATGATACTATTCATATTAGTAGTCTTAGACTTCTTTGGGCATGGGCTGGTATTCACTCTCTTCTTCTTTTGTTAGTTTGTTGGAGCTGAACCTCTTCTTCTGTTGCAAATATGGAGCTAACCCTTCTCTTCTTTTATTCCAAACTATTAGAAATATCTTCTCCTTTGTTAATTCAATAGATTTATAATTTTCTCTCACACCATTCATTTCAAATGGTAGCCCAACAATTATTGTAACTCTTCACATCCTCCTGAGCTTTCTCTACAAATTCCTAGAGGTAGCTTCCGGTCAATCTCCTCTTGACTATCCCAATTTAATTTTTATGCATTTTTATTTTAGAATTTCTATAGTAGCATGGAAATTCTATAGCAACCCTGTAGCATGTTTCAATTCTATAACAATGGTGACCTCTTTATTCCTCCTACTAATCCAAGTAACTAAACAACAAGAAATGGATATTGGAAGAAAATAATTAATGGTGTTTGAGCGAGCCCAATGTTGGTCCTACATCAAGGTCTCATGATTTTTTCTTCTATTACAGATTCTTTAAGAAATTTTATTTCCACACCCCTAAAACCAACGACAAACTCATCACAACCTATAGTACTATGTGAGTTGGAATGGAATTTAAAAATTCCTTGCTTGAGGATATTCTATAACATCCCAATTTTAATCCCTGTAAAAGTTAAAGTAATTGTGAAAGTGTGATGTAGGCTAGTAAGCCAATATGTTTTGGGCCGAAGAGCTTGTAATGATTTTAGGCTAGAGAGCCTAGTATTGTAAAGGCACATACATTGATTAATAATAAAAAAAGGTTGGTTGCGATGTGAGAGGGATGTTAATGTTGGGGGGATATGATTCCACAAGAGAGGGTGCTAAAGGGGGTCCACATGCATAATAACTCAAACCACAAATCATTTTTGTTATTAAATATTTACTCATTTGACTTAAACTCAATCATTAAATGCATCTAATAGGTTGGTGGGAATGTCATCTCACCTAGATATTGAAGTATGGGATAAGTACACTCATGTAAGAGGTTGGTGGGAAAGTCATCTCACCTATTTATAACAACATGGGATGGGTACAACATTTTGGGGAAATGTGTGAGAGACAAAGCATTCATAGAGAAATTAAGAGAAATTTGATTAGAAAGAGGGGACAATTTTTATAGTCAGTTTGTGGAGACCATGAGGAGAGTTGAGTAATGAGAAATGACACCAGTCATACTGGGTATGGAAAAATATCTCTATTGGGATGATATGCTAAGAATTAGGTTGTGTACCTATAAGTGAATTTCCTATTGAGGAAATTTCTTAAGAACCTTTAGAAGGATATTGTGGGCACTCGTGGGACAACTAAGAATTCATGGATTTCCTAGTTGAAATATTTCCTAACCGACCTTGCGTTGGAT
The DNA here is from genome assembly GCA_009831015.1 of Picea engelmannii. Classification (NCBI taxonomy): domain Eukaryota; kingdom Viridiplantae; phylum Streptophyta; class Pinopsida; order Pinales; family Pinaceae; genus Picea; species Picea engelmannii. The sequence continues at coordinate 1,549,677 of ML778997.1, forward strand.
CCCTAGAGGGAAGTGGGATAGTCTGAGGGACTTCATGGTAGAGAAGGGAATCATATTCCTTGGGTTGTGTAGGTTGAGAAGAAAGAGAGTTGGTGGATTGGAGTTACATTTGGGGTTAGAAATATGGGTATTGGGTTGTTATGTGTGGACAATGGAAAACCAAGAGAGTCGTTCCTCTTTGTGGGCTCATAGCCTCATCTTGGGGTGGCTTGTTTTTGATAGAAATGGAATAGCAAGCCAAACATCCCTTATACACAATCAATTGGTTATTTTATAAAAACATAAGTGTTATATTCTATATCTTATGGTTAATTCTGCTATGCATATGTTTGATTTGAATGTAGTTGTATTTTCTTAATTAGTTGCATTCATGAATTTTAATTTTCTATTGAATGCATGATTGTTTCTCGCATGTTTTCATGCATTCCTTTTATTTTGGTATCAAATTATAGTTATTCCAATAGAAATTGGAGTGGTGTATACTAGCAAGGTTGTTATGGGACAAAATCTCACAGGGATCTTACTGAATTCATAGAAAAATCTCCATAGGATCAACCTAGTAAATCCTAGACAAAATAGGGTTTAGATTTTTGTGGTTTCCATAGATATAGATTCAAACACATGGATTCATAACTAACCTAAGGAGTGGTGGATATTTCATACTTGCATCTGTAATTTGTCCTTTGTATATCTTGGATATTGTATATTTGAAACTTTAGCTCCAAACTCCACAACCTACTTCCTACACACAAAAGAAGGACAATACCTCTCTACCTCTCTACTTGGGATTAGAATCCTAGATATACATTGCTTCTAATAATATCTATAATGGAATGAATAATATCTAAATATTCATGAATTGAACACAAATGATATGGAGGAAAACCATTGATCTATTAATTAAAACATAGAGAAGACATACACTGCCATACCTTAATAAAGATGCATCTTCCCTCGACTCCTTGCTCCTTGATTCTCCTTTAAAATTCTTGGTTAATATAGGCTCATTGACTTCTGGCTGTGATGGATAGGAAAAACACCTCTACAAATGGACATCATAATAATACTTATGAATTATCCCCCTCTTTCATAAGACTTCCCTTTTTTATTTATATCTTTTGAGGAGGCTTGGTAGAGCTTCTAGATATTCTAGAGACCACTAGATACTTGAATTATGTGAGTTCCTAGACCCTTGAAACAAATATTGATGTAGGAGCATCACCTTCAAAGTAAAAATGAAAGCGTGGAGGCAAAGGGACGATGACATCTCAACATGGCATATTTTCACATCAGCATTTAACTCAGAATTAAATCGGTTGTTGAGATATTTTGTAAACAAAATTTTAAAAATTTAACTTGTTTGTAAAGTTGTGAAGGATTGTAAGGGGTTGCAGATATTGAGTTTTGACTCTTATCTAGCAATAACTATTAGTTATTGTAATAGGACTAAGTAGGTAACCGCTATGAGTTGGTAGGATAGGTTACAGATAGGATGAGAGAGCTCATGGAGCTTGTCCTTAGATAGTTTATTGTTGCATTGTAATAGATCGGAATGTATGAGCATAGGAAGATATCAAAGAGATATGAGGGATCAATAGAACAGAGTAGAGTAGAAGAAAAAATATGTAATTTTTTTTCATGAATGAATAGAATAGACAGAATTGTCCCAAATCCTTGGACCGTGTTCATTTGATGTATGAATGAATGAATGAATGTTATATTCTGTATGTGTTCTTTAGTTTATTCGTTCTATTTATTTTTCATAGCATTAGGTTAAGCATGAAGTTCATTTAATTTTAACAATTAACCATAACCATAAATGTTGCAACAACCAAGATCACATGAATAAGAACCATGCCCAAGAGCACAAGCTATATTCTAGGAAACCCTTCTCAAACAAGGGAGAAAAACCTAGCCAAATCCTTTTCTATAATATTCAAAAGAAATACCTTTACCACCAAGAATATCCTAGCACACAAGAAGGTGCACAAAACCCTAGAAATCTAGCACCCAAGAGAGGTGCGCAACTTTGACCAAGAAGTGTACTTGTCGAAATTTCCAAAAATCACAAGTGTGTGTGTCTACAATGAAAGATTTTCTCTTACTTATATTAGACTTGTCGTGTCAACTAAATTGTCTATTGGAAAAATAGGGCCGACCTCACCTAGACATATCATTTATTTATTATTATAATGATTAATATTACTATTACTATTAATTATATTTTACAATTTATCTTTAGACACAATAAGATAGGGTCGACCTGTACCCTTTACACAATAACTAGGGTTACAGGTAGTTCCGACTCTTGAACAACATATATCAAAGGATCTGATACACCCACTAGTGCTCATCCACTAGGGGCACATCCATAGGGATGCCATGGACCTGATTCAGTACATTACATAGATGAACCAGGTCTACACTCATCTACCTATGCTCGTCCACGAGCACGTCTGCTCTACATATCTGCTTTCCCACTGCCACCAACAGGAATATCATCTTGATTCTTCTCATCAATTCTATTGTTTCTCAGAGGAGGCCATCACATCATCTTCATTTCTATTCTCATGATGATGTAAGGTGAGAGAAATACTTCACAAGATGCTATGTTCCACATCTCACAGGTTTGTAAGCTAGAGGATGTCTTCCATAGCTGCATTCATCAACACTCCCTCTCAGCTAGGGAGGCATTCTTCATTTAGCCAAGTCTCATACCGATGTACTCTGAATTTTTTTTTTAGCTAAGGTCATCCATACTCCCTCTTAACTCGGAAGGAGTCCTTTACCAAGTAAATGTTTGGTGTAGAAGTTTGCAGTCTTCTCAGGTGGAGAAAGGGTATTGCAAGTAAATAATTTTCTTTTTCATCATATCTCCGACATAAGAAAAAAATATCTCTCTGTGTGACAAACCATTAGGAGGATTTGGGTTCTTTAAGGAGCCTTATATATGGTTCTCTATCATCAACATAGGATCTATCTCATGGTCAAGTAGATCTGTCAGAAGTATGTGAAACCAGATTGCTTTGCACACTTATTGCTCTCTCTCTCTCTCTCTCTCTCTCTCTATATATATATATATATATATATATATATATATATATACACACACACACACACACTCTGTCTCTGGTTCCTTTCAGGCTATAGAGTTTATGTTTCCTGTTGCAATAGGAAACCATGGAATATTTCAAGGCAAAACCTTAACAGGGTGTGCTCTTCCGGTTCACTGTACTTTCTTCTCAATCTGAATCGGCATGAATCAAATCTGGTGTTCACCGAATACATCAATGATCCAATCAACTGTGGATTGGTCTCATATGAATCAATATTAATCTTCTTCTTTAAATCCATCATGGTGGATTTTCATTCTTTCATACTTCTTGTCCCAAGAGGCATTTTATCATACTCATATCCTTTATGAAAATCAGAAGTCAATACTTTCTTGTTTTCAACAACTAGGCTTTCTGAGTAAGTCATCAAGATCAGGTTCCTGTCACCAACACTGCAGGTTTGGATCAAAAACACTCTTGCTGAAAATCAAACTCATCATGAATCTATCTGATATAGTTTCCAACTCATGGATGGAAGTGTATTTAGTTTATTGGATTAGATGTTTCATCATGGAAAACTCCCTCTATTTGTGAGAAACCTTTGGCTATATATCATGTTTTGTATTTCATTGATACTTTCATTAGCTACATGCTGCATTAGAGGTTTCTCATTTTGGTATTTGAAAGTATACTGGTATTCTTATGTTATGGATTTTGGCCATACTAGTTCTCTTGTAGATTTTCTAAGACAAGGAGTCTTATCATCAATGAAGTGGCTCATAGCTTTGAAAAACTCTTTTGCTTTCTTGGAATTTGCTTTGAGAGGATTGTATGCCTCTTGCATAGTGAGTCTTGGTAGGCATTTTATGCCTTGATGTAATATCACTGAACATATCAATAGGAACAACTAGAATAATATCTTTCTCCCTCTGAATTGATGAAGGGGGAGAAGGTATAGTCTTATGGTCAATCTCTATCTGAGATTTTCTGGATCTTTGAAATATTATCTTTTCTTTAGGGACAACATTTTTTTCTTGTTTTAATTTGTCTCTGACCAGGGATGTCGATCTGGAATGTTTTGAAGATTCACTGTATCCCTCTTTCAAGAATATTTTTTCTACTTTGTTCTTGCACAAGGAACAAGGTTTTGGACTCTTGTACCAGGGATAATGGTCCAAGTTTTGAAATCTCTTTTAATATAAGAAGTGACATCCTTCTTTTATTTTGAAACATGTAATCTACTATAAAATTTGGAATGGAAAGATTTTACCTATTTGTAGCAACGTTCTTCTTAGAGAAAATATTTCTCGTTTCTCCTTTCTTCATTTTCTTGAGGTGGATCTAGATCAATGTTGACAATGGTGGCATATTGTTTTCCCTTCTTTATGGTTGGACAATGTTTAGCAATATATGTATACTTGTCACATATGTAGCATTGAATTTTTTAGGCATCGCTTTTTTGATATCCTGAGTTTGATGAGGACTTTTATTCTTTAAATGTTTGCCTGAAGTTTCTTTTGAATCTTCCCCCTTTTCTAGTATGAAGTGCAAGAGCATGATTTTCTTCTGGGTAATATTCCACTCCTCTATTTTCGAGTCTTAGTTCTTCTTGAGTACAATCTATCCATAGTCGCTCAAAGGTTGGTAGAGTTTATCTTCCACTGATACTCTGAAGGAAGGGCTCCCATGATTTTGGAAGATTCTGGAGAGTAGTTAAGACAAGTTATCTATCAAACATGTTTTCTCTAATTGTCTCTAGTTGTTCTTTAACCTATGATAACTTCATGAAGAAAAGTGCAACTGTGTCATATTTCATCATCTTAGTAATTTGGAGTTTACTTCTCAAGGCGAGAGCTCTGAGAGTGTTGTCACTTTCAAACATTTCTTTCAATGTTTTATACATATTGTAGGCAGTCTTCATATTTGCAATCCGGGGAAAGAATGATCTCTTACTGAGTAGATGATTATTTTCCTTGCTTTGACATCATCTTCTTTTCTTACTTTCTTTAATTCAATTGTTGTTTCTGGTAGAGTTTTAGTGGTTTCATCCAAGATATCTTCTTCTTCAAGAGTGACTAGAAGCTTTGATTTCCAAGGGCTGAAGTTGCTTGCTCCATCAAGCCTATCTTCCATTGGAGTTCTGTTCTTCATCTTTTCTTGAATCCTTGTAGTCTGGATTATGTTTAGACTTATGAATTACAAAAATAAATTTGATAGTATCACAAAGATGCTTGTTGATTCAAAGCAATGTTTCTTCAGAAGACCAAAAATATTTTGCAAGAAAATTTTGGCACCCTAGAAACCCTAGGGCCAAAAATAAAAATTTCTCAGAATTAAGTTCTGATATCTTATGGATATGTGATGGAAGAGGCCTTACTCTTATATTCTTGAAATTTACTCAACGTCCAAGTTTCATGGGTTGAAACACTTCAAGAAGAAGGGTCATACAAAATTTTCTGGAACCTTGGGAAGGCCGTACAGTTTTGCAGAAGTGAGGGGTTTGTTGATAAGGGATGAGACTTGGTGGATGCTTGTGCAATGGGATCTTTCATGACCTATGCTATGATATCATGTTTATTTTTCATAGAATTAGGTTAAGCATGAAGTTCATTTAATTTTAACAATTAACCATAACCATAAATGCTGCAACAACCAAGATCACATGAAGAAGCACCATGCACAAGAACACAAGATATATCCTAGGAAACCCTTCTCAAACAAGGGAGAAAAAATCAACCAAATCCTTTACTATAATATTCAAGAGAAAGACATTTACCGCCAAGAATATCCTAGCATACAAGAGGGTGCAAAAAACCCTAGAACTCTAGTGCCCAAGAGAGGTGCACAACTTTGACCAAGAAGTGTACTTGCTGAAATTTCCAAAACTCACAAGTGTGTGTGTCTACAATGAAATATTTCCTCTTACTTATATTAGACTTGTCCTATCAACTAAAGTGTCTATTGGCACAATATGGCCGACCTCACCTAGACATATCATTTATTTATTATTATAATAATTAATATTAATATTACTATTAATTATCTTTTATAGTTTATATTTAGACACAATAAGATAGGGCCAACATGTACTCTTTACACAAAGCTAGGGTTATATGTAGGTATGACTCTTTAACAACATATAGAAAAGGATTTGATACACCCGCTAGTGCTCACCATAGGGATGCCATGGACTTGATTCACTGCATTACACAAATGAACCAGGTCTTCACTCATCTACCTTTACTTGTCCACAGGAACATCTTCTCTACATATATTATTTCCCACTGCCACCAATAGGAGGATCATCTTGAGTATTCTCATCAACTCTGCTGCTACTCAGAGGAGGCCATCACATCATCTTCATTTCTGTTCTTATGATGATGTGCCCAATGCTTTTGGGATTTCCCACGTTCACCTTGTGCTCAGCCATAGGCACGTCCTAACTCAACAGATTGCTTTTACATCGGATAATCATATGTAGTTATTATCTCTCATTTCATGGAGGAGGCCATCTTTACATTCCCAACTCTATCTCAGACAGGAACCATGAGCCCTTCATACGGTCTTTCTCTCAGATTTTTAAGCTGAGAGAAAGACTTCACAAACTACTATGTTCCACATCTCATAGGTTTGTAAGCTAGAGGATGTCTCCCATAGTTTCATTCATCAACACGTTCATGTATGATTGTTCAAGAGATTGACTATATGAGTTCATGACGAAACTGGATGAGTTTCAATTGTTTCTCTTTTGACACTCACATGCAAGGTGTATCGACTGAGTCTCAGATTGACTAAGAAAGTTCAGAGAGAGAACAAAGGGAACTTAGACCAGGTGCAAGGTGTGCACATCGTCAAGGAGCGACCAAGCGTCGAAGAACCAGAACCAGAGTATTGCCAGGTGGGCGAGAATAATTTATTTTCAAGAAATCCTTTGAACTGAGTTATCGAAATCTAGAGAACACAAGGTGTTCGTGGGAAATCAAAATCCTTTTAAGGACAAAACTTAGAAGGGATAAAAATTTCACAAGTGTTAATGAGATCCAAGAATCAAAATCATAGGAGGAGCAAATTTTTGAAACCTTTTAACACTTAGAAGTCTCTAAGTCACAGAGATATCAGAAGCTCGAGAGAGAGGAGTGACAGTGTCCGTTGGATTACAACGTAATGAATCAAAAACTGTCTAATCAAGGTAAGGTACACGAGACTTAGTGCTTCACACATAGAGGAGAGAGAACCTATCAAGGTTTGAGACTTGAAGTTTCTGAAGCCTGAAGAGCCGGAAACCCAAAGTATAATCACAATCATCCGACTGCAGGAAGAAATCTGAGCCATCAGATTGTTTGGGGTAAACTGCAAGCTGCAGATCGCCAAAGTGGATCTGAGCCATCAGATACCATAAGTATGGGAGGAGGCAAGTTTGAAAATTTGAACACCCGAAGAGTGAAGAGCCAGAGAGATGAAGAAAATATGGACCGTTAGATCCATAAGGGCATGTGTTGGTGGGTCATGAGATCCAGAAGAAGGCGAAGGTTAAAGTGTTGGAACACCCAAATCCCGAAGAGTCAAGAGCCATCGATCTATAGGTGGACACTTGT
>ML778997.1:1563627-1576877 GCA_009831015.1 Picea engelmannii
TGTTTCTCTTTTGACACTTGTATCGAAGGTGTGCATCTCGAACGCAAGGAGTGCATCAACTGAGACTCAAATTGACTCAGAAAGTTTAGAGAGACAACAAAAGAAACTTAGACTAGGTGCAATGTGTGCACAACATTAAGGAGCAACCAAGAGTCGAAGAACCAAAACTAGAGTAATGCCAGGTGGATGAGAAGAATTTGTTTTCAAGAAATCCTTCAAATTGAGTTATTGAAATCTCGAGAACACAAGGTGTGTGTGGGAAATACAAATCCTTTTAAGGACAAAGATAAAAAGGGATATCACTTTCACAAGTTTGAACGAGATACAAGAGTCAGACTTGTAGGAGGAGCAAAGGTTCGAAACCTTTGAACACTTAGAAGTCTCTAAGTCACAGAGATATCAAAAGCTTGGGAGAGAGGAGCGACAATGGCCATTGGATCACAATGTAACAGATCAAAAATCATCTGATTAAGGTAAGGTACATGAGCCTTAGCACTTCACATGTAGAGGAGAGAGAACATATCAAGATTTGAGACTTGAAGTTTCCGAAGCCCGAAGAGATAGAAACCCAAAGTAGAATCTCAGCCGTCCGACCACAGGAAATGATATGAGCCATCAGATTGTTTGGGTTAAAATTCAAGCATCGGATCGACATAGTGGATCTGAGCCATAAGATACTGCAAGTTCGGGAGGAGGCAAGTTTTAAACTTGAAACACCCCAAGCGCGAAGAGCCAAAGAGCTGAAGCAAATCTGGACCGTTAGATCCAGAAGGGTACTTGTCGGTGGGTCGTTAGATCCAAAGGAAGGCAAAGGTTGAAGTGTTGGAACACCTGAAGCCTGAAGAGTTGAGAGTCATTGATCTATAGTTTGACACTTGTCAACAAATCACAAGCTTTGGGTAAAGTTGTTGTGGAGTTTCAGTTGAGAAATGAGACTGTCGAACCTCGAAGACCCCAAGTGATTCAGAGTCGTCATATCTAGGAAAGGCGTGGCATAGATCCATGCAGTCCGGGTAAAGTCCCGAAGTAATCCTCGATCGTTAGATCAAGAGGACACACAACAAAAATCTTCGTACTTCGTTTGGAGAGAAAATTTGAGAGTTGAAAAGTCCAAAGTCCAAAGACGTGAAGGGATCACAGTCGTTGATCCTAAGAGGTCGCAGGTCAGTGGATTAGAGACTTCAGATAGAAGCCAAAGAAGGAAAGAGTTTAATTTTGAGAACTTCAGAACCCAAAGTTCCGAAGTAATCAACACCATTGGTTGACAGGACAGGTGTCTGCAGATCTCCAGTTCTGGAAGGTCGAAGTATGGAAGAGAACTGGGTTTGAGATTTCAAAACCCTGAAGTCTGGAACTGTGAAGAGGTCACACCCTTTGATTTAGAGGGATTAAATATGGTCTTTATATTTTAAAGGAACAGGTTTGAACTGTCGACTCAGACAGTATCGTCAAGATCACGAGATCGATGATCCCATAGCATTGCGGGGACCGAACTAGCACAGAGTTTAAAATATTGAGGGTGGGCCACAATCCAAACCGTGGTTTCGTTAGGAGGACACATGGAGGTTGGAGGAGCATTGTGGGCCTAAAATAAGTTGACTTCAAACCTCTTGTAGCCACGTCCACAATCATGTGGGCATCGCCAAGGTCACATCAAGAGGGCTTATCTGAAAAGGAGCTAACACCCGACACTCTGCGATTTCGTAGGAGAGAGAAAGGGAAGGTTGTGGGTACCATTAAAACTAAAATAAGAAGTTGAAGGGGCCTGTGTATAGTCACAAAAGGAAACCATCAAGGTTTTAGAGAGTTACTCTACTCAAGAATCAGAGATCAAAGACCGGGAGGTTGCGCATCCCTACGGGGAAGTAGGGAGGGATGCATCGAATATGCAACTCATCCCTCTCTTATCTCCTCGTATCTCCCTAAATATAGAAGTTTTATGGGTCATTGCTTGTTGAACATTGTTGTCATGTGAGGGTCATCTCTTGTTGTCCCGTATGTGTCCAGTGATCATCTCCAAAAGGGGATCAAATCTTAGGAAAAACATGTATTTTGGCTTATATCCTATTATGGATTCCCTCTTGGCTTGTAGAGTGGAAACTAAGGCTATAGGAGATCCCACTAAAGTGTGAGGTCAGGAAAGGAGTGGATGGCTATAATAAATTACAATAAAATAGTGTCCATGTGAGGAAACATGAGGAGAGAGAAAAGGATTTTCGAAAGCCAAAGAAGTCATACAATGAAACAATTCATATGAGAGTATAAATAAACCATCCCTTAAGTAGACATACTCAAACTATAAAGAGCATGGCCACCAAAAAATACACTTGGGAGGGGATGTTGTAAAGGAATGATGTGGACCCAAAACCTATTGATGTTAGTGGTAGCATCGGATCGTTATTTACACTCAAGTCTATGTGTCTAGATGTGTGGAAATCGTCCAAAGCCTTCTACTCTTCAATTTACTTTAATTAAATGAATTATTAAACTAAATTGATTTTATTAATTAATTATGTAATTAGTTAATTGAGTTATTTAAGAAACATTCCATAATCACTTAGCATTCATCATGTAATCTAAATCTCAAGTGAGTTTGAGAAGTAATCTCAACTGTAGATCAATTTTGTGATTATAAATTGATTATAACTCATGATTATAAAAGCAAGGATAGGGTGAAGGAGAAAGACACTTGATACTTGAGAGCTTGGATCAAGAAGGGATTTGATTCAAGGAGATATTGGATTGGTGGAGAAGGACATCCATTTAGAGATTGGATCAAGGAGAAGAGAGAACAAAGGCTTACACAGGTGGGTTTCAGTCTAAGGAAGCCACATGAGAGTGTTAGATCATATAGAACTTGTCATACAATTTTTCCATACAAATACGTGGCTCATAGTAAGGATAATCATGTATACACAATTCAAAAGAAGTTGAATCATGTATGCCTCAAAAAGCACGCTAGAATTGGTCGTACAATAGGTCAGACCTTGTCAGGTTAGTCCATAGTTGTATTTCTGTCAGTGGGACATTATCCTTGTGATGGGAGATGTGATTTTAGCATAATAAAATCATTCTCAACATTGGTTTTCCCTCCAGGGTTTTTCCAGGGGTTTATACCTGAAATGTTTGGTGTTCTTATGCATTTGATTTGGTTTCCTTATTTATGCTTCCACTACATGTTTAGTTGATTACTCAACTATGCTTGTAGTAGATAAATTGATTTTATTTTGAGCTAATTGATGGGTGTTGAGTAGGAGAAATTTCAACATGGTATCAAATAAAGTGCTTTGAAGGGAAGCCATATCTCATATCCATAGTAAATCCATAACCAGTATAAGGAAATCAAAGGATAGATTTTCAGGGAAATGAACATATTGAGGCAGAGATAGTTTTTTTGCAAGTGTACGGAGGCATACATGATTCATAGAAGACACAATCACATACATACACTATTTGTAGTGGATCGAGTCACATACATATGCAATTTGTAGTTATTTGAATCGTGTAATTGCATGATTTTCAATGTGTCAAATCGAGTATATATGTGCTTCGCAGTGTTAATAGCTGCATATAAGCCATACATGTCAACATAGGGGAATTTTTCCAATAGCAAGTTATTTCCATGGAATTTTATCATGTCTTAGGGATGGTAGTAACACCATTGAGAGTTGAAGACAGATTGGATGGAGCATCCAACTTCCTTTCTTGGAAAACAAGAGTGACTTTGGCATTGAAGGAGTATGACCTTTGGGAGTTAGTGGCTAAAGCAATTTCTCCACCAACAGATCCGATAAATTTATATGCTCACAAAAAGAAGGATATTAAAGAAGAAAGAGTCCTCCTATATTCAGTGAAGGATCATATAATCCTTAACCTAAACAAGAAGAAGATGTCCAAAGACGTGTTTGATGCCCTGGTAGGTTTATTCCAAAGAAAGAACATGAATAGGAATATGGTCTTAAGGAATAAAATCAGATCGGTTCAAATGTCTAGATCATATAATCTTACCAACTATATCATAAGGATCACACAGGTACATGATCAACTTGCAGCCATAGAGGCGAAAACTGAGGATGCAGAGCTCATGAATGTGGCACTAAATGGTCTTCCCAAGTCATGGGAACCATTTTCCAAAGGATTTTGTGCTCGGGAAAATATCCCTAATTGGTAGAGACTTTGGGATAATTGCATCCAAGAAGAGACTCATGAGTATTCGAAGAGTAGAAATGATGGAGGTATTGAAGAGAACTTGGATCTTGTCAGTAATACAAGAAAGGGAAAAGGAAAGGGTTATAGCAAGAAGGGTAACAATGATGGAGGATCATCACAACTAGGGAAGAAGAAGTACTTGAGTAAAATCAAGTGCTTCTCTTGTCATAATAATGGACATCATGCATCTCAGTGCCTAGATAATAAGAAGAAGGGTAATGGAAAGAAACAAATAGAAACATCATCAGAGACATAGCTTGATGAGTTTGCAGTGAAATTTGAGAATGATTACTCAATGGTTTCTTTCCTTTCTACTGGCACAACAATGAGGAGTTCTTGGAAAGTGGTGCAAATCGTCATATGAAAGAAACACGGGAGATATTTGTCAATCTAACTAAGAGGGAATCAAAGTTTCATGTGGATCTTGGTGATGATTCCAAGTATGCAGTAAAGGGATAAGGAACAATTCTGTTCTAGCTCAAGTCAAGAGGTTCGTTCGATGCCCATGATGTGCTTTACGTACCAGTTTTGAAGAAGAATTTTCTGTTAGTCCCAACTATGGAGGACATGGGTTTTGTCATTACTTTTTAGAGAGGGAAGGTACTCATACTTCCATAGAAATCTATCCCAGACAACAAAATAGTCATTTGGGTTAGAGAAGGAACTTTATATAGGTCGCAGGGTAAGCCTATTTAAGATTTGGTAAACGATAGTGAAAACCTATGCAAGTTGTGGCATAGGAGATTGGGACACCTACACTACAAGGAATTTCTAATTCTGATGGGGATTGTTACAATTATTTTAGAGTTCAATATTGTGCAGTAGGGAGTGTGTAGAAGGTGTGCACTTGGTAAGAATGCCAAGGCTTCTTTTCCTAGCAATGAGAGTAGGTCCAAGGGGATCTTGGCTCATCATACTATGTGACATTTATTGAAGTATTCATTCTATTTCAAGAGTTTAGGGATCAGATAGAGAATCATGTGGCTAAGAATATCAAGGTCTTGAGGTTGAATAATGGGGGAGAGTACACCTCCAATGAATTCAAGTATTTCTGCAAGAAGGCAGGGATCAAGAGGGATATGACAGTATCGTAAAAACCTCAATAGAATGGGGTTGCAGGGAGAAATAATCAATCCATCATTGGTTTTTCCAAGGATATGATACATGATTAGGAGTTTCCCATGTTTTTTGGGGAAAAGTCATGTAATGCGGTGGTGTATGTGCATAAAAGGATTCTTCAAAGGATATTAGGGGACAAGAATATGGAGGAGGAATTCTCAAGGGTGAAGCCATATATAGGACATTTGAGGATCTTTAGTTTTCTAGTTTACATCCATGTGCCAGTGGAGAAGAGGATGAAGTTGGATCCTTCAGGACATGAGGGTATATTTTTGGGGTACAAAGAGACCTCAAAGGATTATAGGGTCTTCATTTTAGCACAAAGGAAGACAATTGTGAGCACAAATGTGAAGTTCGAGGAGAAATTATCATCTCGGAGTAATCAGGATTCATCAGAAGTGATAGAGGACAATGAGAAGTAGGATCTGAAGGATCAAGATTAGTCAACAGTTCAAAATTCAGGTAGAGAGGAGGAGTTATCCCCTTCCATCCCTACCAGGAGACCCAGGTGGCTAGTATAGACATTGAGGGATGATGGTGAGGCTCCTAGGAGTGTGGTTAGAGAGAACATGTGTCCAAAGAGGTTTCCAAACTATGTGGTGTTTATGATTAGCATCATTGATGCTAAACCTTCTAGTTTTGAGGAAGAAATAGATCAACATGTATAGTGGGATGCCATGGTGGAGGAGTAAACCTCTATTATGAGGAATGATGCTTGGGACATAGTTTTGAGACTGGAGGGGAAGTCAGTTGTGAGTTCCATGTGGCTCTATAATATCAATCATGTTGTAGATGGTATCATAGAGAATTTCAAGGTGAGGTTTGTGGCAAGAGGGTTCTCCCAGAAAGAGGGAGTGGACTACGAGGAGAAATTTTCTCCAGTCATCAGGTATGCTTCTATTTGAATTGTTATTTCTATTGCTTCAGTTATGAAGTGGAGGATACATCATATGGATGTGAAAACAACATCCCTCAACGGGGATGATTTTAGGGGCTAAATTTCGCTCATGGGCTAATTTTCCATGGTTTTTCAAAAAAATGAGATTTGCTATTTTAAAAATGATTCGCCAGAATTCTATAGGATAAAATTATTTTACCTTAAAAATCGCCAAAATTTTATAAAAACTATATAAAATACTTAGAAATTTGAATATTTTTACAAAAATATCGCCAATCATTTATAGTTGGCATATGAAGGATTTGTAAGATTTGCCAAGGTTTTTACATTTTAAAATAAATTTCCATACTTAAAATCATCCTTGTTCCTCAATGAGATCATTGAGTAGGAGGTATAAATAGAGAAACCTCATGGATTTGAGGTACATGGGAGGGAGTCTCATGTCTGTAATCTTAACAAATCCTTGTACAGACTCAAATAGGCACCCAGGGCATGGTATTTCAGGATCAATGGATACTTGTAGAGTATGGGATTTACTAAGAGTGAGGTGGATTCTAACTTGTACGTCATACTTTTTATATATGATCCTCTCATCTTGGTTATGTATGTTGATGATTTATTTCTCACACGTGCAGAGGAGCTTATTGTAGGGTGCAAATCTAATTTGGCTAGTGAGTTCAAGATGAAGGAAATTGGCTTGATGCATTATTTCTTGGGGTTAGATGCATGGAATGTATTGGGAGACATATTCCTTGGACAAGGAAAGTATGCAGTAGAGATCTTGAGGAGATTCAGTATGGAGAATTATAAACAGATGGTTACACCTATGATTATCAATATGAAGAATATTGAAACTTCAAATTTAGAGTTGGTGGATCCCAAGTTATACAGGAAGTTGGTAGGGTCCTTGATGTATTTGGTCAACACCATGCCAGATATATTTTTTGTTGTGAACACCTTGAGTTAGTTCATGGTAGAGATAAGGCAGGTGCATTGGATCACAAAAAATCATGTGGTCAAGTACTTGAGAGTTACATTGGAGTATGGATTAAGATATCGTGGAGGAGATGGAGTAGAGTTGTAGGGATATACAAACTTGGATTTGGAAGGGAGTGCAGTATATAGAAATAACACATCAAGGTTTTTCTTCATCTTGATATTAGTAGTGATTACTTGGTTCAATGGGAAGCAAAATTTTGTAGCACTCAGTTCAACAGAGGTAGAGTATATGGCTAGTTGTGAAGGCATTTGTCTTCGCAAATTGCTTATAGGTTTATTTGGTCCGGATTTGGAGCCTATGATGATATACTATGATAATTAGAGTTGTATCAAAATATATGAGAATATAGTATTCCATGACAGGTCCAAGCATATTGAGATCAGATATCACTTCATTCGGGATAGGATCCAAAAAGGAGCAGTGAAGCTTTAGTATATTTCCACAGATGAACAAGTTTTAGATATTCTGACCAAGCCCTTGGAGAAAGGGAAGTTTGTATTCTTTAGAGACATACTTGAAGTGGTGCAGAATACCTTCCTTGCTAAGAGGGAGTGTTGATGTTAGTGTTAGCGTCAAACATGTATTTCTGCACAGGTCTATGTGTCTAGATGTGTGGAAATTGTCCAAAGCCTTCTACTCTTGAATTTACTTTAATTAAAGTAATTATTAAAGTATTTTTTTTATTAATTAATTATGTTATTAGTTAATTGATTTATTTAAGAAACATGTTGAAAGTACTTATCATGTAGCATGTAATCTAAATATCAATTGAGTGTGAGGGGTAATCTCAATCGTATATCACTTTTGATATTATAAATAGATTATAACTCACGATTATAAAATCAAGGATAATGTGAAGGAGAAAGACACTTTATACTTGAGATCTTGGGTCAAGAAGGAATTTGATTCAAGGAGATCTTGGATAGGTGGAGAAGGACTTCCATCTAAAGATCAAGTCAAGGAGAAGAGAGAACAGAGGCTTACACAGGTGGGTTTCAGTCTAAGGAAGCCATAAGACATTGTTGGATTGTACAAAACTTGTTGTACAAGGTTTTCATATCGATACAAGGTCCGTTGTGAGGCAAGTCATGTGTATACATGATTCATAAGAATTTGAATCATGTATGCCTCAAAATTACTTATAGAACTAGTCGTACAATAGGTCAGACCTTTCTAGGTTAGTCTGTAGTTGTATTTCTTTCAGTGGGCCATTATCCCCATTATGGGGGGCCTGATTTTAGTATAATAAATCATTCTCAACAACGGTTTTCCCTCCGGGTTTTTTCTAGGGGTTTATACCCTAAACATTTGGTGTTCTTATGTGTTTGATTTTGTTTCCTTATTTATGCTTCCACTGCATGTTTAGTTGATTACTCAACTATGATTTTAGTAGATAAAGTAATTTTTTTAGCTAATTCTCGGGTGTTGAGTAGGAGAAATTTCAACAAAACCATGGTTTTTTCCCCAAATCTCAATGGTAAAAATATATAGAATGAGAATAGATAAGTTGATGTCGAGCATGGTATAAAATTTTTGATTACCGATCATTGATGTATACCATTAACAAAAATGAGGGGACCCTTCGATGATGAATATGGACCCCGAGGTACCTAGTAAAATCTAGGGAGTGTGAATAGATGAGTTGGTGTCGAACACTCATAGAATCAATCAATCATGAGTCAATAATGTAAACCCAATGTCGATCACGAGGAGGCCTGCAACTAAGTACTACAAGCTCCAAGGTACTAGCTTGTTTCTAGATCCCTCTCCTATATAATGTGCTAAAGTTGATAGAAGGGGATCCATAGAAGGAGGGCCTTTATGTATCACCCATCAATCTACATGAAACATACATAGAGAGATGATGTTAAGAAAGAGTATCAAAAAGTACAAATAACATAGGTATGGCTAACTTGAGAAGTCAAAAAAAGAGAAGATGGATAAATTAGGCTAAAATTCCCTTGAACATATAGAATGACACAATGACGACTTGGAAGAAATACAAAAGATCTGGATGAACATAGTGAAACAACAAAGGAGGCATCAAAGCACTCTCCATAATGAATGGAAGTGTAACTAATTGGAGGAGTATCTATGAATCATATTACTGGGACAAATCCTAGGTAATTTAAAACCCAAATTTATGATGAGGACTCAAACAGGTTCCATGTTCAAGGGAGACTCAACTAATACTGCCATTTTGAGAATAGACCAATGGTGAAAAACCCCCACTCTTTTTTTTTATTTATTTTCTTTTTTTCGTCCTTAATGGTTTAACAAATGTGAAGAGGAATAAAAGTATGATTTGTATCCTTATTGATTTAACAAGCATGAAATAATGATGAAAGTAAGTTCGATTTGGTATTTTTTGTTCAGTTTTAATGAGCATGAAAAAGAGTTAAAAATATACTCATGATGTGTCTTTTTCGTTTTCTTTTACGAGTTCGAAAAAGATATAAAAGTGTACTCGTCAGGAGAGAATGAGTGTCTTAACAACATTCTCCTATGTTCCAAGTGCATGGAACTAACCTAAGAAAAATGAATGCAAATGGTATAGGCAAGTGAGATCTGCTCTTAGCAGTTGTTCTCTCCCTAGGTAGGTTGATGAAAAATGGAGGTGAAATAATGAAAGAGGTGGATGGTCATGACTACTGCAATAGAAATAAGCGGGATTTGCAAAAACAACATCGCAGTGGTGGGAATCATGATATAAGCTGCAAATGCATAGGTGATCATTAAGACACAATAAAAAAAAATTGGGAACCCCCACGAGATGTAGCTAGAATATAGATGAAGAGAGAATAATGAAGCTCAATCATCAAGTCATAGAGGGGCTAAAGGAGGGCTCGTGGACATACATAAAATCGCACCATGGGAACTGGATGACAATCTATGTGCTAACTATGGCACCCATGAAGGATAGGAACTATTGTACCAATTACGATGTACAAAAGGAGTGGCTAGTGTCCCAACCGACAGGTTCATACCTAAGCCATAATGTTGGCAATATGGATGGTTAATAATGCAAAGTGGGAAATGTAGGAAAAAATCTCCCTATATGTTATTTTAAGAATATATACCTAAAGTGTAGTGGATGTCTCCATATTCATAAAATTTACCCATAATCCTGTCAATACATTTAAACTAGATTCCATGGGTCAAAATGCATAGTGAAATCTAAAAAAAAAAACATTTTTTAATTTTTTTGATATAATATATACAAAACAAAAATCACTCACATCGATCACCTATGTATAAGGCACTACACATTTTGACGATTCAGGAGAAGTAAATCCCATTTCTAGGCTCCGACCAAGGATATTTTTCATAATTGATGAACGCATGAGCTAATGTTGGCATCGTATGGATTACCATGTCGGGGCTATGCCACACATGAATTAATTTCTACATACAAAGATACTCATTGTGAGTAGTGTCGCAAGCTATGGAAGCACCTTGATGGGCTCCATCTATTGGAATATTCAACATTACTGAGGAGGGGGGGTGAATCAGTATTGAGCACTTTTCACCATTTTTAACAATAACATGTAAACATTAAGTTATCAACAATTTATAACTTATGATTTCATTCAAGATATCATCAAAATATAACCACAAATACACATTACACAATATTTTTACATGGAAATCCAAATGGGAGAAAACCATAGAACACGTTTTAATATATATCTTGAATCTTACATCCATAGGAAGCACCAACTTCCAATATTCTCCATAACCAACTAGAAGGAGGAACCAACCCCCTGTTTACAAGCTCCAACCTGAAGAAATTTACAACTCTCTAAATTCCCCATCTCTAACTAGAAGGAGGCTCCAACCTGAAGGAATCTCCCACTTCCTAGATTCTCCATCTCCAACTGGAAGGAGACTCCGACACCCTAGTTTACATGCTCCAACCTTAAGGAAGTTCCAACTCCCTATATTATCCAACTCCAATTGTAAGGAGGCTCCAACCCCCTAGTTTACAAGTTCCAACCTAAAGGAAGAACCAACTCCCTATATTATCTAGTTCCAAATGGAAGGAGGCTCCAACCCCCTATTCTATAGGCTCCAACCTGAAGGAATCTCCAAATCCCTAGATTCTCCAATTCCAGTTGGAAGGAGGCTCCAACCCCCTTTATTTTCCCCTTCCTTCCTCCCAAAAATATAAATGAGAGAATTGACCTGTCACTTCTATTTTCACTGATATTGATACATCATTATCATCAAAGTTGGTTTAACCACATAAATATTATGATAAGATCTCCAATAACATCCTCCAAACCATAATCCTAAGATCATCAACATGTGCATCAAACCATGTATGAAAGGCCTCCAATACATGCCTTAAAACATGTGCAAAATTTTCAAGACATGCCTCAACTATGTGCCAAAATATCCAAGATATACCTCAAACTATGTGCCAAAGTATCCAATATATACCTCAAACTATGTGTCAAAGTATCCAAGATACAAGCCTTGAGCATGTGGAAAAACATGCCTTAAACATGTTCCAAACCATCCAATATATGCCTCAAAGTGTATTCCATAACCTATAATATATTATTCAAGCATATACCATAACCTCCAAGATATGCCTCAAAGCATATGCCATAATCTCCAAGATACAAGCCTCAAGGCATATAGAAAACATACCTTTCATTCTGCAAAAACCCTAGTGCATCAAATCTCATATCATCAAACCTTCCTCGGATTCATCATCAAAAAGAGGGAATATTATTCATAACATTTCTTCAGCCTCGTGGGATTGGACTAGGAAACCAGCGGGTTGTCACGTGATGAGTACAAAATAACCAACGGGAGACTCATAGGACACCCTATGCTTGACCTACGAGGGTCACCTCAGATAGGGTTTCACTAAAAACCCTTCTCACATCTGCAACTCCTAGAACTCCATCCTTCGTATGACTTCGCTATATCACTTACGCCAAGAGATAATGAGTTTTCTTGATGATTAAATGAGAGTTTATTGATGTGTATTTATACCCTTCCAAGAAACTTCTTTACTTGATATTTCAACCAACCTGTAACTTCTTGTTTCCAACAACTTTTCTCCCTTACTTAACTTTAGGGCCAACTTGTAACTTCTTTGGCCTTGGATGCAGGGCTTCTTGACCATACTTTGGGGATTTTTTTTTAAGAGGGAATACCTTATCAACCATGAGGAACCACATCACCTATCATAGGAAACGACATGATGAGGACTATCAAACTATGATGGTTTTGAATGCATTTGCAATTTCCTTCATGTTATTTTTCTTCAATTAACTTTAGGCTTCATGAACATGCCTCCAGGTCTTCTTAACCCCTTAACCATATTTCCATGGATTCTTGTAAACTTCTTCAAAGTGTCTTCCTGTGAGGAACATGATTAAAGATACACCATAAGGGGACCACTTTGGAGTCTTATTCAAATACACCCATCACTTCTAGAGGCTTTCAGACTTCATCTAGGGTGGTTGACACATAGAGTTTGATTTGAAGATAGAGAATACTAGTGGAGATATTTTTTTTGGATTGAGAAGAAGAAATATATAGTGATCCGTTGCATCAGAGAAGGAAAATGATACATGGGTTAGCATTGTATGCAATTGAGTAGTAGATTCATGGACAATTTTGTGACATATGGACATAGATGAATTCATGAGATATTTGGCAGGTTTATAAGACAATACTTGACATGAACCAGTGAAGATACATGATAATGGATGAAATCATGAGCTCAAGAGGAATGTTTAGTAAAGTTTATGACTTATAAAATAAGCATATTGACAGGTGGAACTAGCTAGTCACAGAAAGGAAAGTTGTGAGAGGCACAAAAATAAAAAGGGAGAGCAAATCTAAGGAGGATTTATATTGTCAAGGATGGATTGTTGAATTATTATGTCATTGATTTCAGTTAAGTGAATACATGACAATCCATGAATACTTGGATTCAAGTGATGAAGGAACTTTGACATGAATGCTTTTAATATACATCAATAGATTACACCAGGAAGTACC
>ML778997.1:1578125-1588473 GCA_009831015.1 Picea engelmannii
ATGCTGACTTGGATCAGCTGGGTGACAGAGGGTATGCGAATTGATCTCTCTTTTGGTTTTCCACTTACATTATTTCACCTTTCTATGTGAGGAGTGATCTATGAGAAACTATTGTAATTCTATCTAATGTGTTGGAAAACTTTGTCTTGGAGTTGCAACAACATGGTCACATTTAGAGCTGGAACAGTTGTGTCATGATCAAAGTTGCAACACTTGTAGAGGAGTTGCAACTTCCTACACGAAGTTGCAGCCACTATAATAGATCCTTATAGCACTGTTAGTGAAATAAGGTAATTATTTTCCTTAAGAACATGTAATAATATAATAAAAATGGCATCTAGGAGAAGATTCATACCTATTTGAAAAAGTGAGACAAATTGGATGAGAAATATATCAAAAGAGAGTGAACAATGGAAAAATGGTAAGGAAAAAGGTATTGGATAGGTGTTGAAAACATAAAAATTTAGGCATGTGTCATCTCCTCAAGCTCAAAATGATTGCATGTCCCGATGCAACCAAAAATAATTTAGGGTTAGAGAAGTCGAGATGGCCATGGAGATTGTTGATACTACATTCCACCTCCCTTACTTCATCGGGATGACTATATTACTCCTTTTTATTGGTGCTATTCCCTGTTGGAACTTTTGTGTCCTCTGCTGGTCCTTGCTTTGTTTCAGTCTAGCTATCTCTAACAATCAATATAAAATCTATGGTTTGGACAATCACTTCCCTTGTTTCCTTTATTTAATTTTTGGCTATGGTGCCAAAAATGATAGAATTTTCAATTACTTCCTAATTAAATTAGTAATAAATTGAAAGGTTGTGCATTTAATTATCAATCTAGGGTCATATCTTACTTACAAACTATCATGCATTGTATATTCAAGTGTAGTGTTGCTATTGATAAAGAGTTGTAGTACTTCTAATGTCACAAATCAAGATTTGAAGATACTTAATTAATTCACCAAACTATACTACTTCTTGAATTGTAGGAAAATAAATGTCACACTTGTAGAAAAAGGAAATTTCACTTGGAGAAGGTAATTACACTTGCTGAAATTAAATCACACTTGTATAAAGTAAATCACACTTTCAAAAAATAAATCACTCTTTTGGAAAGGAAATCACACTTGCAGAAAATAAATCACTCTTGCGGAAATTAAATCACAGTTCTAGAAAGTAAATCACACTTGCATAAAATAAATCACTCTTGGGGAAAGGAAGGTTACAATAATATCTAATGGTGACTTTCTCAAGTATGATGATAACCCTAACTTGTTGTAACAATTATGCGTTTGTACATTCAATGACAATTTGTAAAATTAATAGAATATCAATCTCAAATAGGCGAGGAACAAGGTTGTTACAAATAGGAAAGAAAAAAGAATAAAGTAAATCTACAAGCAGAGTTGCACCAACGTGAGTTGCAACAACGAAGCTACAACATGAAAAGTACTGCAACATGAGTTGCAGCAAAAGGAGTCGCAACAACATCTATGATTTCAAACCTACAGAGATTGAATCAACACTGAGTTGTATCTTAAGATTGTGGAATCCACAATAAAAACAAATTAGATATTAACCCCACTGGAGTTGCAATTATCCATTTATGAAATCTAGAATTGCAAAAATATGAAGAGACAAAATGACTACAGAATTAAATGAACAATCAAAGAAATGATAATCCTACTCTTGATGTATAGGAAGTACCTGACTTAGGAGGGGGGCCTACCTCCTTAGACAAGGAACTGGATTATGAAATAAAAATAGCACAAGTACTCATCACACCATCACACAAAAAAGAGAAGAAAAGGAAATTACATTGCAAAAATTTGGATTTTTACAATACAGTAAAATGTTATTGCCAAAATCCCTCCCTAAGCTGAAGGGAAGCTGGGTTTTTATTTTTTATTTTTTTAATACAATAGATTCAATGTCTAAATAAAACACATAGACAGATGGAAAACCATAAGAATCAGGTTGTTCATCCATTTACATTGATATTACCGAATTTTAGGAAAGAGAGGGAATATGTTGACTTGGATCGGGTCAACAACAATTGGTAGGAAAACTAATCTCTCTTTCGGTTTTCCACTTTCCTTCTGTCACATTTTTACGTGAGTATTTGTCTCTCACCAATGACTATAAATTTGACTGGTGTGTTGGAAGAATTTGTCTTGGAGTCACAACGATAGGGATGCATTCATATTTGTAGCAACTATGTCATGCTTGTAGCTGCAACACTTATAGAGGAGTTTCAACTTCCTAAAGGGAGTTGCAGCTAGTGTAATCACTCATGTATAGCAATGTTAGTGTAAGAAGGTAATTTTTCTTTGAGAATAAGTAAGAATAGCATAAAAATGGCATATGGGAAAAGATTCATACCTATGTGAAAATGTAATACAAATTGGATGAAAAATATAGCAAAAGAGAGTGAACAATAAAAAATGGTAAGGAAAAAGGTATTGGATGGGTGATAAAAACATGTCAATTTAGGCACCTATCAGACAATTAAAAGGTAGTGTTAAGTATGCAAAGGACATAAACAAATAATTTTTACCAATTACCAAGTCAACAAAATAAAAGGATAGCAGTATCGGATACAAACAATATACTGTAGATTAAGGTTGGTTTTCATTGATGTCAACCCTTGAAGAAAGCCGTATAGCACAAAGGATGAACTTGAAAGTGGTCCCCTTATGGTGAAATCCCTCATGGGAAGACGATTTGTGTATTGAGTTATCCTAGAAATATGGTTAGAGAACCCATGGTTATTTGTGGAATAATGAGATGAATGTCAGTGAATTTTTCAGTGAAAATATCCTAGATGGATAGATCTTGTCATGCCATTTCCATTGGTATGTGGAATTTCACATAACTCCTCACGGTTAAAGAGTTATGACCATAAGAAGTTGGAGAACCCAGGTTTGGGTAATGGACCCAAGTTTGTTTGATAGATAATAGTATWATTTTTTATATATTTGTAGGTAATACTATTCTATATGTATAGTACATGTCATTCCATTTCTGGTGGTATGTGGAATGTCACATAACTCTTCACAGTTTGAGAGTTATGGCCTTACGAAGTTGGAGGACCCTCATATGTCATCTAGAAGCCCCAAAAGATCAAAGTAGTCAAAGTGGTTTAAGATATTTTAGAAGGTAAATAATAAAGTGAAGTGATTGTACTATAATTTAAAGTGAATAAAAAATAAATTATTTAAATAATAAATTTAATGGAGAAATTAGAAGTGGGTTAACCCTAAAATAAGGAAAGTGAGCAAAGTGACCTAGAAGATGTTTTTAAGGAAGCTACTTAAAGAGTATAAATAAGAGGCAAGGCTCTATAATTTTGAATCACACTTGATAATATTGAATACCTATAGGTTTCTGAGGTTAAAAAATGACATTTAAGCTAAATTTCATAAGGAAGGTGAAGAAAAGAAGGCCATAATTCAAGGGAGGATAAATTCTTTTGATGATGCTTTCTAAGGTATGTTATTTACAAGTCATCTCACCATTTTCACAATACCTTTTTTTATAGAATGATTAAGAACATGAAATTTCTATTCCATTGAGGAAAAATATCCAATTATATGTGGTAAACAATTCATCTTGTGGTTCATTATATTTTTTGGAGTTACACTTCGTGGAAAATAGAGTTTGTGGCTAGTCCCGAAACTAGTCTAAAAAAGATGTTTCGAAAAAAAATGTCATAACTTCTTCATAACAGATCCAAATTCAGTAAGACCAAATGTGTTGGTTATAGTACCATATGTATTATGATTTTTAACATTTTCATATTGATTCAATAAATATTTCGTGCGGAGCATGCTCTACAAGGTCGCTCTCTAGAATAAACCATAATTCAACAAGGTATGCCATTTTTACTATAACTCCTTTTCTGAAAGGTTCCAAGTAGTGAAACTTGGAGGAATTGCATTAAATGCACTGAAGAACATTGTGTATCCGTTTCATTTAGTTATTCATTACAAGTACATAGTTATTTTTATTTCAATTTAGGGTTTTTGACTAATCCAAAACTAGTCATGTGAGACTAAAGAAACGTTTAATGAAAATGTTAGTCTCCTGTTGTTAAATTAAAGGAAGGTTTGCAGGTATGTGATAATATACACCAATTCTATTACAGATTTACAAATCATATTTGGATGATGAAATTGATGATGGCTTTTGGTTGAGGCACATGTTGGGTACATGGTTGAGACAAGTAGTTGATGAGTTGGCACATACATGAGGTGCATAGTTGATGATGTTGGTACATATTGATGAGTCATAGTTGATGAGTAGGTGACACGTTCTTTGTACATACTTGGTACATGGTTGGATGCACTTGTTTATGGTACAAGTTAATTACAGTTTGTTTGGTACAGGTTAGTGCATGGTTGATGCACTTGTTTATGGTACAGGTTGATTACAGGTTGTTTGGTACAGGTTGGTGCATGGTTGATGCACTTGTATATGGTACAGGTTGATTACAGGTTGAGGTACATGTTGATTCATGGTTTAGGTTTATTGGTATAGGTTTACGGTGGTATATCTCATAGTGATAGTGTGACAGTGGTTCCATCATTCTACTTCTACTTCAAGGCAGTTGGACGGGGCAAGGATAGGTGGTTGTAGCCACCTTCCAGTTGTAGCCGAAGAACATAGGGGGTTGTAGCCTCCTTCTAGTTATAGCTAGAGCATTGGGGAGTTTGAACTTCCCTCAGGTTATAGCATAAGAAACTAGGAAGTTGGAGCCTCCTTCTAGTTGCAGCTGGAAAACAAAGGAAGTTGGTGCTTCCAATAAATGTAATTCTTCAAGAAATATAAGAAAAAACATTCTGTTGTTTTCTCCTTCTTTGGGTTTCCACATAAAACACTGGTGTACTATGTATGTGTATGATTTTTCATTTGGTCATTGCTCATTATTGGATGATAATTCTACATTGATATAACACTTGGATTATTTGGTTAAAAATGATTATTATTGCTCTATTACTGATTCACCCCCACCCTCTCAGTAATCCAACAATTGGAATCAGAGAAGGTTCCTTCAGAAATCCATTTAACCAATGAAAGGTATATCATGGAGAGAAACAACTTGTATAAAAATGGAATACCACAGTTTAATGGACATAAGTATGATTTTTGGATCATAAGGATGAAGACATATATATAGGCATAGGGATTTGAAATTTGGAAATCAATTGTAGATGGATACACAGTACCAATAGTTCCACCAACAAATGACAAAACAATGAAACTCGGCCAGAATAATTCCAAAGCCACAAATGCACTTTTGAATGGTCTCAGTGAAACAGTATTCACCAAAGTTGCACATTATAAATACGCTAAAGATATTTGGGACAAGCTTCAAAATATTTATGAAGGAGATTCAAAAATCAAAGCAGCAAAGCTTCAAACTTACAGAGGTCAGTTCGAACAACCAAAGATGAAAGAAGATGATAATATTGCAACCTACTTTTTACGAGTCGAGGAAACAGTGAATGCAATCATAGGATTGCGAGAAGAAATTGAAGAATCTATAATTTTTCAAAAGGTACTAAGATCTCTTCCTATGATATTTGACCCTAAAATATCAGCACTAGAATAAAGATCATATCTAAACTCAATAAGAATGGACGAACTGCATGGAATCTTCACAGCATATGAAATGAGAACTGAACAAGAAAATCCAGATGTAAAAGAAGAAGCCTTCAGAGCATCCAAAAGATCAAATAAAAAACAAAAGCAACAAGAAAAACATAGCAACAACAGTGACGTCTCGAAATTTGATGAAGAAGTGGCCAACTTCGTAAAAATACTGAACAAGGGAACTGCCGGTAGGTATAGAGGTAAACTTCCTTTAATTTTTTTTAATTGTGATGGTATTGGTCATTTTGCTAACAAATGTCCTCATAAGAAAAATATTAATGATGAAGGTTACTCAAAAGGAAAACAAACATATAAAGGAAAAAGAACTACAGAGAAAGTTTTCAAGAAAATCTTATGCACCAAACAAGACATCTCATCATCAGATGAAGAGGAATTCAATGACAGTGAGACAAGAAGAGTTCTATTCATGGCAGTAGAAGACTCTAATAAAGAAGACTCTGAAGAATAATATGAAGAAGCCGAAGAAGAATATGAAGAAGTTGAAGAATAAATTGAAGAGGCAGAAGTTGACTACCGAGAAGAATTGATGTGTGCCATAGAAGTTATCAAAAGAGAAAACAAGAAAAAAAAGAAACTACAAGTAGAAATAGACAAGAAAGAAGGTACTCAAGAACTAGAACAAATGATAAAAAATTTGAAGTTTCAAATAGAAGAAGATAAAATAATTGAAGAAGCACTCAAAGAACAACTAGAAGAAAAGGAAAGGAACATTGGAAATTTGGAAGCAGAGATTGTTACATTAAGAAAGTATATTCAAAAGAAAAATATGCAGAATAGCTCAAAAGTTTTGGATGACATTATCAGTAGTAAAAAATCACATCTTGACAAGTCTGGACTTGAATACAATTAGAAAGAAAAGGGATCAAGTTCCAAAACAACAGAGCAAGAAATATATCCAAAAAGCTATGCATAAACGATCAGAGGGGATATGAAGATATACACGGAATATTACAGGGACACTCCTCCACCGAGAAGATTCAGATTTCAGAATCAACAACAGACAGATAGGCCTCAAGAAGAAGAGGGATTCATAAGAGCACCTCCTTTCAGAAAATCTTCAACTCCTAGGTATCAAAATATATTTTTTGGTTTATGTTATGCATGTAATAATTTTGGACATAAAGTTGTGAATTGTAGAGATAATAGTAGGAACATTAAGAACTTTGAAATTCATACACAAAAGGGTTATCCAAGAAGGCCTAGTGAAACACAGAGAAGAAGTTGCAATAGGTTTGAATCTTTGAGAATTGAAGTGGAATGTTACAAATGTAAAAACTTTGGACACATGGCCAAAGATTTCAGAATGACAGTCCATCCTAGAGAACTGCAACAAAATAACAACAGTCACAGACATGAACCTCAGAAAAGGGCATGGATAAGAAAGAAGAATTAGTATAGAAATGAAGAATGAACACTCGCTCTACACGCTAAGAAGA
Source organism: Picea engelmannii (assembly GCA_009831015.1). Lineage (NCBI taxonomy): Eukaryota > Viridiplantae > Streptophyta > Pinopsida > Pinales > Pinaceae > Picea > Picea engelmannii. Next base: position 1,585,241 of record ML778997.1, read on the forward strand.
AGAAACATGGTTGTTATGTTGACATTGGCTATTCAAAACACATGACAGGTGATAGAGACAGGTTTCTTACATTAATAAAGGAAATAGATGGATCAGTCTCCTTCGGAAATGATGATTCAACTAAAATCATTGGAAAAGGCACAATCAGAATTGGGAACAAGAATACAAAGGCAGAAAATGTTCTACTAGTAGAAGACATCAAACATAATATTCTAGTGTGAGTCAAATGTGTGACCAAGTTCATAAAGTTACTTTCGATTCACAAAAGTGTGAGATAAGAAAAGAAGATTCAGAAAAATTGATTTCTACAATTGCAAGAACTTCAAGCAACATATATGTGTTAAGTGAAATTGGAAATGCAAATTTTTGTCTAGGAAAGGAAGATGAAAGTTGGCTATGGAACAAAATAAGGGGTTACATACATTTTGATAACCTTCTCAAAGTTAGCAAAAGAGAAGCAGTCAAGAAATTCCCCAAATCACGAAACCAACCAACGCTTTATGCAAGCATTGTCAACAAGGAAAGAAAACAAAGACCAAGTTCAAATCAAATGAATATTCAACGACAAGATCACTGGAAATTGTGCACATTGATCTAGTTGGGCCAACTACAACAAGGGGTTTAAAAGGTGATAAATACTTTATGTTATTAGTTGATGATTATACAATAATGACTGCAGTTTGCTTTCTCAAGAATAAGTTAGAAGCTTTTGAAAACTTTAAGATCTACAAGGAAATGGTTGAAAATGAAATGGATTCATAAATCAAATGTTTGAGATTTTATAATGGAGGAGAGTTCACTTAAAAGGAATTTATGTACTACTGCAGCAGTCATGGAATAAAAAGCCAATTCTCCATTGCTAGGACACCTCAACAAAATGAAATTGTTGAAAGAAAGAACATGACAGTACATGAAATAAATTGAACAATGCTAATGGATTCCAAATTGACAGATATATTTTGGACATATGCAGTGCATACAACATTTCACATTAAAAAGTCAGTAATGCTCAGAAACAACACTGACAAAACTCCCTACGAACTATGCAACGAAAGACCAACAAATGTGAAGCACTTTAGAGTTTTTGGAAGCAAATGCTACATCAAAAGAGAATATGGAAGAATGAGAAAGTTTTACTCTCATGTGGACAAAGGAGTACTTGTTGGTTACTCAAGTACAAGGAAATCATACAAGTGTTACAATTTGAGATTGAACAAAGTTGTGGAAAGCATCAATGTAACAATTGATGAAATTGACAGAACATAATAAAATGAAGAAGAAAATGAATCAATGGAACAACCTTTTGAATAAGAAGCAAAAGATGAAAAATAAGTAGAAGAGGAAGATGAAGATAATTTGACAGAAACAGAAGATCAAGTTCAACAAGTATCTCCAAAGACACCTAGCATATGAGTACAGAAGAATCATCCTTCAGATCAGATTATTGGAAACAAAGATGCAGGAGTTGAGAATAGAAGAAGAATACATTCACTAGAACAAACACACCTAGCACTCTTATCTACAATTGAACCAAACTGTTTTGAAGAAGCCAACAAGGATGAATTTTGGAATAAGGCCATGGATGAAGAATTGGATCAAAATTTGAAAAATGACACTTGGGATTTGGTTCCAAGACCAAAGAATATGTTAAGCCCTAAATAGTGGCTCATTACCCCTTAATTGGGGCATATTACATTAGTAATGTTATTTTATTTATGTCATCTTTAGTTGTAATTATACCTCCTAGTCTCCTATATATACTAAGGAGACATTTTCATTTGGAATCATCTTGTAATTGAACATTTATGTGGGAATAAGGAGGTTTCCCCCTCAACGAGGCTTATTATCTAAATTTATCTCTTTTTCAAGGTGTTGAGTACTTATTCTGATGCTTTTCTATACTATATTGATATTTGGTTCCTAACATATGGTATCAGAGCTCAAGGTCTTGGGGTTTCGCTGCTACATCTGAGACACCTTGACATTTTCGCTATAACTTGTTTTCTACAATAATTTAGAAGGAATGTATTGGAGGATATTTAGTAGATGGAGCATGGTACTTTGGGTTAAAATTTCAGCTCCTGGGGCCTTATACTTCCGTAGATACATCTTTTCTAAGAAGGGTTCTGAAATCATCTTGAATTGCGTCATTGCGGAATTATTGCTATTAAACTTTTTATGTAATGTTTCAGTCCCTGAAATCTGAAGCCTATTCATAGAAATTAGTAAGGTATCTTTGGTAACAATTTCAGATTTTGGGTCATCTTAAATTTGAAGATAAACCCCGTGGAAGATAGGGTATATAACTAGTCCTATTGACTAGTATCAAGCAGGTGTTCTGGGTAAAACAATCATAACTTATTCCTAGAGTATCCAAATTGAGTGAGACTAGTTGAATTGGATAGTGGATAGACCGTAGTAGTTTTGGTACGAGTTTTAGAATTTTATAATAATTATTTTGTGTGGGGCATGCTATACAAATGAGATATCCCGGAAAGGAAAAAAATCAACAAGTTGTGGGGAAGTTACCGTAAATTCCACTTGACACATCCAATTTTGATCAGACTCATGGAATTGCAGAGAAGAATTATCAGAGACCTACAAAAAAAAAAATTTCATACTCAAAAGGGCCGAAATTTTGGAGATACAATAAAAGGAATATTGTCTAGCAAAGCCACCTCAAAATCAAGGTTTAAAGTGATACTTGGCCAACATGCCACCAAAAAAGGGAACTTCTACACCAAATAAGCCTCTAGAAAATCCTACTTGGAATCTTGATGAAGGTGAAGAAATGCGTAGGGATATAAATGATTTAAAAAAGAAGACAGTAACAAAATATGAACTACAGGAGCTAGAATCTAAGTTGGAGGCAAATATGGATGGTTTAAAACAGGAGATCATGGAAGGATTGAAAATTTTCGAAATAGAGAGGACACCTGAAAGTGAAAATATATCCCATGAAATTAATGATGAGGACACAAGGAAGGTGAATCAAGAATGGAGAAACTCCAACTTTGGGTTGAATACCAACCATGTTCCTAAGATCTATATAAGGAAGTTTGATGGCAAGGACCCTATCACATGGATACTTCAGATGTAGCAATTCTTTGATCTACATAATGTGCCACATACACAAAAGGCATGAATTTCTTCTTTATATTTAGAACCCAATCAATTTGTATGGTATCGATGGCTTTGTTCTCGCAAATCACTCGTCACTTGGACAATTTTCA
>ML778997.1:1591054-1610586 GCA_009831015.1 Picea engelmannii
AATGACGAAAAAGTGTGGACTCTCGTTCAAAGGTTGCAACGGGATTCCAGTACATCAGATACATTTACATGGAAAAATGATTCACTATGGTACAAAGATCGCTTATATTTATGTAAGAACTCCCAACTCAAGCAAAAGGTACTATTGGAATTGCACACCTCTCCAATAGGAGGGCACTCGGGATTTTTAAAAACCTACCATAGGGTCAAGAAGGAATTTTTTGGGATGGCCTTAAAATTGATGTTCAAAGGTTTGTGGCAGAATGTTTGGGTTGCCAACCAAATAAGGTGGAAAAAATTAAGACCCCGGGTATTTTACAACCATTAGCCATCCCAAGTCAGCGCTGGGAGGAGGTTTCCATGGACTTCATCACAGGGTTATTGAAGTCTGAAGGAAAGAGTGTCATGATGGTGATTGTTGATAGACCGACCAAGTACGCACACTCTTTTTCACTTTCTCACCCCTTCAAATCTAGTATAGTTGCCACCGCATTCATAGAGACAGTTCAAAAGCTACATGGTAGCCCAAAGATTATTGTAAGTGACAGAGATCCCATCTTCACTAGACATTTTTGGACAGAATTATTTTCTTGTTTGGGTACTCAATTGGATCATAACTCATCCTACCATCCTCAATCTAATGGAAAAATTGAGATAGTGAACAAATGTTTGGAAGGATACCTTCGCTGCTTTGTATCTGATGAAAAAACACAATGGTTCAAATGGTTACCCTTGGTAGAATGGTGGTATAACACTTCCTTTCATACTACAACAAAAATGACACCATTTATGGAACTCTATGGATACCACCCTCCTTCCATCACTTCTTCTCTAAAAGAAAAATCTAAGGTTCAAGTAGTGGAAGATCACATCGAGCATCAACAACAAGTTCTCCAAATATTAAAGGACAACCTGACCATGGCACATAATCGCATGAAACAACAAGGAGATCACCATCGTAGTGAAAGAAGTTTTGAAGTAGGGGATTTGGTGTTTTTAAGACTACAACCATACAAACAGATGTCCCTCAAGCAAGCCAAGAAGGATAATAAATTAATACCAAAGTACTATGGCCCTTATAAGGTGTTGCAAAATATTGGTACTATGGCATACAAATTGGATTTGCCTGCATCTTCACAAGTACACCCAGTTTTCCATGTTTCATGCTTAAAGCAGGTTATAGGTGACAATATCCTAGTTCAAACTATATTTCCAGAACTTGACGAGGAAGGAAAAATCATATTGGAAACTGAAGCCATCACTGACACAAGAATTTGCTAGCTAAGGAATAGATCCATTTCAGAGTATCTCATTAAATGGAGGAAACTACCGACTGAAGATTCTACATGGGAAGATGATTCTTTTATACAGAAGCATCCAGATTTACTCAAGCGTTGCAGAAAACACTTGTCTCATGGGGAGGGGCATGTTAAGCCCTAAATAGTGGCTCATTACCCCTTAGTTGGGGCATATTACATTAGTAATTTTATTTTATTTATATCAAATTTAGTTGTAATTATACCTCCTAGTCTCCTATATATACCAAGAAGACATTTTCATTTGGAATTATCTTGTAATTGAACATTTATGTGGGCATAAGGAGGTTGCCCCATCGAAGAGGCTTATTATCTGAATTTATCTCTTTTTCAAGGCGTTGAGTACTTATTCTGAGGTTTTTCTATGCTATATTGATATTTGGTTCCTAACATAATAAGAATGTGATCGACACAAAATGGGTTTTCAAGAATAAATTGAATGAAGATGGATAGGTTACAAGGAACAAAGCTAGATTGGTATGTAAATGATATGCACAGATTGAAGGAATCGACTTTGAAGAGACATTTTCCCCAGTTGCCAGAGTTGAAGCAATCTGTTTTCTTTTAGCTTATGCATGCTCCAAAAATATGAAAGTGTATCAGATGGACATAAAATCATCTTTTCTGAATGGGGAACTTGAAGAAGAAATCTACATTTAACAACCATAAGGATTTCAATTGTCAGAGAACACATATTATGTGTGTAAATTAAATAAGGCCTTGTATGGTCTAAAATAGACTCCTAGAGCATGGTATTCTAGACTTCATAAGTATCTACAATAGGCACGGTTTAGGACAGGAAGTGAAGACAACAACCTCTACATCAAGGTAAGTCAAGGTAATATTTTATTAATTAAATTTTGTGTTGATGATATTATTTTTGGTAGTGATGATGACAGGTTAAGCCAAAAATTTGCAAAGGATATGCAGAATGAATTTGAAATGTTGTTACTTGGAGAACTATCCTTCTTTATAGTACTTCAAATACAACAAAGTAACCAAGGAATTTTTATTTCTCAAACCAAGTATATCATAGAAATGCTAAAGAGGTTAGGAATTGAAGATTGCAAGCCAGTTATCACTCCCATGCAAACCAATTGAAAGTTGAGCACAGATGATGAGTCAAAGTCTAAATATCAGTGGAAATATAAGTCAATGATTGGCATCCTAATATATGTGATGGCATCCAGACCAGATGTAATGTAGGAAGTGAATATGATTAGTAGTGAAGAGGATTTTCAGATATCTCAAAGGAACAGAAGAGTTTGGATTATGGTCTCCAAAAGGAAAAGATCTATCACTTATTGCCCACACAGATGTATATTGGGCAGGTTGTATCAATGACTAATGAAGCACTAGTGGAGGAGTGTTCTACTTGGGTGATTGTTTAGTATCATGGCTAAGAAAGAAACAATCATCAGTATATTTATCTATAGTCGAGGAAGAATATATTGCAACAACATCATGTTGTACATAGGTTCTTTGGATGAAACAAACTCTGACAGATATATAGGTTAAGTATGATGAGCCCATTCCAATATATTGTGATAATACAAGTGCTATCGGTATCTCAAAGAAATCGATGATGCACTCCAAGACGAAGCACATTCCAATCAAGTATCACTTTCTATGGGAGTAGGTTGCTGAAAAGAACATCAGAGTTGAGTATGTGGGCACAAAAGAACAAGTGACAGACATCTTTCAAAAACCACTTCCACTGGAAGCCTTTGAGTATATTCTCTAGAGACTTGGAGTTATCTACTCCAAAATGAATGATTTTGAATTCTTAACTTATATGTCTTAGATGTACATGGGGAAGCACCATAGAGAGGAAAATTCAGTCAGGGGGAGAAACCTCGAATGGAAAGATACCTTTTCCATTTATGAAAAAGGGGCAGAGATTAATTAAATGCAGAGGATAGAGGAATGGTTCTAGGGGTATCAATTTTCACAGAGATGCAGAGGATAGAGGCATGTTTCCAGGGGGAGCATGAGTGATATGACTTTAGTATTGAATGACATAATTTCATTTTTTCATCAGAGTGTTGCCATCAATTCCAATTGGTGAGATTATTGATTAAGGTTAGTTTTCATTGATTTCAACCCTTGAATAAATCTCGATAGCACAAAAGATGAACTCTAAAGTGGTTCCCTTATGGTGAAATCCCTCACGCGAAGACGCTTTGCAGATTGAGTTATCCTAGAAGCATGGTTAGAGAACCCATGATTATTTGTGGAATAATGAGATGAAGGTCAGTGAATTTGTCAGTGAATCTATCCTATATGGATATTTCTTGTCATTCCATTTCCTGTGGTATGTGGAACGTCACATAAATCCTCACGGTTAGAGAGTCATGGCCATAAGAAGTTGGAGAATCCAGGTCTGGGTAATGGAATCAAGTTTGTTTGATGGATAATGGTATGAGTTTTGATATATTTGTAGGTAATACTATTCTACATGGATACTAAATTTCATTCCATTTTTTGTGGTATGTGGAATGTCACATAACTCCTCACGGTTTGAGAGTTATGGCCGTACGAAGTTGGAGGACCCTCATATGTCATGTAGAAGCTCCAAAAGGTCAAAGTAGTCAAAGTAGTTTAAGAGATTTTAGAAGGTAAATAATAAAGTGAAGTGATGAGTGTAATATAATTCAAAGCGAATAAAAAATAAATTATTTAAATAATAAATTTAATGGAGAAATTAGAAGTGGGTTAACCCTAAAATAAGGAAAGTGGACAAAGTGACCTAGAAGATGTTTTTAAGGAAGCTAATTGGAGAGTATAAATAAGAGGCAAGGCTCTATAATTTTGGATCACACTTGAAAATATTGAATATCTATAGGTGTATGAGGTAACCAAAGTATAGCTAAGCTGAATTTTATAAGGAAGGTGAAGAAAATAAGGCCGAAATTCAAGGGAGGATACATTCTTTTGATGATGCTTTCTAAGGTATGTTATTTACAGGTCATCTCACCATTTTTGCAATAAATGTTTTTCTAGAATGATTCAGACTGTGAAATTTCTATTCCATTGAGTAAACATATCCAAGTATATGTGGTAAAAAATTCATCTTCTGGTTCATTGTATTTTTTGAGTTACACTCCGTGGAAAATAGGGTTTGTGGCTAGTCCTGAAACTAGTCTAAAACAAGGGTTTCACAAAACAACATCATGACTTCTTTATAACAGATCCAAATTCAGTAAGAAAAAATGTTTTGGTTAAAGTACATTCTTTAGTATCCTTTGTAACATTTTTAGATCGATTCAAAAAATATTCCATGCGGGCCATTCTCTACAAGGTCGCTCTCTAGAATAAGCCAGAATTCAACAAGGTATGCCATTTTCTCTATAACTCCTTTTATGATAGGTTTCAAGTAGTGAAACTTCGAGGAATTGCATAAAACACACTAAAGAACATTGTGTATCAGTTTCAGATATTTATTCATTACAGGTACATAGTTATGATTATTTCAATTTAGGTTTGTTGACTAATCCAAAACTAGTCATGTGAGACTAAAGAAAAGTTTGATGAAAATTCTAGTCTCTTGTTGTTAAAGTCAAGGAAGGTTTGCAAGTATGTGACCATATACACTAGGTCTATTACAGAGTTACAAATCATATTTGGATTATGAAATTGATGAGGGCTTTCGTTTGAGGTACATGTTGGGTACATGGTTGAGACAAGTAGTTGATGAGTTGGCACATACATGAGGTGTATAGTTGATGATGTTGGTACATATTGATGAGTAATAGTTGATTAGTAGGTGACACATGATTGGTACATGGTTGGATGCACTTGTTTATGGTATAGGTTGATTACAGGTTGTTTGGTACAGGTTGGTGCATGGTTGATGCACTTGTTTATGGTATAGGTTGGTGCATGGTCGATGAACTTTTTTATGGTACAATTTGATTACAGGTTGAGGTACAGGTTGATGCATATTTTATGCATGGTTCATTTTTATTGGTACAGGTTTACAACGGTATATCTCACCGTGATAGTGTGACAGTGGTTCCATCATTCTACTTCTACTTCAGGGAAGTTGTATGGGGAAAAGACATGTGGTTGTAGCCACCTTCCAGTTGTAGTTGGAGAACATATGGAGTTGTAGCCTCCTTTTGGTTGTAGCCATAGAATTGGGGAGTTGGATCTTCCTTCAGGTTGTATCCTAAGAAACTAGGAGGTTGGAGCCTCCTTCTAGTTGCAGTTGGAAAATAAAGAAAGTTGGTGCTCCCAATGAATGTAGTTCTTCAAGACATATAAGAAAAAACATTCCCTGGTTTTATCTCGCTTTGGGTTTCCACGTAAAAAAAGGGTGTACTGTGTATGTGTATGATTGTTCATTTGTTCATTATTGGATGATAATCCTACATTGATATAACACTTGGATTATTTGGATAAAAAGTATTATTATTGATCTATTACTGAGTCACCCCCCCTCTCAGTAATCCAAAAATTGGAATTAAAGAAGGTTCCTTCAGAAATCAGTTTAGCAACTAAAAGGTAGATCATGGAGAACAAAAACATCTATGAAAATGGAATACCATAGTTTGATGGACAAAAGTATGATTTTTGGAGCATAAGGATGAAGACATATATACATGCACATGGATTTGAAATTTGGAAATCAATTGTAGATGGATACACAACACCAACAGTTCCACCAACAAATGACAAAGCAGTGAAATTCGGTTAGAATAATTCCAAATCCACATATGCACTTTTGAATGGTCTCACTGAAACAGTATTCACCAAAGTTGCACATTGTAAATCCGCTAAAGATATTTGGGACAAGCTTCAAAATATTTATGAAGGAGATTCAAAAGTCAAATCAGAAAAGCTTCAAACTTATAGAGGTCAGTTCGAAAAAAAAAATTTGAAGGAAGAGAATATTGCAACCTACTTTTTACGAGTCGATGAAATAGTGAATGAAATCATAGGATTGGGAGAATAAATCGAAGAATATGTAATTTTTCAAAAGGTAATAAGATCTCTTCCTATGAGATTTGACCCTAAGATATCAGCACTAGAAGAAAGATCTGATCTAAGCTCAATAATCATGGACGAACTACATGGAATCTTCACAGCATATGAAATGAGAACTGAACAAGAAAATCTAGATGTAAAATAAGCAGCCTTCAAAGCATCCAAAAGATCAAAGAAAAAGGAAAAGAAACAAGAAGAACATAGCAACAACAATGACGTCTCAAAATATGATGAAGAAGTGGCCAAATTCGTCAAAAGATAGAATAAGGGAACTGCCGGTCAATATAGAGCTAAGCTTCCTTTAATTTGTTTTAATTGTGATGGTATTGGTCATTTTTCTAACAAATGTCCTCATAAGAAAAAGATAAATGATGAAGGTTACTCAAAAGGAAAAAAAAAAAAACATATAAAGGCAAAAGAACTACAAATAAAATTTTCAAGAAAAGATTAAGCACCAAAGAAGACATCTCATCATCAGTTGAAGATGAAGTCAGTGAAAGTGAGACAGGAAGAGTTATATTCATGGAAGTAGAAGACTATGATAATGAAGACTCCGAAGAAGAATATGAAGAAATCGAAGAATAAATTGAAGAGGCGGAAGTTGACTATCGAGAAGAATTGATGTGTGTCATAAAAGTTATCAGAAGAGAAAAGAAGAAAATCAAGAAACTACAAGCAGAACTAGACAAGAAAGAAGATACTCAAGAACTAGAACAAATGATCACAAATTTGAAGGCTCAAATAGAAGAAGATAAAAGAATTGAAGAATCACTCAAAGAACAACTAGAAGAAAAGGACAGGAACATTGAAAATTTGGAAGCCGAGATTGTCACATTAAGAAAGGATATTCAAAATAAAAATATGTAGAATATCTCAAAAGTTTTGGATGACATTATCAGTAGTAAAAAATCTCATCTTGGAAAGTCTGAACTTGGATACAATCAAATAGAAAAGGGATCAAGCTCAAAAACAACAGATCAAGAAACATATCCAAAAGGCTATGCAGAAACAATCAAAGGGGATAGGAAGATATATAAGGAAGATTACAGGGACACTCCTCCACCGAGAGATTCATATTTCATAATCAACAACAGACATATAGGCCTCAAGAAGAATAAGGATTCATAAGAGCACCTCCTTTCATAAGATCTTCAAATCCTAGGTATCCAACTATATTTTTTGGTTTATGTTATGCATGTAATGATTTTGGACATAAAACTATGAATTACAGAGCTAACAACAGGAACATAAAAAACTTTGAAAGTCATACACAAAAGGGCTATCCAAGAAGGCCTAGTGAAACACAGATAAGAAGTTACAACATGTTTGAATATTTGAGGACTGGAGTGGAATGTTACAAATGTAACAAATTTGGACACATGGACAAAGATTGCAGAATGGCAGTCCCTCCTAGAGAACCGCAACAGAATAATAACAGTCACAGACAAGAAACTCAGAAAAGTACATGGACAAGAAAGAAGAATCAATATAGCAATGAAGAATGCACACTCGCTCTACAAGTTAAGCAGAAGAAACATGGTTGGTATGTTGATAGTGGTTGTTCAAAACACATGATAGGTGATAGAGACAATTTTCTTACATTAACAAAGGAAAGAGATGGACCAGTCTCCTTCGGAAATGATGATTCAACTAAAATCATTGGAAAAGGCACAGTTAGAATTGGGAATAAGAATACAAAGGAAAAAAAATTTCTACTAGTAGAATATATGAAACATAATCTTCTAAGTGTGAGTCAAATGTGTGACCAAGGTCATAAATTTACTTTTTATTCACAAAAGTGCGAGATAAGAAAAGAAGGTTCAGGAAAATTGATTGCTACAGTTGCAAGAACTTCAAGGAACATATATGTGTTAAGTGAAATTGGAAATGAAAAGTGTTGTTTAGGAAAGGAAGATGAAAGTTGGCTATGGAACAGAAGAATGGGTCACATACATTTTGATAACCTTTTCAAAGTCAGCAAAAGAGAAGCAGTCAGATAAATGCCCCAGATCATGAAACCAATCAACACTTTATGCAAGCATTGTTAAGAAGGAAAGCAAACAAAGACCTTGTTCAAATCAAAGGAATATTCAATGACAAGACCACTGGAAATTGTGCACACTGATCTAGTTGGACCAACTACAACAAAGGGTTTAAAAGGTGAGAAATATTTTATGTTATTAGTTTATGATTATACAAGAATGATTGCAGTTTACTTTCTCAAGAATAAGTCAGAAGATTTTGAAAACTTTAAGATCTACAAGGAAATGGTTGAAAATAAAATGGATTCAAAAATCAAATGCTCAAGATTTGATAATGGAGGAGAGTTCACTTCAAAGGAATTTATGGACTACTGCAATAGTCATGGAATAAAAAGGCAATTCTCCATTGCTAGGACACCTCAACAGAATCGATTTGTTGAAAGAAAGAACATGACAGTACAGGAAATGGATCGAACAATGCTAATGGATTTCAAATTGACAGATATATTTTGGCACAGACAATGCATACAACATTTCAAATTCAAAACAAAGTAATTCTCAGATACAACACTGAAAAAAATCCCTACGAGCTATGGAAAGGAAGACCAACAAATGTGAATCACTTCATAGTTTTCGGAAGCAAATGCTACAGCAAAAGAGAAGATGGAAGAATGGGAAAGTTTGACTCTCGTGTGGACAAAGGAGTACTTGTTGTATACTCAAGTACAAGGAAATAATATAAGTGTTACAATATGAGATTGAACAAAGTTGTGGAAAGAATCAACGTAACAATTGATGAAACGGGCATACCAGAATCAAAGGAAGAAGAAAATGAATCAATGGAACAACCTTTTGAAGAAGAAGCTGAAGATGAAAAATAAGTAGAAGAGGAAGATGAAGAGAATCTGATAGAAACATAAGAGCAAGTTCAACAAGTGTCTCCAAAGACACCTAGAATACAAGTACATAAGAATCATCCTTCGGATCAGATTATCGTAAACAAAGATGCATGAGTTGAGACTAGAAGAAGAATTCGTTCACCAGAACAAACACACCTAGCACTCTTATCTACAATTGAACCAAATTGTTTTGAAGAAGCCAACAAGGATGAATTTTGGAAAAAGGCCATGGATGAAGAATTGGATCAAATAGAGAAAAATGACACTTGCGAATTGGTTCCAAGACCAAAGAATAAGAATGTGATCTGCACGAAATAGGTTTTTCAAGAATAAATTGAATGAAGATGGACAGGTTACAAGGAAAAAAGATAGATTGGTATGTAAAGGATATGCACGGATTGAAGGAATCGACTTTGAAGAGACAGTTTCCCCAGTTTCCAGAGTGGAATAAATCCATTTTCTTTTAGCTTATGCATGCTACAAAAATATTAAAGTGTATCAGATGGACATAAAATCATCTTTTTTAAATGGGGAACTTGAAGAAGAAGTCTACATTGAACAACTAGAAGGATTTCATTTGTCGGAGAACGCATATTATGTGTGTAAATTAAAGAAGGCCTTGTATGGTCTAAAATAGGCTCCTAGAGCATGGTACTCTAGATTTGATAAGCATCTATTGTAGGCAGGGTTCAAAAAAGGAAGTGCGGACAACAACCTCTACATCAAGGTAAGTCAAGGTAATATTTTATTAATTAAAGTTTATGTTGATGATATTATTTTTGGTAGTGATGATGGCAGCTTAAGCCAGAAATTTGCAAAGGATATGCATAATGAATTTGAAATGTCATTACTTGGAGAACTATCCTTCTTTTTGGGACTTCAGATACGTCAAAGCAACTAAGGAATGTTTATTTCTCAAACCAAGTATATCATAGAAATGATAAAGAGGTTCAGAATGGAAGATTGCAAACGAGTTATCACTCCCATGCAAACTAGTTGCAAGTTGAGGAAATATGATGATTAAAAGTCTACAAATCAGAGGCAATATAGGTCAATGATTGGCAGCCTACTATATGTGACATCATCTAGACCATATGTAATGCATACAGTTGGACAGGTGGCACGATTTCATGCAGCATCAAAGGAATCACACGTATTAGCAGTGAAGAGGATTTTCAAATATCTCAAAGGAACATAAGAGTTTGGATTATGGTATCCAAGAGGAAAGGATCTATCACTTATTGCCTACACAGAAGTATATTGGGAAGGTTGTATTGATGACCGATGAAGCACCAGTGGAGCAACGTTCTACTTGGGTGAGTGTTTAGTATCATGGTTAAGAAATAAACAATCATCAATATCTTTATCTACAACCAAGGCATAGTATATTGCAGCATCATCATGTTGTACAAAGGTTCTTTGGATGAAAAAAACTCTTACAGATATACAGGTTGAGTCTGATGAGCCCATTCCAATCTATTGTGATAATACAAGCATCATCAGTATCTCAAAGAACCTAGTGATGCACTCCAAAATGAAGAACATTCCAATCAAGTATCACTTTCTACGAGAGCAGGTTGCAAAAAATAACATCAGAGTTGAGTATGTGGGAACAAAAGAACAAGTGCCAGACACATTTACAAAACCACTTCAATGGGAAGCCTTTGAGTATCTTCGTTAGAGCCTCAGAGTTATTTCTACTCCAAAATGAATTCTTTTGAATGCTTATCTTATATGTCTTAGATGTACAAGAGGAAACACCATAAACAAGACAATTCAGTCAGGGGAAGCAACCCAAGATGGAAAGATACCTTTTCCATTGATGAAAAGGGGGAGAGATTCATTAGATTCCTAGGATAGAGGAATGGTTCTAGGGGGAGAAATGGTCATAGATATGCAGAGGACAGAGGCATGTTTCCAGGGGGAGCATGAGTGATATGACTTCGGTATTGCATGACATAATTTTAGTTTTACATCAGAGTGTTGCCATTAATTACAAAGGGGGAGATTTTTTTATTAAAGTTGGTTTTCATTTATGTCAACCCTTGAATAAATCCTGATAGCACAAAGGATGACCTCCAAAGTGGTCCCCTTATGGTGAAATCCCTCATGAGAAGACGCTTTGCAAATTGAGTTATCCCAGAAGTATGGTTAGAGAAACCATGATTATTTATGAAATAATGAGATGAAGGTCAGTGAATTTTTTAGTGAAACTATCCTAGATGGATATATCTTGTCATTCCATTTACGATGGTATGTGGAACGTCACATAACTCCTCACAGTTAGAGAGTTATGACCATAAATTGGAGAACTCAGGTTTGGGTAATGGACCCAAGTTTGTTTGATGGATAATGGTATGAGTTTTGATATATTTGTAGGTAATAATATTCTATATGGATAGTACATGTCATTCCATTTCTGGTGGTATGTGGAATGCTACATAACTCCTCACGGTTTGAGAGTTATGGCCTTACGAAGTTGGAGGACCCTTATATGTCATCTAGAAACTCCAAAAGGTCAAAGTAGTCAAAGTGGTTTAAGAGATTTTAGAAGGTAAATAATAAAGTGAAGTGATGAGTGTACTATAATTCAAAGTGAATACAAAATAAATTATTTAAATAATAAATTTAATGGGTAAATTAGAATTGGGTTAACCCTAAAATAAGGAAAGTGGGCAAAGTGACCTAGAACATGTTTTTAAGGAAGCTATTTGGAGAGTATAAATAAGAGGCAAGGCTCTATAATTTTGGATCACACTTGAGCATATTGAATATCTATAGGTGTATGAGGTAATCAGAGGATATATAAGATGAATGTCATAAGGAAAGTGAAGAAAAGAAGGTTGAAATTCAAGGGAGGATAATTTTTTTTGATGATTCTTTCTAAGGTATGTTATTTACAGGTCATCTCACCATTTTCACAATATGTTTTTTTTTTGAATGATTCAGACCATGAAATTGCTATTCCATTGAGAAAACATATCCAAGTATATGTGGTAAGAAATTCATCTTGTGTTTCATTGTATTTTTGGATTTAAACTCCGTGGAAAATAGGGTTTGTGGCTAGTCCTGAAACTAGTCTAAAACAGGTGTTTCGTGAAAAAATGTCATAACTTCTTCATAAAATATCCAAATTCATTAAGACCAAATTTTGTGTTAGAGTATAGTCTGTAGTATGTTGTGTAACATTTTTAGATCGATTCAACAAATATTCCATGTGGGTCACTCTCTACAAGGTCGCTCTCTAGAATACACCATAATTCAACAAGGTATGCCATTTTTTCTATAACTCCTTTTCTGAGAGGTTTCAAGTAGTGAAAGTTGGAGGAATTGCATAAAACAAATTGAAGAAAATTGTGTATTAGTTTCAGATCGTTATTCATTACAGGTACATAGTTATTATTATTTCAAGTTAGGGTTGTTGACTAATCCAAAACTTGTCATGTGAGACTAAAGAAAAGTTTGATGAAAATGCTAGTCTCTTGTTGTTAAAGTCAAGGAAGGTTTGTAGGTACGTGATCATATACACTAGGTCTATTACAGAGTTACAAATTATATTTGGATGATGAAATTGATGAGGGATTTTGGTTGAGGTACATGTTGGGTACATGATTGAGACAAGTAGTTGATGAGTTGGCACATACATGAGGTGTATAGTTGATGAGTTGGCACATACATGAGGTGTATAGTTGATGATGTTGGTACATATTGATGAGTCATAGTTGATGAGTAGGTGACACATAATTGGTACATACTTGGTACAAGGTTTGATGCACTTGTTTATGGTACATGTCGATTACAGGTTGTTTGGTACAAGTTGGTGCATGGTTGATGCACTTGTTTATGGTACAAGTTGATTACAGGTTGTTTGGTACAGGTTGGTGCATGGTTGATGCACTTGTTTATGGTACAGGTTGATTATAGGTTGAGGTATAGGTTGATTCATTGTTGATGCATTGTTCAATTTTATTGGTACAGGTTTACAATGGTATATCTCACAGTGATAGTGTGACAATGGTTCCATCATTCTACTTCTACTTGAGGGCAATTGGACGGGGACAGGAAAGGTGGTTGTAGCCACCTTATGGTTGTAGCCATAGAACATAGGGGGTTGTAGCCTCCTTCTAGTTGTAGCCAGAGAATTGGTAAGTTGGAGCTTCCCTCAGGTTGTATTATGAGAAACTAGGAGGTTGGAGCCTCCTTCCTGTTGCAGCTAGAAAACAAAGGAAGTTGGTGCTTCCAATGAATGTAATTCTTGAAGAAATATATGAAAAAGTGTTATGTGGTTTTCTCCTGCTTTGGGTTTCCATGTAAAACACTGGTTTACTGTGTATGTGTATGATTTTTCATTTGTTCATTGCTCATTATTGGATGCTAATTCTACATTGATATAACACTTGGATTATTTTGTTAAAAAGGATTATTATTTATCTATTACTAATTCAGCCCCCCTCTCAGTAATCCAACATAGACTATATACCAATAAGAAAGTATTATGTTATTATGATTTGTCCTCTGTTGTTGTGTATCTGGTTTCATAACATTTTTTCTATGGGATTTTGTTGAAGAAACTGTATGTGGTAGCTATTTTGGGTTAATAATCGCCTGCAATGTCTTCTTAACTCAATTATCAATATCATTTTTTATGGGTGGGATGGTGATATCTTTCTTAAATTGAAGTGAAAAAATATTATCCTCCACTTATTTGCATTACATTTGCATTTTTTCGATGGCTGACAAGTGCTCTTCATTGTCATTGACAACTATAACAAGCCACTATTTCAGTTCTTCTTTAGGAAACTCCACAAGGTTATTAAAGTCACTAGATAATGAAGTCTTCATTGCTGCCAAGTCACTATTAATCTCCTCTTTAGTGATCATCGCTAAATTTCTGAAAATTTGTGGACTCTGCATTTCTTTAACGACATCAAATGCATTTAAAATAACATCTTCTCTTCTTTCATTGATTGTTTTTCAAGAAGTAGTTGCATATTGCAACATTTTTATTCATTTTTCCCATCCTTCCTTTATTTTCCTTATTCTATTGCTATTGAATAGTCCCCACTTATTTCTTTGATAGTGACTAATAGTAGTCACCCATGCAACACAAGTTTTTAGCTCGTTTTTGCAGTATGCTTCATCATGCTACAAGTCTCTTTGTAAATCTCTAGTAAAATTTAATGTCCTTTGTGAAATATCTTTTAGACTGGTTCTGACTTCCCATGCATGTATGAATATATCGAGTCTTATGTTAATGTTATCAGTAACATAGATTTTGAGTCCATTCAAAAATTGCAGGGCCTTTGTTATTGGCCTTGAGATTGTTGGAGTACTTGGGGGAGTTTGTTCTGGTGAAAGTATGGAAAGTGGTTTTTCAAAAAGTAGTCTAGGACCAATTCCTTGTCAAGTTCACTTATTATTTTCTTCAATTTAATGGTTTGGAACTCTTTTTCCAAAATTGAATCTACAAGAGCATCTCCTGTTGAGCGATGTAGTTGCATGAGTTTAGACAGTGTAACTCCTTATACATCGACTACTGAAATTAAATTTTGAACCACCTTTTTGTGTTTGGCACTGACCCTGTCTATATGCAACTTATTTTTGTTGCTCTTGTATTAAGTATTGTGCTTAGTTAAGGACTGATTTTCAAAGAACATGTGTTACGATGTTGCAATGTACTATGTAATTTATTTGCTTTCAACAATTTTGTGGGCTACCCAGTCAGGTAGCCTTGTTCTCTTGATTTCCATATCTTCAAGATTGTGGGAGTTCATGTATCTTACGAATTGTCTCTATTTAGGGTTCATTTAATTTTTTGATGCAACACTATATGATCGCATTCAATATTTTCATGATGTGGTTGCTCACCACTGTCGTCTCTAGTAGACATGTCATTACCGTGTTCTCCATTTACCTTGTGTTGTTTTTTTCTTTGTGAAGGTGAGGAGATATTATGTGGCTGGTGATTGGAGGAAGATTGGACATTAGTATTGTATTTCCCCCTTTTCATTGGTTTACATTGGCTTTTGGTATTTGAACCTACTTCTGTCAACAATCCCTCATTGCATGCATTATTTCCCTTCTTTGATGTATTGCCAATGGTTTCTTCATCAAATATTGTAAAAGGGTTTTTGTACCTTATCGATGCTAAATTTCATGAGAACAAGCCCTCAAGATCAAAACCACTAGGGGCTCTTCTTATTTTAGATTAAAAAGATTAATTATCTCTAAGACTTGTTTTAGATGGGAAAGATTCCCAGTCATTGTGTCACCAACTCGAAGAGGAAATGCAATAATTTTTTTTTTCTCTTTCTGTCAAATATAATACACTAGGATTTATAGTGGAATCAAACTTCCACAACAAAATATCTATCGTAGACAAATACAAGAAGTATAAGTGGGTTTTCTTGACAACCAAAAAAGCATATGTAAGTATGTTTTTTTATCTTGAATGAAAATTTCCTTTCCCTTAAGAAAATATTTAGCTTCCTGGGTTATTCTCTTGGGATATGCCCCAACCCAAATGTCTTTGAACTCTCTAACAAAGTTATCTTGAACAATGAAAAAATTGAATTATTTTTTATGTTTTCATAGTACGAGGTACCAAAACTGAATTGGTTTGTTGTGTATATTAACAGTCGCCTTGACAGGGAGAATTTCAAATAAATTACAAAAGACAATTGTGAATACCAAATATGTGGCCATGAAAAATATCTGAGTGCTAATGTAGTTACTTAAATAAAAAAAAAAATTCATTTGATATGACCTCTACCCAATCAAACATGGAATCCTTGTGAAAAGAAAAGTGCAGTGCATATAGATCTCACCTGGGTATGTGTGAAGTCGAATTGCGGCCAAAAACACAAGAAAAAAACCATGAAAAGTCCAAGTATGGTTCTTGTATCAAGTTTATATTAATTGTTGAAAGATTAGTAGACATATTTGAAGAAGGTAGAAAAATGTATCTCAACATATTGGATTTGTCTGCCTGAGAAGTGAGGAAGGAATTTGCATCTACAAGATGAAGATATTTATTTGTAGGCAGAAGATGAATCATTTTATTGAACATTTTCGTAGTAAGCACCGTTGGATTCTTTGTTTTCATTGTTACTTTAATCATCCTTGTCCTTGAGTTGAAACTTCGAGCACACTAGGTTATGAGTTCTTTGAAGTTGAAGACTTCAATAACACAACCAACATTGACCATGTATGTGGTTCAAGGTCTGTCATTTTTCATTTCTTATGGTGACTTGTTCAATAACCAGTGGTACACGGTAGAACAGTGGAAATTATTATCTTCTTTGGCTAGCGAATTGAGAGTATCACCACAAAAGGAATCTTTCCTTCCTCTATTTTCCATACTGATTTTTTTTTAATGAATCTTGTTATAGGTGAACCTTGTGAATATTATATTATCAATGCCCAATTGCTTTAAAGTGGACCACATGGCGTGTATTCACCAGAAAAATCATTTCTACATATTTGAACTATGTTTTAAACATGGGAAATCATTAATAGGAACCATTATCTAGGTCAAAATAAGTGGTACACTTACTTGGCATGCAATATATTACTTGTTGTTCTCTCTTTGTAAATCAGAGAAAATCATGCTATCATAAATGCTTCAGTTATAGTGAAAATTAGTTGGTTTGTTAGAATCTGTGCTATGAAACTATTGTGTTTATAGATGGTAGGAATTGTGATAGGAATGGATATGCCTCTTTTACTAAAATGTTGTTTCTGCACATAAGTTAGCCATAGAATATGGGTGGCCATAAATAGAAACCAATAAACAACTCATAGAAAAGCATAACATTTAATTTGCACAAGTGGTGAATAACTTTCGTTTATTTGAAAATGGTAGAAAATAAAGGTGTCATAAATGACTCGGTTACCGTGCAAACCACATAGCTTATTACAATATCAATGCATAACTATTGGAAATTTGAAATTACGAAAGTGTCATTTGCACCCAGACCAACCATGAATTGTGGCCAGAACGGTTGGAAATAACATTAATAGAGTCCTCACTATCTAGGAGATATATGGATGCAAAGAGAAAAGATGTGGAAGATAAAGTTGCATGACATCTGGGGATATTGAAATGGAAAAATACTTCCTGCGATGTCAAAAGTGGCTAAGTAAAAAGGATTTTCACCAAGAAAATTTCAAAGAATAATGCATTTGCAGTACAATGTTATACAAGAAATGCATTGGGGATCTTGCATCACAACAACCAGTCCATTCCCACTAGAAAAAATGGTTTATTTTTCTAATCGCAAGAGCTCTACAAATGTTAGATAAAATATTTAGCATAGTGCATAGCTAATGAACAATTTTTGCAAAAACATAGTACTTCATATAATAAAGTAGAATAGCATTATTGTCTATGATAAGAATAAAGTAAAAAACAAAAACAAAGAACATTTGTCATAAAGCTTTGTAAAAACAAGGGTTGAAAATAATACTAATAAAGTCATGCCTATGCGGGCCATATATATGTGTGGAGTGAAAACATGGGGAAGATATAGGTGTGCCACATCTCGGGGTATAGTAATGGAAAAACACTTCACACAATGTGAAAAGTAGCTAAGTAAAAAGGATTTATACCAAGTGACCAAGAATTAACATATCGCTGCCACATCTAGGGTTCACCTCTAAAACTTGCTGCCCTCTTCTCCACTATCGCAACCATGGAGGCCGAGCGAGGGGGGCTTTCAGCCCCCTCCTATAGTTTCATTACAGCAAAGGATCATGACTCCACTCACTTCAAACGACTGAACTTCGAACTCCCGGAGGGCATGCAACAATTAATCTAGGAGGATGAAATGTCGAAGGAAAAAACGATGGAAATCAATCTAGAAACTAGTTAACCAAAAACTAATCGCACTTGGGAACTTGGAAAATGCATCCCACAAGCCCCGATAGCTCCTAAATACATCATCATTTCTGCAATAATAGAGGATCAGAAACAATACATGAGGAATTCGCCTTGATAAGCAAATTCTTGGGGTTATGGAATTCCGAAAAAGACTTGGTCAAATGGATTCATCACTAGTGGAAACCCAAGGGTCACTATGACCTCCAACTTGGATCAAAAGGCTTCTTTACGATCATACTACACAACCTAGAGGACATAAATTGAATGTTCGAAGGAGGGTCGTACTTCTATAAATCAACAGGCCATTTTCTCTGATTCTAGATGGAGAGATTCATCCCAGAAAAGGAAGACTTCACCCACGCTTTGGTTGGCTACGATTGTATTCTATGCCACATGAATTTTGGCTGGAGGAGATCTTTGTAGGAATTGGAAACACCATCGACATATACGTCAAAGCCTCAGAGGCAACCAAACAATGAAGGTACATTGCTTATGCTCACATCTGTGTCTATTTAAATATTCTGAAACCCCTCCCCGATGCCATTACCCTGGATTACCAAGATGACTAATGGTCCCAAATCCTAGATTATGAGCACATCCCCTCTTGTTGTCGCAAGTGTCATGAGCATGGACATATATTCCATGAATTCCCTCTAAATAACCCCCCCAAGCTAGCTCAGGAAGATCCTGACAAATCCAAGGAAGGCTTCACCCAAGTCATGGGTCGATGAAAGCATCAAGCCAAAAGAGAACCTCCCTAGCCCCCCCCGGGACCTCCTATGAAGAACTCCTTTGATGCCCTTCAAGCCCCTTTGGATACCCCCTCTTCTTCCACCAACCCTCTAACGGACCCTGTAACTAGTCAAACCCCTATTATTCTCGATCCCCTTGCCCAATATTCCTCTCAACCACTAGTCACGGTGCCCTCCCTTCCATCAACTCTTGGCCTAGAAATGTGAGATCTAAACACAAACTTGGAGGATCAAGAACTGGAAGGTATTGATATGGCGCATCTGGAGCAAGCCTATCATAAGCAGCAACTGTACACCAGACCACCCGACCAGTTGCGCAAGGTGAACAAAGTATTTCTCAATTCTTTGGTAGGAGGATCAGCTCGAGCCAGCACAAACCTGGGAATATAAAAAGAAACCTCAAAGGAACAACGCAAGCCCACAAAAGATGAGAAAAAGAGAGGCAAGAAACCAAAACACCAACTCAATCAAGACATCAGTAACTTTCTCATCAACTCAGGTCAAATTCATTTGATCTCAGACAACTTCCCTCCCCTCCAACCCCCATCATCCTCATGAAGATGCTATCTTGGAACATAAGGGGCCTCAATGAAAAAAGAAAACAAGGTTTGCTCAAAGAAAGAATCAAGAAGGAACAACCAGACATACTTCTCCTACAGAAAATGAAATGTGTGGGAGTGGGAGTGGAAGCGCATACTACTCTTCAAAGATGCT
>ML778998.1:34696-73648 GCA_009831015.1 Picea engelmannii
TGGCTGTTGATTTTTGAGATCTATCAACTCATCATTCAATAGCTGGGATAGATATTGAAGAAGTCTAACTTTAGCTTGCATCACTTGCAAACAAGTTAGCACTGATTGAAGAGTTGTTTTGTTCAATATCACTATGTTGTCTTCAGTGGTGTTTATTAGAGTGTTCAATAACTCTAATAATTTGAGACTTTCGAGCCATTTCAAAAACACTAAATGAGGTCTCCTTGTGCAGGTAGATCCTGATTACAATTTGACTCGACAAAAGAAGGTTTATTTGCAACTCGCTCACTTGAACTTCACGCTCGCTTGCTTGAATTTGTTTCACGCTCACTTGAAGTTTCTGACTTGAACTTGCTTCCAGGAATTTGAGGATGTTGGTTACCACCGAAAATGCATCCAAACTTGTGATTACAATGTTTTGAGTTTCAACTACTCATCCTTGTCAATTTCAACTCAAAATTACAATGAATCTTGGGTGTCGGGCTCAACCGAGAATGCACCCAATTACAAATTCAATTCAACTCAACTTGATCTCAACAAGACAAGTAAACTTACAAATACATTATTGCAAGTACAAATCAACTTATCAAGTAATCTTACAACAAACATTGTTTGCAAGTTACAATAAAACTTGACTTCAAAGTTGAATTACTCTTGAATGTGTTGTCGATGCTTTTGAGTCTAGTTCTCTTTGTTGATGCTTGATTTGCATTACTTTTGCTTGAATGCATGTTCATGAGTAACATTGTGTTAGGGCATATGTGTGTTGCAAAAATTGTAAGTTTGTTTATGTCAAAACTAGATAGTAAACTTACTCGTAAGACAAGCATGAAAATTTCACCACAACACACTATTCAAGGTGTACCTAAGATCCCCTTATTCAATTTCAGGCAGATCTAGGACACTTCAACACCAGAAAAAATATGAACTTTATTATGCTTAATACAATGAGCTCTTACACCTAAGAGCAATTCAATTTTCAATTACAAGCTTTGTTACACATCTAAAAAAGAACATAAATATGTTCTTCCTTATGGATATACCTTCTTATGACATCTCCCAAATACAATTAGCTTGATACTCTTGTGGCGAAAAAGCTTCACCAAACTCTCATCAAAGCTTCAAACCCTTTTATAGTCAAGATTTCTCAATTTCTCAATCTCCCTCACACATCAAGGCTTCAACCCCTTTTACATAATTAAAATGTCCAAATCTCTTCTCACTCCACATAAATCCTGTTATCACTTTCTTCACATAAATCTTCTTATCACTCCACTCTCATAGAGTTATATCACTCCACTTTCATAAAGTTATAAAGTAATATTTGTATCATAATACTTTATACTCCATAAAAAACTTTAAACATTTAAATCCATACATATAACTCTATGAAAAAGTAATTTCCTAATTCATGCATATATTTGTCTTTATTTGCATGGCATGGCTTCATAATTTGTAACGAAACAAATTTAATTTCCAACCAATAAGTTGGTCAATACTTGAAATCAACGACACCTACCACACGGAGATCCTTTGACATATGAGAAGATGAGCAAATTTTGGAACGAATCATGGATGCCTTGAAAATAACGGTACAGATATGTGGAGTACGTTGAGCAAATCATGAAGCACATATGTTGGAGGTTGTTGAGACTATGTTGTGGTGCATCCATTTTATCTGCACCCATTCAACGATGTGTGTGCTTCAGGCATTCGATACAAGGGCGTCGATATTCTTGAAGATCTCATTGCCACAAATTCCCTGGGATTTATGAACTGCCAATCAATGCAAGGTTTATTTTGTTGACAGGAAGATCGATGCGCAAATCAGATTGGTCTGTAGACTGCCATTGATTGTCTCTTGAATGGGGCCAAACTGGTGATGGAGATCATGTGGAGATAAAAATAAGAAATCTTATTACCTCTTTTCAATTGGCATGTGCAATATGTGCATGTGGATTGTTGGGCAAATTGTTGAGTGATATTCTTTGGTTGTCATTCTTCATGGAGATGAAGGTTCAGATCCAGCAGAGGATAGTTGATCTGAGGATGTGGCTCGGCGCGGCGCTCACTAACCCTTCAACAGAAAATTCCTCTTTATTTCCATTGCGCAAAGGATTTTAGATTTGCAATCTGTGGGTGTAGGCAAACATGATACTTTCTCTTTGATCGACATTGTGGAGTCATCAATGATCGGATTTTCTTATGCTCTTCAATTTTCAGATCATACCATATCCGAGGCAAAAGAATGGGAATATTACTGCTATGGTCGCTCTTCTTGCTTGACATGCACATGCTCAATGCACAAGCACCCAATCCGACAAAAAATAGTCTCCATATGCGCGCATAACTACAGAGATCAAGAATTTAACGACACCCTTGTTCATCTAGAATGAAATTTGTCCCATTTTGTCGATTCTTCAGTTGAATGTGGTGGATCTATGGGCTCCTTCGCTCTGCTATAGGCTCCACATTTTCATGACTGAAACAACTGGGCGTTTGACAGATCTATAGAAAAATTGATAGATTTGTTGTGTACAGATTTGTTGGGCGTGAATTTGTTTCAGAGTATTTAGATCTAACTTCGTCTGGCACGTCTGTGCTGAAAGCTTAAAAAATAACCAGAAAATCAATGTTGTAGAGAAATGGAGGGATATTTGCGATCATCCACTTGGAAATCAGACTGAGATAAAAAATGAATTTTGCAGATAGAATAGAGACGCAGAGACTTGAACAAAACTTACAGAGAATTCACCAATAAGAGGATGATAGATCTAAAACTTGAGTTCAGTGATAGATCTAAAATAATATTATTATTTTCCTTTGTAAAACGAAACAATTGGCATACCAATCAAATGATCGATGCCGCAATGGAGTTTTCCAAGAGCTTTCGATGCTCGAATCTCCTCTTCACCTTGGTGCATCATTGTGCTATGAAATCAAACTTTCCATGAAAAAACTATCATGGAATTACGAGGCCCTAAGAACTATAGAAGCTTTGATACCAATTGATAAAACATAAACAAGAAGAACAACATGGCCAAAAAGGCTCAGTAGCCAACACTATCGTATTCACTCCAATGTTACATATTTATAGTACAATGGGTGATGCCACCTCATAGAGAGATTTGCTCTAGATCCTAAAATCATGCATGATGACTAGGCTAGGCAATCTTAACTAAATCATTAGTCATCACTTGAGGATATATTACTAATATTCTAAATGAATAATACAAACATAGGTGACAATTTAGACTTAGTGATTGGTAAAGGTAATCCATAGGCTAACATATTTATACACATAACTTGACTCTCGAAAAGACGCAACCCTAAGAGGGGCCATTTCAACTTTTACAATAAGGATAACAATAAAATAATAATTTATTTTCCGTCGATTTATACAATAAAATTAGAATAACCTTCTCGAGGTTGGACCAATACAAATACAAAAGAATATCTTTTGTAGTTACATCAAAATATCAACAAGTTGAAGGTTAAGAGCTTTACCATGAGAGGATTAGATATTTCCACCAGCCATACAACGTAGGTCATCCTTCTTGCACCAGTTTCTATTGATGAGGCAAAGTGCCCTTCAACAAACGAGGGTGTTCCCTGATATGAAGTCCCTATTAGAAATTACACCATTTGGGATAGGAGACCCATCCATATTCTAGCCCAAAAACCATTAATTAAAATGAGTGGGGTTAATGATGAAATGAAAAATGCAATGTGCAATATGTGATTATTCTATGTGCAGAAAGTTAATTATCCTAACCTATCCTAGCTAGAAGTAGAATTAAGTAAGGAGATAACATATTAATTATAAATGTATGCCCATACTTCAGAAATAGATAGCTATTAGAGAAAAGCAGAAATACATAAACATGATTGATAAATGTAAACATAGTAGTATGTAATAGAAAACTATTCACAACCATCTATCTACCATCTTAGAACAATAAATATCAAATAAGCAACATAAATGTAAAGTTATAAACTTCACTAAAGAATACTCAACACATGAACAATACAACCTTACAGTGGTATAAATGACAACATTTTTATTTATTTTTAATAAATGAGTGTGTGAATCTATATTGCTTTAAAGGTTATAGTACAAAACTGATGCAAGGATTCCAAGGATATGCCTTAACGGAAACCAGATCTGGGGTCCTTGGAGTGCAGTATCTGAAGATAAACAAAAAGTGCCTGGGTCGCCACAACGGGAAACCAACCCAGGCTACCATAATCTAGTCTAAAAACTTCATCAAAAGAAACAAAAAAAGTCTGAACATAGTGGGGTGAGCTCCTACTCTCAGAGACAAGGTCTGGGCGGGTCTTGCACTAGTCTAGGTTGATGGGGTGCTCTGCATACCCTTTCTGTTGTGCCGCGTCCTCCTCCCTCTGTTCCACCAGACGTAGCTTTTTGATGCAAGCTGGGGTTCCATTACTGTCGGTTGGAGTGATATCTGTATGATGGACGTAGCGTAGATAGAGATGAAATTGTCCTGCCATCCGCTCCAGTTTCTCCTGTTGTCTTTTCTGGTCCTCCACCAGCCTTTTTACTCCCATCTCCAAGTTGCTGAGGTGGTTGAGAATTCCTGTGCGCTCTTTCTTCTGCTCTTTGGTTTCCGTCCTGTTGGTCTCCCCCTAGTTCGCACACATCTTACCTATCAACATTTTGGTTCTCCAAGATTCCTCCACCATCCTGTGGTAGAGGGTTATCCTCGATTGTGTGGTTCTGGGGTCCCATATCCCCCCTGTTTCCTGGGTTAGTGTTGACCAAGCTTTTCCTCTACGGGCGTTGTTAATTTTTCCCTCCCATCTTTTAATGATCGTCTTCCCCTTGGTGTCTACCTTCGTGAAGAAGGTTCTCCTTGTGTCCCTGGTCGCCTATTCAATTCTTGTCATCCAACGGGTGCTCTGTGGAGGTTCCTTTCCTTGTGGGCCTCTCTTGCTACTGGTTTTCTTCATGTGCACCATCTTAACTTACAGGTGGTGGTTCTTATGTTGGGTTCTTTCCCTGTTCCATTGCACCTCCTTCTGATAAGTTAGGTGGCCCCTGTAATTGCGATGCCTTGTTCTGTGATATGTTATGGTGTCCCAACCTTTATGGAGCCAACCCGGCTACGGTCCCGTCCTTGCAATCGTGATCTGCTCATCAAGGTGGTCCTGCCAGTCAGAAGAATCTATTCCAGAGTGTGTGCATTTGATGACCCTGCCATTATCCTTGCGCCAATGCTCCGCCCTGCTCATTGTATGCCATCCCTTTCCCGATCCCACCTCAGTACTTGGGTGAGGTGTGTTCCTACTTGGCCCTGGTGAGACCTGTCATTCATCATCCTTTGCCACCTGTGATTTATCTCTTCTTCTTTCCAATGGGTAACTTCTGTACTTCTTTTTATTGACGGGGTTGTGGTGTTGTACCTTCACATGATGTGTGATCTGCATTTGCATTTGCAACCTTATTTGATTGGTGGACCATCAGATTCTATCTGGGACCTACGTGTCCTATAGTGTCTATTGTGCCTCCATTCTTGCCGTAATTTTCCGTACTACTCCTGTTATCCCAGTCTTTTCCCACAAGTTGGGTGCAGTCTGCTCGGAATTGACCTTGCGAGATGTTGCTCCAGATTGTATCCATTTCTGGACCTTCGTTCTCGACCCCCTCGTTTGCTATTCTGTCTGCCAGTCCCTTTGCTGAACTCCTCACCCAGTGCAACTCCACATTGATCCTTGTCCGCAAGTGCTCCTGGATTTTTTTTAGTAGGTAGGCCAATCGCCAATGCCTCTAGATCTTGCCTATTCTGGTACCATTTTGGAGTTTTCTCATTGTGTTGATTACTAGTGCGGAGTCTCCTTCCACTATGGCGTTCGTCATCCCCTCCCGGCTGAGAATCTCCAGACCTGTCTCCAGGGCCCCGAATTCTGTGGTGTTATTGGTGGATTTTCCCAGGTTCCCCGTGTATGGTCATATGATGTTCCCCTTACTGTCCCTGATTACTCCTCCCATACCTATTCTTCCTGGGTTTCCTTTCGCTGCCCCATCAAAATTCAATTTGAGAGAGCCTGGAGGTGGCGGTTTCCAGTTGCGCTCACCTACTTGGAGTTGCGGCTGTTGTCTGTTTGGATTGGGGTTGCGCCCGCCAGTTAGTTGGAAAACCTCTAGGACTCTGGAATCCTGATCAGTGGGTTGTGCGCTACCCTCTTGGCAATTGCTGCTCATCACCGTCTCGCGTATCATGGAGGTTATTGTTTCCTTGATCTTCCCTTCTGGCCAGCTTTAGTTTCTGAAAATTTGCCTATTCCTTTCCTTCTATGTCGACCATATGATCATTCCTGGGGTGAGGATCCAACAGAGGTTCACCTTTGCTTGGTCATTGTAGTTTTTCTCTCCAGAGCTTGATTGTTGCGGCTATGTTACCACAGATCCTGTCTAACTGATGGAAGATACTTGCTGCCCAGTCCCATAGTTCTGTAGTGTAGGGGCATTCGTCGAGGAGATGGTTGGTTGTTTCTTCCTAAGTTTGACATAGATGACATCTTGATGGACCAGTGAAACCTCTTTTCCATAGGTTATCCCAAGTTAGGATGCGGTTGTGTAATATTAGCCACTGGAAGATCTTAATCTTTGGCCATGGGGGGCTGTTCCAAAGTTTATCCCAGTGTTGCACTAAGTCGTCTTGGTCTGGGTCCACCATATAGTGCTAGACTTCTTTTAGGTTGAATTCCCCTCCATCCTTTTTACCCCACCTCAGCTGGTCTTCTCCTTCCATTACTGTTATTTTTCGTCTGCCCAGTTCCTCCTCCACCTCTTTTATTGTTGTTGCGGGTATCTCATTGTTCTGAGGAATAATCTTGTCCCAGGTTCTCCATTTGTTGCGGTCTGTTCCCTACTGCTAGTATCGATAGACGTTGATTTTTCCTTGCATGGTGAGGTCCTGTTGGAGTATCCCTCTGTTCGAGTTTTCCATCCTTGGTTCCTGTTGCCAAGCGTCCTCCCAGAATCTGGTTGTTCTGCCATTCCTGATTTCCCAAAAGCCATGTGTCTGAATCGATGCTTTTTTGCGCCATGCTAGGTTCCATATGGATGAGCCTTCCCTGGTTCCTCCAAAGCAGATTCTGTCATGGTCGTGGGTGTTTGGTGCATACTTTTCCTTCCATAGGTTTACCCAAGGTGTTGTAGTTTCTTTGACCCAACGTCACCATAGTTTCGCCCCATATGCATTGTTGGTCGTTTGTGGATCTTGCAGCCCCAAGTCGCCTTTGCTTTTTGGCCCGCAGACTTTCTCTCAGGCCACCAGGGTGCATTTTTTCTTTGTTTCCGCACCTCGCCACAGGAAGTCCCTCTGGATGGATCTGATTTTATGTAGGATCCCCTATGGAGTGGGGAAGACTGACATCATATAGGTTGGGATAGCTTGTAAGACAATCTTAGTTAGGATTAGACTGCCTACTAGATTAAGGGACCTATACGTCCAGTTTTTTACCCACTCCTGTAACTTGTTTATTAATCCTTCCCAAGTTGACAACTTATATACTTTGTCTGTCAAAGGAACCCCCAAATACTTGGTTGGGATTTTTTTCCGTTGAAAGCCTAGAATGTTGGTCAAATTCCTTTGGATAGTTGGGTTGGTATTAAAGAAAAAGATCATTGACTTGGAGTGGTTGATCTCATTGCCTGAGGCTTCTCCAAAATCTTCTAGGATGCGTTTGTAGGCTTTGGCTTCTTTGACCGTGGGTATGCCATGGAGGAGTGTATCATCTACAAACTATTGGTGGGTTGAAGTAGGGAAATTTTTGAAGGGTTTGAGCCCTGTTATTTCTCCAGTTGTTGTTGCACTCTTTATGCTCATGCTAAGGCCTTCCATCATTAGAATGAACAGGAAGGGGGACAACGGGTCACCTTGTCTGATCCCTCTCGTGGGCCATAAAGTTTTGGCCGAGGCTCCATTGATTAGTAGTGAGTAGCTTATTGTGGATACTAGGCTGAAAATCCAATTGATCCAGTGCTGGGTGAAACCAAAGGCTTCCAAAGTCTTGATCATGTAATGCCAGCTAATTTTATCATATGCTTTTGCTAGGTCCAGTTGTATTAACATTCCCCCCCTCTTCTGAAGTTTTAAAGTGTGAATGATCTCATGGGCCTGGATGATATTCTCCATTATTTGTCTACCTTCGACGAAGCCTGCCTGTTCTTGCGAGATCAGTGAAGGTAGGAGGGGTTTCAATCTATTTGCAATGACTTTGGAGATAATCTTGTAGATCACGTTACAAAGTGCTATGGGTCTGTACCGGTCCAGGGTTTTGGCTTCATTTTCTTTAGGGATTAGGGTGATCATGGTTGCGTTTAGTGCTTTAAGGATGGAGGCATACCTTCTAGAGTCCTATACTACTTTATAGATGTCATATTTGACAATTTCTCAGTAGGCTTTGAAGAACTCCACAGTGAAGCCATCTGGACCTGGTGCTTTCCCACTGGGCATTTCCTGGAGAGCTTGATCAACTTCTTCCGTGGCAATAGGTTTGTTCAGGAATATGTTTTGTTCCTCGGTAACCAAGCATGGAATATGCTGGGTTATTTTCTAGATGGCCTATGATTTGTCTTGATGAGGTTCTTGGGCTATCCCATGGAAGTGGCTGACCAGAGCGCTTTCGATCTTTTGATGTGACTCGCGCTCGATTCCATCTTGGTCCTTGATCTTCAATATTTTGTTATGGGCTCTTTTGGCCATGGTTGTTCTGTGGAAGAACTTGGTGTTCCACTCTCCTTCTTTTAGCCATCAAATGTGGTATTTTTGACACCAGAGTGTTTCCTCCTGCTGGCATCGTGCCTCCCATTCTTGTGTCATTTTGAGCTCTTCCTTTTTCCAGTCCTCCCTATAGCCTTCCTGTAAGCAAGTTTCTTGGAGTTTTTTCATTTTTTCTTCGATGTCGTTTTTCTCTGTGTTTATGTTCCCAAAGATATCCCCATTCCATTCCTTGAGTTTTTTTCTAATGTATTTAAGTTTCTTGTGTAATTTGAACATCCCAGTCCCTTGCTCCGGTTGCTCCTCCTGCCACCATTATTTGATTTTTTCCTTGAAAGTCGGGTGATCGATCCAGAATTTCTCGAATCTGAAGGATTTGTTCTTAGGTGTTGTTTGGAAGCCTGCTTCCAGTTGTACTGGCCAGTGATCAGATCCACCCCAGGGGAGGATGTTACAGTCTAAGGTTAGCCACTGCATGATGATTGACTCCGATATAAGGAATCGGTCAAGTCTTGTAGCTACATGGAACTGGTTTATCCGTTTATTGGTCCAGGTGAACTGGCCATTCTTGGTTTGGAGGTCTACCATCTCCACTCTGTCTATAAAATTTGAAAACTCCTTCGCATCCCGATCCAATCTTCTCGTACCACCCTTCTTTTCTGCAAGGGAGGTGATAATGTTGAAGTCCCCTGCCAATATCCAGTGGAGGTTGGTGGCTCGGCCTTTTATATCTTCTAGGTCTCGAATCATTCCTTTGTTTTCCTTTGGCTCATGGGGCCCATACACATTTGTTCATAGAATCTCCTCAGTATTTCCTATGATTTTCATGCGTACCGTTAGGGTGTACCTGGTGTCCTCGACTGCTATTAAATTTAGGATTCGTGTGTTCCACAGAGTGAGTATGACGCCTGACCTTTGGTGGTCTTCGATGGCTACCATCTTGTACTTGTGCTAGTGTTGTTTACTGATTGCCTCCATTCTGTCTGTAGTACATTTCATCTCTTGAATAAAACAAAGATTTGGTTGCTCCTGCTTTAGTTTATTCCTAAGGATTCTTTGTTTTCTTGGGCCGTTTAGGCCTCTTATATTCCAAGTTATAAACTTCATTTTTAAACATGTGGGGGAGAGTGGGGAAATAGTTTCTTGATCTTACCCGAGTTTATCAGTAGCACTCCCAGCTCTTGTAGTGCTACGTTGTTTGATTTCCTGCCTTTTTTCCTTCTCGCCTGTTTGGGTGATGGCTGCGATTGTACCTCGCCAGCTTTCACTCCTAAATGTCCTATCTCCCCGTGTGTGCATTTTTGTCCTCTGGCTTTGGCTTCCTCCCGTAGGAGGAACATGTATTGGATGCGGTCGAGTTTCTCTGTTGGTACGCTGTCGACTCCCTGCCTTTTCCATTGTTCTAATATGTGCGGAAGGTCTATCCCTTCCCTTTCCACCAAGTCTCTGAGATCAGGGTCTTCTGTACCTACTTCGCTCAGGGTCATCTCTACATCCCCCTCTGCGTCTTGCATGGCAGTGTTGTCCTCTTTTGTTTCTCTGTCCATCATGGTTGCGCAACTCCCCTGAGCTGTTGTAATGTTTGGCTGTTGGGTGGGCTCTTTTGTTGCTTGGTCCTTGACTTCTGGAACTTTTGCCGAGTCCTTTTCTTCTATTGTCCCTTTATTTTTTTGGTCCCTTCCTTCCATCGTATTTCGGTTCTCCTGGGTATTTCCTACTGAGGTTTTATTTTGCTTTTTATTTTCTCTGTTCCTGGGGTTCGGGGTTATAAACCCTTCCCTGTCTTGCTATGTTTTGGGATTTACCTCTTCCTGCTTTTTGTTTAGAGGGCACTCTCTGATCAAGTGTCCCTGCTCATGGCATCATCTGCATATAAAGGGGATCTGTTCGTAATCTATGTTTTGGATCCATTCCTCATCCCTGAATTCCAGACTTATGGCTTCTAGGAGTGCTCCATAAACGTCCATCTCTATACAGATTCTTGCATGCGATGTGTATCTTCCTTTTAGGGTGGCTTCTGAGGTATTCACATATTTCCCCAATTTGTTTCCTATTACTTCAAAGGTAGAGGGTAGCTAGTAGTTTAGGGGTAGGGAATAGAGTCTCAACCATACTGTACGTTTTTGGACGTTTATTTCTTTGGGGCAAAATTTTCTTTCCAGGGTTGCATGTAGAGTTCCGCTGAGGCGTGGAAGTATGGACCTCCCTCAAAGGCTCTGTCCCTGTACTACAGGTTAATAAAGACTGTTGTGAAGAAACCCTTCAAGCCTAGGTGGAGTTCCACTTCTCCATTTGGCTTCCAGTGGTATTTAATCCAGTTGCACAGAGTTCTTTCTGTGGGCCATAACCCCATGAATTTGCATATGAGCACATGCATCTTCATTTGATCCCTGTAGAGTTGCGTTTGTGGGTCTTCCAGTACCACCTTAGGTATCAATGTTGTTTTGGGTTTGCAGGGGTTGCACTCCCCTGTCCCGTTAACCTTCCCAGTCTCGTGCTTTTCATTCTGAGTCTCCTTAGCAACTTCCTCCATGGTCTCATTTTTGTCCCGACTTCTTTCTTGATGCTTCCATGGGTCTGATCCCAAGGTTCCTGTCATTGGTGCCTTGAAAACTCCACTTCGTGGCTCTTTTCCTCTGTCCACCACTACCTATTTGTATGAGCGGATCCCCTTNTGGCTGTTGATTTTTGAGATCTATCAACTCATCATTCAATAGCTGGGATAGATATTGAAGAAGTCTAACTTTAGCTTGCATCACTTGCAAACAAGTTAGCACTGATTGAAGAGTTGTTTTGTTCAATATCACTATGTTGTCTTCAGTGGTGTTTATTAGAGTGTTCAATAACTCTAATAATTTGAGACTTTCGAGCCATTTCAAAAACACTAAATGAGGTCTCCTTGTGCAGGTAGATCCTGATTACAATTTGACTCGACAAAAGAAGGTTTATTTGCAACTCGCTCACTTGAACTTCACGCTCGCTTGCTTGAATTTGTTTCACGCTCACTTGAAGTTTCTGACTTGAACTTGCTTCCAGGAATTTGAGGATGTTGGTTACCACCGAAAATGCATCCAAACTTGTGATTACAATGTTTTGAGTTTCAACTACTCATCCTTGTCAATTTCAACTCAAAATTACAATGAATCTTGGGTGTCGGGCTCAACCGAGAATGCACCCAATTACAAATTCAATTCAACTCAACTTGATCTCAACAAGACAAGTAAACTTACAAATACATTATTGCAAGTACAAATCAACTTATCAAGTAATCTTACAACAAACATTGTTTGCAAGTTACAATAAAACTTGACTTCAAAGTTGAATTACTCTTGAATGTGTTGTCGATGCTTTTGAGTCTAGTTCTCTTTGTTGATGCTTGATTTGCATTACTTTTGCTTGAATGCATGTTCATGAGTAACATTGTGTTAGGGCATATGTGTGTTGCAAAAATTGTAAGTTTGTTTATGTCAAAACTAGATAGTAAACTTACTCGTAAGACAAGCATGAAAATTTCACCACAACACACTATTCAAGGTGTACCTAAGATCCCCTTATTCAATTTCAGGCAGATCTAGGACACTTCAACACCAGAAAAAATATGAACTTTATTATGCTTAATACAATGAGCTCTTACACCTAAGAGCAATTCAATTTTCAATTACAAGCTTTGTTACACATCTAAAAAAGAACATAAATATGTTCTTCCTTATGGATATACCTTCTTATGACATCTCCCAAATACAATTAGCTTGATACTCTTGTGGCGAAAAAGCTTCACCAAACTCTCATCAAAGCTTCAAACCCTTTTATAGTCAAGATTTCTCAATTTCTCAATCTCCCTCACACATCAAGGCTTCAACCCCTTTTACATAATTAAAATGTCCAAATCTCTTCTCACTCCACATAAATCCTGTTATCACTTTCTTCACATAAATCTTCTTATCACTCCACTCTCATAGAGTTATATCACTCCACTTTCATAAAGTTATAAAGTAATATTTGTATCATAATACTTTATACTCCATAAAAAACTTTAAACATTTAAATCCATACATATAACTCTATGAAAAAGTAATTTCCTAATTCGTGCATATATTTGTCTTTATTTGCATGGCATGGATTCAATTTGTAATGAAACAAATTTAATTTCCAACCAATAAGTCGGTCAATACTTGAAATCAACGACACCTACCACACATAGATCCTTTGACGTATGAGAAGATGAGCAAATTTTGGAACGAATCATGGATGCCTTGAAAATAACGGTACGGATATGTGGAGTATGTTGAGCAAATCATGGAGCACATATGTTGGAGGTTGTTGAGACTATGTTGTGGTGCATCCATTTTATCTGCACCCATTCAACGATGTGTGTGCTTCAGGCGTTCGATACAAGGGCGTCGATATTCTTGAAGATCTCATTG
This sequence comes from Picea engelmannii, assembly GCA_009831015.1. NCBI lineage: Eukaryota > Viridiplantae > Streptophyta > Pinopsida > Pinales > Pinaceae > Picea > Picea engelmannii. Next base: position 47,871 of record ML778998.1, read on the forward strand.
CCACAAATTCCCTGGGATTTATGAACCGCCAATCAATGCAAGGTTTATTTTGTTGACATGAAGATCGATGCGCAGATCAGATTGGTCTGTAGACTGCCATTGATTGTCTCTTGAATGGGGCCAAACTGGTTATGGAGATCATGTGGAGATAAAAATAAGAAATCTTATTACCTCCTTTCAATTGGCATGTGCAGTATGTGCACGTGGATTGTTGGGCAAATTGTTGAGCGATATTCTTTGGTTGTCATTCTTCATGGAGATGAAGGTTAAGATCCAACAGAGGATAGTTGATCTGAGGATGTGGCTCGGTGCGACACTCACTAACCCTTCAACAAAAAATTCCTCTTTATTTCCATTGTGCAAAGGATTTTAGATTTGCAATCTGTGGGTGTAGGCAACCATGATACTTTCTCTTTGATCGACATTGTGGAGTCATCAATGATTAGATTTTCTTGTGCTCTTCAATTTTCAGATCATACCGGATCCGAGGCAAAAGAATGGGAATATTACTGCTATGGTCTCTCTTCTTGCTCGACATGCACATGCTCAATGCATAGGCACCCAATCCGACAAAAAATAGTCTCCATATGCGCGCATAACTACAGAGATCAAGAATTTAACGACGCCCTTGTTCATCTAGAATGAAAATTTTCCCATTTTGTCGATTCTTCAGTTGAATGTGGTGGATCTGTGGGCTCCTTTGCTCTGCTATAGGCTCCACATTTTCATGACTGAAACAACTGGGCGTTTGACGGATCTATAGGAAAATTGATAGATTTGTTGTGTACAGATTTGTTGGGCGTGAATTTGTTTCAGAGTATTTAGATCTAACTTCGTTTGGCACGTCTATGCTGAAAGCTTAAAAAATAACCAGAAAATCAATGTTGCAGAGAAATGGAGGGATATGTGCGATCATCCACTTGGAAATCAGACTGAGATAAACAATGAATTTTGCAGATAGAATAGAGACGCGGAGACTTCAACAAAACTTACAGAGAATTGACCAATAAGAGGATGATAGATCTAAAACTTGAGTTCAATGATAGATCTAAAATAATATTATTATTTTCCTTTGTAAAATGAAACAATTGACATACCAATCAAATGATCAATGCCGCAACGGAGTTTTCCAAGAGCTTTTGACGCTCGAATCTCCTCTTCACCTTGGTGCATCATTGTGCTATGAAATCAAACTTTCCATGAAAAAACTATCATGGAATTATGAGGCCCTACGAACTATAGAAGCTTTGATACCAATTGATAAAACATAAACAAGAATAACAGCATGGTAGAAAAGGCTCAGTAGCCAACACTATCGTATTCACTCCAATGTTACATATTTATAGTACAATGGGTGATGCCACCTCATAGAGAGATTTGTTGTAGATCCTAAAATCATGCATGATGACTAGGCTAGGCAATCTTAACTAAATCATTAGTCATCACTTGAGGATATATTACTAATATTCTAAATGAATAATACAAATATAGGTGACAATTTAGACTTAGTGATTGGTAAAGGTAATCCATAGGCTAACATATTTATACACATAACTTGACTCTCGAAAAGACGCAACCCTAAGAGGGGCCATTTCGACTTTTACAATAAGGATAACAATAAAATAATAATTTATTTTCAGCCAATTTATACAATAAGATTAGAATAACCTTCTCGAGGTTGGAGCAATACAAATACAAAAGAATATCTTTTGTAGTTACATAAAAATATCAACAAGTTGAAGGTTAAGAGGTTTACCACGAGAGGATTACATATTTCCACCAGCCATACAATGTAGGTCATCCTTCTTGCACCAGTGTCTATTGATGAGGCAAAGTTCCCTTCAACAAACGAGGGTGTTCCCTGATATGAAGTCCCTATTAGAAATTACACCATTTGGGATAGGAGACCCATCTATATTCTAGCCCAAAAACCATTAATTAAAATGAGTGGGGTTAATGATGAAATGAAAAATGCAATGTGCAATATGTGATTATTCTATGTGCAGAAAGTAAATTATCCTAACCTATCCTAGCTAGAAGTAGAATTAAGTAAGGAGATAACATATTAATTATAAATGTATGCCCATACTTTAGAAATAGATAGCTATTAGAGAAAAGCAGAAATACATAAACATGATTGATAAATGTAAACATAGTAGTATGTAATAGAAAACTATTCACAACCATCTATCTACCATCTTAGAACAATAAATATCAAACAAGCAACATAAATGTAAAGTTATAAACTTCACTAAAGAATACTCAACACATGAACAATACAACCTTACAGTGGTATAAATGACAACATTTTTATTTTTATTTTTTATAAATGAGTGTGTGAATCTATATTGCTTTAAAGGTTATAGTACTAAATTGATGCAAGGATTCCCAGGATATGCCTTAACGGAAACCAGATCTGGGGTCCTTGGAGTGCAGTATCTGAAGATAAACAAAAAGTGTTTGGGTCGCCACAATGGGAAACCAACCCAGGCTACCATAATCTAGTCTAAAAACTTCATCAAAAGAAATAAAAAAAGTCTGAACATAGTGGGGTGAGATCCTACTCTGAGAGACAAGGTATGGGCGGGTCCTGCGCTAGTCTAGGTTGATGGGGTGCTCTGCATCCCCTTTCTATTGTGTCGTGTCCTCCTCCCTCTGTTATTTCCCTGTTCCGTTGCACCTCCTTCTGCTAAGTTAGGTGGCCCCTGTAATTGCGATGCCTCGTTCTGTGATATGTTCTGGTGTCCCAACCTTTATGGAGCCAACTCGGCTATGGTCTCGTCCTTGCAATCGTGATTTTCTCATCAAGGTGGTCTTGCCTGTCAGAAGAATCTGTTCCAGAGTGTGTGCATTTGATGACCCTACCATTATCCTTGCGCCAATGCTCTGCCCTGCTCATTGTACGTCATCCCTTTCCTGGTCCCATCCCAGTACTTGGGTGAGGTGTGTTCCTACTTGGCCCTGTGAGACCTGTTGTTCATCATCCTTTGCCACCTGCGATTTATCTCTTCTTATTTCCAATGGGTAACTTCTGTACTTCTTTTTATTGACAGGGCTGTGGTGTCGTACCTTCACATGATGTGTGATCTGAATTTTCATTTGCAACCTTATTTGATTGGTGGGCCATCAGATTCTGTCTAGGACCTATGTGTCCTATAGTGTCTATTGCGCCTCCATTCTTGCTGTGATTTCCGTACTACTCCTGTTATCCCAGTCTTTTCCCACAAGTTGGGTGCAGTCTGCTCGGAATTAACCTTGCGAGATGTTGCTCCAGATTGTGTCCAGTTCTGGACCTTCGTTCTTGACACCCTCATTTGCTATTCTGTCCGCCAGTCCATTTGCTGACCTCCTCACCCGGTGCAACTCCACATTGATCCCTGTCCGCAAGTGCTCCTAGATTTTTTTTAGTAGGTAGGCCAATTGCCAGTGCGTCTAGATCTTGCCTATTCTGGTATCGTTTTGGAGTTTTCTCATTGTGTTGATGACTAGCGCGGAGTCTCCTTCCACTATGGCGTTCGTCATCCCCTTCCGGCTGAGAATCTCTAGCCCTGTCTCTAGGGCCCCGAATTCTGCGGCGTTATTGGTGGATTTGTCTAGGTTCCCCACGTATGGTCGTATGATGTTCCCCTTACTGTCCCTGATTACTCCTCCCATACCTATTCTTCCTGGGTTACCTTTTTCCGTCCCATCAAAATTCAATTTGAGAGAGCCTGGAGGTGGCGGTTTCCAGTTGCGCTCACCTACTTGGAGTTGCGGCTGTTGTCTGTTTGGATTGGGGTTGCACCCACCGGTTAGTTGGAAAACCTCTAGGACTCTGGAATCCTGATCAGTGGGTTGTGCGCTACCCTCTTGGCAGTTGTTGCTCATCACCGTCTTGTGTATCATGGAGGTTATTGTTTCCTTGATCTTCCCTTCTAGCCAACTTTAGTTTCTGAAAATGTGTCTGTTCCTTTCCTTCCATGTCGACCATATGATCATTCCTGGGGTGAGGATCCAATAGAGGTTCACCTCTGCTTGATCATTGTAGTTTTCTCTCCAGAGCTTGATCGTTGCGGCTATGTTACCACAGATCCTGTCTAACTGACGGAAGATACTTGTTGCCCAGTCCCACAGTTCTGTAGTGTAGGCACATTCGTCGAGGAGATGGTTGGTTGTTTCTTCCTGAGTTTGACATAGATGACATCTTGATGGACCAGTGAAACCTATTTTCCTTAGGTTTTCCCAAGTTAGGATGCGGTTGTGTAATATTAGCCACTGGAAGATCTTAATCTTTGGCCATTGGGGGCTATTCCAAAGCTTATCCTAGTGTTGCGCTAAGTCATCTTGGTCTGGGTCCACCATATAGTGTCAGACTTCTTTTAGGTTGAATTTCCCTCCATCCTTTTTACCCCACCTCAGCTGGTCTTCTCCTTCCATTACTGTTATTTTTCGTTTTCCCGGTTCCTCCTCCACCTCTTTTATTGTTGTTGTGGGTATCTCATTGTTCTGAGGAATAATCTTGTCCCAGGTTCTCCATTTGTTGCGGTCTGTTCCCTACTGCCAATATCGATAGACGTTGATTTTTCCTTGCATGGTGAGGTCCTGTTGGAGTATCCCTCTGTCCGAGTTTTCCATCCTTGGTTCCTGTTGCCAAGCATCCTCCCAGAATCTGGCTGTTCTGCCATTCCTGATTTCCCAAAAGCTATGTGTCTGAATCAATGCTTTTTTGCACCATGCTAGGTTCCAGATGGATGAGCCTTCCTTGGTTCCTCCAAAGCGGATTCTGTCATGGTCGTGGGTGTCTGGTGCATACTTTGCCTTCCATAGGTTTACCCAAGGTGTTGTAGTTTCTTTGACCCAACGTCACCATAGTTTCTCCCCATATGCATTGTTGGTAGTTTGTGGATATTGCATCCCCAAGTCGCCTTTGCTTTTTGGCCTGCAGACTTTCTCTAAGGCCACCATGGTGCATTTTTTCTTTGTTTTCGCACCTCGCCACAGGAAGTCCCTCTGTATGGATCTGATTTTCTGTAGGATCCCCTATGGAGTGGGGAAGACTGACATCATATAGGTTGGGATAGCTTGTAAGACAATCTTAGTTAGGATTAGTCTGCCTACTAGATTAAGGGACCTATACGTCCAGTTTTTTACCCACTCCTGTAACTTGTTTATTACTCCTTCCCAAGTTGACAACTTATATACTTTGTCTGTCAAAGGAACCCCCAAATACTTGGCTGGGAGTTTTTTCCGTTGAAAGCCTAGAATGTTGGTCAAATTCCTTTGGATAGTTGGGTTGGTATTAAAGAAAAAGATCATCGACTTGGAGTGGTTGATCTCAGTGCTTGAGGCTTCTCCAAAATCTTCTAGGATGTGTTTGTAGACTTTGGCTTCTTTGACCATGGGTATGTCGTGGAGGAGTGTATCATCTACAAACTATTGGTGGGTTGAAGTAGGGAAATTTTTGAAGGGTTTGAGCCCTGTTATTTCTCCAGTTGTTGTTGCGCTCTTTATGCTCATGCTAAGGCCTTCCATCATTAGAATGAACAGGAAGGGGGACAACGAGTCACCTTGTCTGATCCCACTCGTGGGCCAGAAAGGTTTGGCCGAGGCTCCATTGATTAGTAGTGAGTAGCTTATTGTGGATACTAGGCTGACAATCCAACTGATTCAGTGCTGGGTGAAACCAAAGGCTTCCAAAGTCTTGATCATGTAATGCCAACTAATTTTATCATAGGCTTTTGCTAAGTCCAGTTGTATTAACATTCCCCCCCTCTTCTGAAGTTTTAAAGTGTGAATGATCTCATGGGCCTGGATGATATTGTCCATTATTTGTCTACCTTCCACGAAGCCTACCTGTTCTTGCGAGATCAATGAAGGTAGGAGGGGTTTCAATCTATTTGCAATGACTTTGGAGATAATCTTGTAGATCATGTTACAAAGTGCTATGGGTCTGTACCAGTCCGAGGTTTTGGCTTCATTTTCTTTAGGGATTAGGGTGATCATGGTTGCGTTTAGTGCTTTAAGGATGGAGGCTGACCTTCTAGAGTCCTCTACTACCTTATAGATGTCATATTTGACAATTTCTCATTAGGCTTTGAAGAACTCCACAGTGAAGCCATCTGGACTTGGTGCTTTCCCACTGGGCATTTCCTAGAGAGCTTGATCAACTTCTTCCGTGGCAATAGGTTTGTTCAGGAATATGTTTTGTTCCTCGGTAACCAAGCATGGAATATGCTGGGTTATTTTCTAGATGGCCTACGATTTGTCTTGATGAGGTTCTTGGGCTATCCCATGGAAGTGGTTGACCAGAGCGCTTTCGATCTTATGATGTGACTCGCGCTCGATTCCATCATGGTCCTTGATCTTCAGTATTTTGTTATGGGCTCTTCTGGCCATGGTTGTTCTGTGGAAGAACTTGGTGTTCCACTCTCCTTCCTTTAGCCATCAGATGTGGGATTTTTGACACCAGAGTGTTTCCTCCTACTGGCATCGTGCCTCCCATTTTTGTGTCATTTTGAGCTCTTCCTTTTTCTGGTCCTCCGTATAGCCTTCCCGTAAGCAAGTTTCTTGGAGTTTTTTCATTTTTTCTTCGATGTTGTTTTTCTCTATGTTTATGTTCCCAAAGATATCCTTATTCCATTCCTTGAGTTTTTTTCTAATGTATTTAAGTTTCTTGTGTAATTTGAACATCCTAGTCCCTTGCTCCGGTTGCTCCTCCTGCCACCATTATTTGATTTTTCCCTTGAAATTCGGGTGATCGATCCAAAATTTCTCGAATCTGAAGGGTTTGTTCTTAGGTGTTGTTTGGAAGCTTGCTTCCAGTTGTACTGGCCAGTGATCAGATCCACCCCAGGGGAGGATGTTGCAGTCTAAGGTTAGCCACTGCATGATGATTAACTCTGATATAAGGAATTGGTCAAGTCTTGTAGCTACCTGGAACCGGTTCATATGTTTATTGGTCCAGGTGAACTGGCCATTCTTGGTTTGGAGGTCTACCATCTCTGCTCTGTCTATAAAATTTGAAAACTCCTTCGCATCCCGATCCAATCTTCTCGTACCACCCTTCTTTTCCGCAAGTGAGGTGATAATGTTGAAGTCCCCTGCCAATATCCAGTGGAGGTTGGTGGCTCGGCCTTTTATATCTTCTAGGTCTTGAATCATTCCTTTCTTTTCCTTTGGCTCGTGGGGCCCATACACATTTTTGCACAGAATCTCTTCAGTATTTCCTATGATTTTCATGCGTACCGTTAGGGTGTACCTAGTTGCCTCGACTGCTATTAAATTTAGGATTTGTGTGTTCCACAGAGTGAGTATGTCGCCTGACCTTTGGTGGTCTTCGATGGCTACCATATTGTACTTGTGCTAGTGTTGTTTACTGATTGCCTCTATTCTGTCTATAGTACATTTTGTCTCTTGAATAAAATAGAGATTTGGTTGCTCCTGCTTTAGTTTATTCCTAAGGATTATTTGTTTTCTTGGGCTGTTTAGGCCTCTTATATTCCAAGTTTTAAACTTCATTTTTAAACATGTGGGGGAGAGTGGGGAAATAGTTTCTTGATCTTACCCAATTTTATCAGTAGCACTCCCAGCTCTTGTAGTGCTACGCTGTTTGATTTCCTGCCTTTTTTCCTTCTCGCCTGTTTGGGTGATGGCTGTGATTGTACCTCGCCAGCTTTCACTCCTAGATGTCCTATCTTCCCGTGTGTGCATTTTTGTCCTTTGGCTTTGGCTTCCTCCCATAGGAGGAACATGTATTGGATGCGGTCGAGTTGCTCTGTTGGTACGCTGTCGACTCCCTGCCTTTTCCATTGTTTTAATATGTGTGGAAGGTCTATCCCTTCCCTTTCCACCAAGTCTATGAGATCGAGGTATTCTATACCTACTTCGCTTGGGGTCATCTCTGCATCCCCCTCTGCGTCTTGCATGGTAGTGTTATTCTCTTTTGTTTCTCTGTCCATCAGGGTTGCGCAACTCTCCTGAGATATTGTAATGTTTGGCTGTTGGGTGGGCTCTTTTGTTGCTTGGTCCTTGAATTCTGGAACTTTTGCCGAGTCCTTTTCTTCTGTTGTCCCTTTGTTTTTTTGGTCCCTTCCTTCCATCGTATTTCGGGTCTCCTGGGTATTTCCTACCGAGGTTTTATTTTGCTTTTTATTTTCTCTGTTCTTGGGGTTCGGGGTTATAAACCCTTCCCTGTCTTGCTATGTTTTGGGATTTACCGCTTCCTGCCTTTTGTTTAGAGGGCACTCTCTGATCAAGTGTCCATGCTCATGGCATCGTCTGCATATAAAGGGGATCTGTTCGTAATCTATGTTTTGGATCCATTCCTCATCCTTGAATTCCAGATTTATGGCTTCTAGGAGTGCTCCAGAAACGTCCATCTCTATACAGATTCTTGCATGCGATGTGTATCTTCCTTTTAGGGTGGCTTCTGAGGTCTTCACATATTTCCCCAATTTGTTTCCTATTACTTCAAAGGTAGAGGGTAGCCAGTAGTTTGGGGGTAGGGAATAGAGTCTCAACCATACTGTACCTTTTTGAACGTTTCTTTCTTTGGGGCAAAATTTTCTTTCCAGGGTTGCATGTAGAGTTCTGCTGAGGCGTGGAAGTATGGACCTCCCTCAAAGACTCTGTCCCTGTCCTCCAGGTTAATAAAGACTATTGTGAAGAAACCCTTCGAGCCTAGGTGGAGTTCCACTTCTCCATTTGGCTTCCAGTGGTATTTAATCCAGTTGCACAGAGTACTTTCTGTGGGCCATAACCCCATGAATTTGCATATGAGCACATGCATCTTCATTTGATCCCTGTAGAGTTGCGTTTGTGGGTCTTCCAGTACCACCTTGGGTATCAGTGTTGTTTTGGGTTTGCAGGGGTTGCGCTCCTCCGTCCCGTTAACCTTCCCAGTCTTGTGCTTTTCATTCTGAGTCTCCTTAGCAACTTCCTCCATGGTCTCATTTTTGTCCTGACTTCTTTCTTGATGCTTCCATGGGTCTGATCCCGAGGTTCCTGTTGTTGGTGCCTTGAAAACTCCCCTTCTTGGCTCTTTTCCTCTGTCCACCACTACCTATTTGTATGAGTGGATCCCCTTGCCCCCCCCACTGTTCGTGCTGCTCTCTGTCGTGGCCACGACTTTCAAACCCTAGCTCGCCGCGACTGTCAATTCTCTAGTTCGCACCGATGCCTGCTTTTTGCATTTTCCTTATCAATTGGGAAGCCTATTTTCATACAACATTGCTTCCGAAACTTCACATCAAGATTTGATCTCTCCCCACCATATATTTCAGAAAATTCATTATCATATAAATGACAACATTAACACTAGAAACAATTCTAAATAAATCCTTCACAAAATCATTGCTCCTCTTCAAAAAATGGCCATGAGGGCTTCTCCTCATTATTTTTTTTGAATTAGTTCTCAAAATTACAAAAAGAAAGAGCCCTTGATACAAGTGTTTCTGGACATATATATTCTACAAGTTGCAACTGTGTCTTGGGACTTTTTGCATTCCCTTTGATAGTTACAACCTTTCAACTTCCTTTATTTTGTCATTTTCTTAAAACTTTATGAAACTATACATTATTTGCAAGTGACTATAATTGACCTTGTCTTTTAACTTGAATATAGGCCACCCAAACATCATGTTGGAAAGATATTCCTATGACTCTCCTAAACATGAGTTACTCCAAGGAGACTTCATATGATACTTAATCTTTGGACATGGGGTCCATCTCTCTTTTTAATGTGCTAAAAAATGAATTGATTAAATTTATGTCTTTGGAGGGCCCAACTATATGCTCGAGTCTTGCATTTCACATTTTCTCTTCGATGGTCCAAACCACCTACTTTTCATATAGCTTTCCCCCCAAGTCCCTTCTATGTTATAATGCTTGATGTTATTCATCAATACCTACAAAATAAGTATTTATCAGGTCTTTTGTTAATCCATGTCTTAGGATTTGCAAAACTAGTTAAGAGCAAAAGGTTCACATATCCGATGCATTATTACACGTGAATTTACTTGATAAGCCTTGTCACCACAAACCCTGTATATAAAACAAAATTTAAAACACATAGTTTGTTATTACCCTTTTCCACCATGTATCCTATAAGGAAAGTCCATCTGAATTTGTTTTAAAAAATCTAAAACAAACAGTGTCGAATCAACAAAAATGTGTAACAGAAAAGTCATAGATCTTAGTGAGTCCTTTCCAATGGTATAAGTCATGCCCAAAAGGGAGTTTTAGATAAAAAAATATCATAAAAATACCGAAAGATTTTTTCTTACTCTTAACACTTGATCGACAATTGGAAAAACTTTCAACTTTTTTGATTAGTGATCGAGAAACCTTTCAATTTTTTTCTATAGGCATAAGTTAAAACTTTAGTTTTGGGTAAAAGTTTTAAGAGTAAGGGATGCACGCTAAGAAAGTTTTTTGGTGTATCAATGACCATTTCCAACAATGAATATCACGAAAAATTCAAAAGATGAATGATAACAAGTTTCTCAAAATTTGTGCAAAAAACACATTAATCGATGCATTAGGAAACTTTGTTAGGGAAAGTTTGAAATCATGGCGATTGACTCTATCGACCAATTTTATAAATTTTATCGCTATGGAATAAAACTTTCAATTTGGGCCAAAGTTGGTAACCAATGTCGATGAGCACTTGTCGGTAAACCTTTAGACTTTTGATTGTTATTATCGATGAAATTTTGAACTTTTCTATCGTTGCCTTATATAACTTTCTATTATCACAATTAAAAACTTTTCTAAATGAAAAGTAAAAAATCTCACCAAGGATTGGTGCTGATAAAAACTTGTGTGCTAGCGTCATTATCGACAAAGTTTAGAACTTTTGGGAAAAGTAGAAAATGTAAAGAAGGAACTGATAGCTAATGTTGATTGATGTATTTTTGAACTTTTCATCAATGAAGAAAGTGAACTTTCTTCCCTGAAGAAAGTGAACTTTCTTCCCTGATGAAAGTTTCAAACATCCCCGATGATCAATAAAAACTATGTAAAATAACTCACATGACCTAGAAATTTTAGGGTTTTGTAAAATAACTCACAGGACCTAGAAATTTTAGGGTTTTCTTAGTTAAAGAAGTTAGATGGAAAATGGCTTAACTTCTATGAAAATCAATCAAAATTGAAAGCCAAGATTGATGTTTAAGATAAGCAAAGAAACTAAAGGAAACTTTTACAAGTTTTTGAAGGTTATGATAAGACAAAAATTACTCAAAAAGATTAAGTCAAGAGACCCAAAACAAATTTTAAGGCCCAATGAGGTCTGAGAAGAGTGTCAAAGACTCGTTATATAAAAAATCTTCCAAGTTGTGTGATCAACTCGAAGACAAGTCCATGAAAGCTCAAAAGTCTGGGAATTAAAAGGAAAGGATCCAATCCATTTTTCCTTCTTCAAATGATAAAGACAAAATGGTATGGGGCAGTTATTGCTTGATCAACGGAGACTATGGTTAGAGATATGGAAAAACTGATAGAAGTAGCTTAGAAGAAATCAATCTTGGAAATGCAACAAAAGAATCACTTGAAGTTGCTCAATTGAGGGTCGAGTTGGAAAATTGGAAAGGAACACTTGAATAATTCATTCATAGTATTATACAATAAAAGCACATTGTTAAGTCATACATCGACTATGAGAACAATGGAAAAATTTATGTGACTTGGAAAGTGAAAGGTGGGAATTTTTATGGAAAGAATGAAATAGCATGAGAATCCTTGCAAGCTTGTTAGGATGAATATTAGAGGGTAACAATTGAAATAGATTAGTTGAAACAAGATAAAAAGAAATTGTGCAATCTAGCCCTATAAGCCCTTTATTGCACACAAACTTGATCTTTCTATGCTAATATTTTGTAGAAACAATGGTTGTTCTTTTATATATTCACATTGGATGAAAGTAAACCTTGCACCATATTTACGCATAATGAATCCTATCATGTATATTCCACTTGTAATGAAGCATATAAAAATTTGTTATCCAAATTGTATTGACATGAATTCTTGTTGTAAAATGTGATAAGGTGGAATCCAAATCCCATTGTGGGAGATGTTCAACTAAGGGATTTCACCTCTTTTTTGGTACACCAAGTCTAGTTGCATCAGGAATGGTTATAGTTGAGAGTTGATGAGTGTCATGAAAATTTACGAGTAAGAAGTGAATATAAAATTCCTCCCTTAGTTACGATGGATCATAAGAACTTGATAAGACAACCCACTCTCATTACTCATATAAGGTGTTGGTGGGTTTTTTTCACAAGGGTGAGAAAAAACCCTTACTTTATGGTTGTGGATCAAGCAATAGACAAAAGACAAATTAGACTAGAATTACAAACCCTAGTAATATTCATGCAAATTAAACCCTAACTCATGCGAAATATAAAATCTAACTATGCAAAAGAAACATAATTCACCATGAAGAAGGAAATAAAGAACATGAACATTTTATTGATCCAATGGAATGACAAAGAAAAATCCACACATGGTAGAGTGGCTTTATGAAGACAAATGGGCTCCAAAGCCCCTCATTGGGATGGGTCCTTTGCTTCCTTGGTGTGATCCAACTCCAACCTTGGGTAGCAAAGAAGGTAAGAAACTGGAATGATGAACCAAGAGAAAAGGGTTCTTAGGATTTTGTTGGTATTCTAGTAGTATAACATTACTTGGATGGAATGATATCAATGGGCGACCTCAATAGCTTTATTTATATGTGTATGGTCGATAACCCTCTTGATATAGTCTTCCATATAGTGGTTAAATATGACTAGATCAATGTTTAATAATAGTAATTAGGGTTTGATGGGGACCACATATAACTAATATTCTATTTTGAGGGCATGAGCGCATTGATTGGGTCAGAAAACAATTAAAAAATAGTTTTTTTGGATGCAGTGCAATTTGTGGGCTCTTTTTTGCATGGGTGTGTGCGCTTAATGGGTCATTATCTACACTATCCATTTTTTGTTCAAACTTTGGGTTCTTTGTCAAATAAACCCCTTCAACTTTTTCATTCACCTCTCTAAGAAGAAAATATAATTACGTGAGACTTCCTTGGATAATTCAACCTCATCGACTATGTGAATTAGGATATGGTTTTGCAAGTCCATGAAACTCATGGACAATTCCTTCTCAAACATATGAACAATCTCAACTATCTCTCAATGCCACCATGGAATGCTAGCAATGTGAATCTCCTTTGATGTAATCCAATGTATAAATTCAAATGATTTAGATATAGTGTGTTGCATGTCTTATGGGAAGTCATGGTTCACACAACTATGCATGAACAAAGGATAATGATACTACCAAAAAAACATATACAAAATTATTTGGCATAAAAATGTCAGTGCACAACATATTATAACCTACATTGTAGAAAAATAAGCTTGTAATCTATGTACATACCCTCAGAAGGTTCAAATGGTCATGTGATTTCAACCCCAAAAAATGTTCTTCTACAGTGAAGCAACATCATAGAGTCGACTCATATAAACAAGGCACCTTCACACCTAATATAACATTCTTCACTAGAGAAAGATCATCTTTCTTCAAAATCCATGGGACATCACCTTCTTTAAAATACCAAAAGGGACCAAGCTCTCTTCTACTTTTTTTTCTTTGCCAATGTTTCTTTCTAATATTTGAATAAATAAGATCTCTCCTACCACCCAATGTGTCACTTTTTTCAATGATACGTGCCTCCATAAAGAAGATATTTTTTTTTTTAAATATATGCATGGGATCTTGTACGTGGGTAATCTTAAGATATTCCCAATATATAATCTTATAAAATACATATTTCCTTTTCATCCCAATGGGAATTTTCTCAACATTTGTGTGACAAAAATCAAGATCATTGAACATAAGTTCCCCATTTGAATCAACCAATTCTTCAATTTTCTTCTCCTTCTATGTGTAATATACCCTAAGCTAGTCTGCTAGTGAAAATATTTAAGGTCTCTGGGTTCTCCTTGGTCTACCATTGAAAGTAGATGCTACTCTTGTATAAGGGTGGTCTTCTAGAAGGAATATCACCAAGCAGTCATACACCAAATTTCATAGGTGGTTGGACCACCTAGCATTTATAGAAGGTTCACATCATCTACATCCATGCTACCCTTTTGTTATAAGAGTTGTGATGTTATTGTATATGAAACATGTTAGCACAAAATATGATAGTTGCACCAAATCAAGTATGTCAAATAATGTTACAAGTATAAATAAACCAATCAAAATGCTTACCAAAACAAAATTCTAGTCATAGATAATTGTGTGTTGTGTATGCACATATGCCATACAACATAAAAGACATTTGTAATGGGATGGTTCTTGATACATCATATCCCTTCTCCTAATTTCTTCAATTCATCAATCAATGGTTGGAGGTAGATAAATGTTGTCTTCACTTGTCTTCTACCAAGGAATATAATATCCGACATAAGATGTTCATTCTTAAATAAAACAATTGGGGGATATTTTATTGATCACTACCATTGACCAAACATAATAGTTGATGTTTTGGAGGGAATACATGTTAATTCCATTTAAGGCTATGCTCAATTGAAGGATTTGTACTTCATTCTTGAATTTATCGAGCCATGTATCCTCTATATGCTTCATGGCTATTGAATATACTAGGATATACATAACTCTTGGTTCACCTTTGTGCAAGGAATGCCACCCTTGAAACAAGAGACTTATTTATAATGAAAGATCCTTTGAATCCTTGGAATTATAGGCATGTGCCTTAATCTATTATGAGGAGGGAAATCTGCCTTTCCCTTGTTTTTATTTATTTCTAGTACACGTCATGCCCGCATTCTAAACATATCTCTTTGTTTGTATATTTTCATTTGCATAGGACACAATCATTCAAACAAGTGTGATATGACATATACTCAACACACAACTTTTTGAGCAGTTGCTTTACCTCTTCACAACTAACGTGGAGGACATTATTACTTGGAAATACCTTATCTTTGAGTAACTTGCAATTAGGGGGGAATATAAATGTACACTATCATCAAGAATGAATGAACTCTATTCTCATGATTTATTGTGTGAAGAGATTCATTAAAATATATGGAACTTAATGGATAGTACATTAATAGTGCCAAGAAACACATGTCCGACATGCCATACATTGATTTCAAGTTGCACAATAACGTTGTCATCCCTAGTTGGGTAGACATTGAACCATGCCCAAAGAGAGAGGTGGTGGAAGCATATTTTAGGCTTTTGAAAAAGGTATTGGCAATATGAGAATCATCCATGATCCAAGTGGATATTGGTGGCCATCCACCTATTCCAACTGGCTCCTCTTGACAGTTTTTAGTTCAACACGTTCTTTTGTACTTCTTTGTAATTGTGGGTCCTATAATTATGGGGTTGTTTGAAGCCCTACACATCTTCCAGGTGGAGATTGGTGGCCAACCACCTAATCCAACTAGCTTAGTTTGGAAGTTTTAATGTTAATACATCTTTTTGTACTTCTAGGGCTGTTTTGGGACCCTAAATTGTGTTTTTTTGGCTTGCCACAGTCAAAGTATAGACATATTTAGAGTTTGACGACATAATGTGTAGTTCTTGAAATACCTTTCCAACAGGCTATCACGTGCCTAAATTGGAGGTCGTACACAAACGTTATGACCCTAGGAAGTTGAGGTGCCAACTTACCCATCAAGGCCCACATAACTTTTGGCGTTTCACCTCCTAGGGTTAGATTTTTGGATGTTAAGGGTTTTGGCATTCATGAATAATGTTAAAAGGGCCTCTGGAGCCTCATTGTAATCATTCTGTTTAGACAGATGCATGTAGCAGCCACATCTCTTCTTAGAGATAGCTACCACCATTCAAGCAAGTTGTTTCAGTTCTGTAGTTTTACAGTTTCAACCTATTTCATTTATTCGATATAAGTTATTGTTCACCGAATATCTATTGTTATCTCTATGTTATTGTATTCCATCTGTTATTCATTTTGTTTCGCTCATAAATCTGGATCAGTGGTATCAGAGCGGTCTGCTCTTCATTTGTTTTTCTTTGTGCATATCCCCGACAAGATCTAGGTACAATAAGTTGGGACTCGAACTAGTCGAGCCTTTGCAAGATCGGTCGCGTCGAAACCGACAACAACCCATGGGGGACAAAAAGAAAGATGATGGAGCAGGAGATCCTTTTAAAATGTTGCTTGAGGAAGACCTTGCATGAAAAAGGAACGAAAAGATGGACAACTTTGCACAAATCCTTTGGTTGTTGCTCACAGGGGAAGCATCTTCATCAAGCGACCATGCAACCCCCTTTAAGGTACAAGTAAATTTTGATATTCAATTATTTGAAGGACTGATATATGTGAATGTTGTAGATAAATGGTTGAATCTACTTGAAGGGTATTTTTTGGTCCACAGATTTTTGTATAGGGAAAAAATTACTTTTTCACTCCTCAAGGTCATCCCCCATGTTAAGGACTAGTGGGATACTTACTCTGAGCCAAGGGCCATAGAGGAATTTACAATATTTTTGGTTGCCCCCACATGGGATTCCTTTAGGGACACCATTGAAGAACAATACTACCGTGTTGGAAGCTATGGGGACTAGTACACTAGATGAACACCCTGCGTCAGGAAAGGGACACAGTACCAGATTTGACCAATATTTTCCATACCCTGCGCACCAAATTGGGTATCAAATACTCTGAACGACATATGGTGCTCAAATACCATGACTGTTTGCATAGATACATTCAAACATAAATGGAGTTTCTGGACATCACATCATTAGGTACGATGTATAGATATGTTGTCAATATCGAGTAGAAATTCAAGCAGAAGAGGCGAGAGGTTGGATCTACAAACTCCTCATAGCCGAAGTAGGGAAAAGGTGGCCCCAACCCACACAACAAGGGACAAAGCAAAGATGGACACTCTCACGACACCCATTCTAAGCTGCAACACAAGAAGGGCAATGAGAAGTCAAAGAAGGACACAAGAAAATGGTGTGAATACCATAAAATCACTTGGAACAACACCAAAGAATGTCGCTCCGAGCAGTCACTCATGGCTGAGTTCAAAGCTTCTGAGTCAGAGGCTGATTTTGACTCCGAATTAAATCTAGAAGGAGGCAAGTGTATTATCGATGATGAACCCAGTTCCATGGTCGCTACCACCAAAGTCCAACCAAGTGAACCAGAAGAACCAGAGGAAGGGGAACGCCTCTTTCACTCGCATATGTGGGTAAAGGGGGCTCTGCTTCATTTCATTTTCGACAACGACCGTTAGAAGAACCTGATATCAATAGAGGTCATCAAGCGACTAGACCTATTGGTGACACCACACCTACAACCATACACCATTGGCTAGCTTCACCAAGGAAGAGATCTTTGTGTTAGCCACCTACTACTATTTCTTTAATCTTTGCTAAGCAATGAAGTAAGGTCATTTCACAGACTGAGAAGTTCATCTTCTTTGTGATCTGTGCTCATAGTAAGTAGAAGGTCGTCTCCACATCCATGGCCTCTACACAGAGTCTCTCTTTGCAGTAGAAGAAAGTGGGAGGGATTGTGGAAGAGTGCAGAGACATCTTCGCCTCACCCAACGGGGTACCAACGCATTCCCAAGTCAAGCATCCAATTGATCTAACACCCGGTGCACCTATTCCTAATGGACCAGTCTATCGTCTCTCGATGATCGAAAATGATGAAATCAAGCATCATATCCAAGAGCTGCTTCAAAAGGGGCACCTCAGACCCAACTCCTCCCCTTGCAGAAGCTCGATTGTACTGGTGCAGAAGAAAGATGGGACCTGGTGGCTTTGCATTGATTACAAGGCATTAAACAAATTTAGATTTAGGAACCGATACCCAATTCCTAGAATTGATGACCTTCTTGACCAGCTCAAGGGGACAAAGTTCTTCAACAAGATTGATCTAAAGTGTGGCTACCACTAGGTTCCCATCGAACCAACTAATGTATGGAAGAAAACTTTCAAATCTAAAGAAGGTCTCTTTGAATGGCTGGTCATTCCCTTTGGCTTAACAAACACACCAGACACTTTTATGAGGTTGATGGATGATGTATTGAGACCCTTCACCAACTCTTTTGTGGTGGTATATTTGGATGACATCCTCATCTTCAAAAAAACTTGGGAGAATTATATGCATCATATTCAACAAGTTTTGAGAACTCTGCGACAACACAAGATATATGCCAACTTGGAAAAATGCTCCTTTGGCATGAACATGGTCCAATACTTGGGCTACATTGTTGATGAGCATGGGGTACATGTTGATCCAACTAAGATCCACGTAATCCATGACTTTCCAACCCCGAACACACTAACTGAGCTTCGGAGATTCCTGGGATTGGCCAACTTCTACCGAAGGTTCATGTTGGGATTCTCCCATATTGCATGGGCCCTCAACCAAGTGACCAAGGGCAGTAGAGGGAAAATTTTGCATGGGGGAAGGAACAACAACATGAATTTGATGATCTGAAGCATCGCTTGTGCTTATCTCCAGTACTCTCCTTACCTGATCTGCAACAACTGTTCGAGATTGAGATTGATGCATCCAACTATGTTGTAGGCACAATTCTCACTCAACACAGTCATCTGATGGCATACCATAGTGAGACACTCTCAGATATTATCCAAAAATACCCCGCTTATGACAAGGAAATGTATTCCATTGTACAAGTCTGTCGTTAATGGAAACATTACATTATGGGAAATGAGACAATCATCCACACTGATCACAAGCCTCTGTAGTTTATACAGACACAGGGGAAGTTGCAGAATGACTGCCATCAGAAGTGGTCCACCTACATGCAACAGTTCCATCTCAACATCAAGTATAAGACAGGGAGCACAAATCTTCTCATTGACTGCCTCAATCGACCTCCCATGGCTACACTCACCAGCATGCTCCATTCATGTGGACATGAGGCATCCGAGTGGCCCCAACTTTATCATAAAGATCCAGACTTCGCCACCACCTATCAACTGTTGGGTACAGGTGAGAATGTCACCGATTTTCACATTCAATAAGGACTGTTATGTCATATTGGCCATCTCTGTGTTCCTACAAGCGAGCGTGTAAATATGATCTGGGAGGCTCACTACAGTCAGATGGCATGAAATTTTGGTGTGGAGAAAATTTTGGCCATTCTACATAAACATTTTTATTGGGAAAAACTCCGACATGACGTCAACAAGTATATCAGATCTTGCACTGCCCGTGCCATTTCCAAGCCATCCATCAAGAAGTAAGGCTTATACACCCCTCTTCCTACTCCCAAGAGGCCTTGGGAATCCATATTGATGGATTACATGTCTTGATTTCCATCCACCAAGCAAGGCAATGATTGTGTATTTGTGGTAGTCGATCGGTTTTTGAAGATGGCCATCCTCACAGCCTGCAAGAAGAGCACCACATCGACAAATACTGCTAAAATATTCTTCAAACGAGTGTGGGTCCATTTTGGGATACTACATACCATCATCTTCGATCGGGACAAGAAGTTCCTCAACACATTTTTGTCGAGTCTCTGGTCACTGTTGGACACCAAGCTCACTAAATCCATTGCTTTCCACCCCCAAATTGACGACCAAACATATGTCATCAATAAGATGATTGTGCACATCCTGCACATGTACAAATCTAAGCATCCATGTACCTGGGATAAGAGTCTCCTCTATGTTCAACACAACTACACCATGGCTCTCCAGAGCTCCATTGACCATAGCCCATTTCAGGTGGGGCTGGGATTCCAACCCTTGGGTCCCATTGATGTTCCATTACCTCTTGCCACCACACATGCATAATCTTCCCATGTTCAGTCTGAGGCCGACAAAGCCACCAGATTCATTTAGCATATTCAACACATCCTCCAACATGTCCATGACATTTTATAGAAAGCTAATGCTAAGTACAAGCAACACCATGATCAACATAGGGTACCACACTAGTTTCAGGTGGGAGACAAGGCATGGTTACATTGCAGAAATAACATTTTACAAGGCCCCATCGAAATCTCCACCCACTTCTCTATGGGCCTTAGACTATCACCAAGGCTATGGGTAGAAATGCTTTTGAGCTCAACTCTCCACCCTTCCTTGGCTTGCACCCAGTGTTCAATGTGGACCTCCTTCGACCATATTTTCCACCCTTATTGGACACCTCAGAGATCACAGAACAACTGACACCAACAGAGCTCAACCCTGACTGCATGGAACAAGCATCCACTGATCAGATAGTGGACACACAGGTCAAGGGCACTCGTTAGCAAAGGATCCAACTTTATCGGGTTGTCAAGACAGGGAAATTCCTACACCAAGGAAAGTGGCTCACCCGGGCCAAATTTAGTAGAATTTTCCTCACCTGATGGGGGAACTCAACGCAATGGAGACCATTGCTTCCTAAGGAGGGAGGATTGATCTAGGTGGATATTGGTGGCCACCAACCTATTCCGATTGGTTCCTCTTGACAATTTTTAGTTCAACACATTCTTTTGTACTTCTTTATAATTGTGAGTTCTACACTTTCGGGGATGTTTGAAGCCCTACACATCTTCCAGGTGGAGATTAGTGGCCACCCACCTAATCCAATTGGCTTAGTTTGGAATTTTTCATGTCAGTACATCTTTCTGTACTTCCAGAGCTGTTTTGGGGCCCTAAACAATGTTTTTTTGGATTTCCACAGTTAAACTATAAACAAAGTTATATTTTGACGGCATAATGTGTAGTTCTCTAAAATACATTTCCAACAGAATATCACGCGCCTAAAACAAAGGTCGTATGCAAAAGTTACAACCCCGGGAAGTTGAGGTGCCAACTTACCCATCAGGGCCCACATAACTTTTGGTGTTTCACCTCCTAGGGTTAGGTTTTTTGATGTCTAGGGTTTTGGCATTCATGAATAATGTTAAAAGGGCCTATGGAGCCTCATTGTAATCATTCTGCTCAGACGGATGCACGTAGCATCCACATCTCTTCTCAAAGATAGCTACCACCATTCGAGCAAGTTGTTTCAGTTTTGCAGTTTCAACCTATTTCATTTATTCACTAGAAGTTATTGTTCATTGGATATTTGTTGTTATCTCTGTGTTATTGTATTTTGTCTGTTATTCATTTCATTTCACTCACAAATACAGATCAAACCTCTAGCCCATCTTGTTGGAATGCATGTAACAACATTCCCTCCATAGCATGGACATCCCATAAGAAATCATCCATACCCACCTCTATAATATTATCTTCATGCCCAACATGTGAAGAACAAGTGCTATTGTAAACATTCTAAATCAGTGACTTAGGATGTAGTGGGAATTGTATAGGTGATTGACTCAACCATTCTTGGTATGCTTCCTCTTTGATTGTGCTCGTTTAACAAGATTCTTTCAATTTGAAATCATAGTGAGGTGCAATGGCAGATGGTATACTTGCCACTTGTCATTAGAATCTTGATTGAAAAAAATATTGAACATGAAATTGATGATATTGGTAAACACAATACATTTAGTATGTTCAAACATTAGAACAAACATTTATTAGAAGCATGGATTTTTTTCCAATATTACACATGCAACCAACCACTTTATAAAACAAATGTTGAATTAACCAATACTCTTACATTAATTCCATTGAAAATACAAAATACAATTATTCAATGATGTTTTACTTATGCCCCAAGGGGATGTCTAAAGGTAGTCCCAATTCAAGTCATCTTTGATGACCAGTTGGTGGTCTACAAAAGTTATAACTTATTAACAATTTATCACTGGGAGATTAACTACATATTGCATGCACAACAAAAAATTCGGAAGTCTTCCTTTTCATACATAACTCTTTGTCATTAGAGAGTTCCTCAAATGAAAAATTTGCACTAAACAATGAACACCTAAAACTATTGATAAACCCTACAATGTTCCCATGAATGCATGGATGACCATCAATATATAACAAGTTCTTTCTATTAAATTTTCCAGAAGCACGACCATTCATGCACATATTATACATGGAAATGCTATATTTGTATTTAATAATATTCAAGTAATTAGAT
Source organism: Picea engelmannii (assembly GCA_009831015.1). Lineage (NCBI taxonomy): Eukaryota > Viridiplantae > Streptophyta > Pinopsida > Pinales > Pinaceae > Picea > Picea engelmannii. Next base: position 69,922 of record ML778998.1, read on the forward strand.
TGACTATAATGAGGACCACAAAATGACATAAGTGATATTGACCATTTGGGAAGAATAAACACGTGAAAGGATAAACAACCCCAGATTAGTAGCATCTATTTTAGACTTGACAATCTTGTAATTATTATTACAAAAGGAAAATTTAGTCCCAGCATCAAGCACAGGTAGGGAAGATTTCCAAGCACCATATAAATCACAGTTGTAATATGTTTGGTATTAAGTTTGTAGATGGACATGAAGAGAGAAGTCATTTTTACCCTCCAACAATTGAACTAACCTTGGTGTGTACTTGGATATTTTTGGTCTCAGCTCTTGGATCTCATAGTAGAGATTTTTTGGGTAGTATTCATGTCATACTTTGGCTCACTAGAAGAGGAGATGAGTTGGTTAATTTAGGATGAGACATAGTTATTTTGGCTTCCAATTTTTCAAAAAATGAGCATATGAAAGTGTTCCTATGTGTCTTTTCTATATCATTTATTGGATCCTTGACCATAGTGGGACGCATTAGACCATCAACTTTGGGTAGTCGATTATTAATATAATGGGACAGTGTGACATTTCGACAACTCACCCTCAAATCCTTACATTTTGAGCAACTACATACTATTGGGGTGTCATAAGAGAGATCCAGTTCAGAGTGAAATCCATTGGCCTAGGATGGTTGCTAGAAGATGGCATGTTGTAGTTGGTTGGGTAAAGTGGCTCTCCATTTTCATCTACCATTTGCATGCAATATCTTGCTCTTCATAAGAACTTGTCACATTTTTAGACTAGGGGAATATCCTGCACATCCAAACTTGAACATGAGTTGGATTCATACAAAATTTAATGCATAATTATTCAAATGCATGTGAAAAAGCATAATAAATTTAATTAGATAATCAAAATATAAATAAAAACTAGACTTATTGCAAATGGATAGGGAGAACTCGATGAACTTGGAATAATATGGAATGAGATGGAATTTGAATTACCATTTGATATTATCACCCCCTTGCATTAGAGCCAAAACCATGATTAATACATGTCTACATTATTAAAAGAAAGTTTTCAAAGCATGTAACATTATAATGTCACATCTAAGGTCTTTTTTTAAGTAATCAGTGTGCCTAATTCATATTTAATACACCAATGTGTTTGTATAGACTAAATCCACTAAAACACTCAATTGTGATGCACACTGACAATAAACCATTGCAAATTTATAATTGTGGAGGTTTTCAGTTATATTTTCATTGTAAACTATTTATTCGGTGTGTTTAAGTTAGTACAACACACTAATGTTCTTAATTTTGCAAGTCATATTGCGATTTGAATTAAAAAAGGTGCATGCATTTATCATCAATGCACTAAAATCAAACAAAAAAAGGAGCAAGAATTTTATTTTGTAAAAGTAAGTTTATAAAATAAAACCCTAGTCACTATTCCATTTTTTTGCCAAAAGTTAAAGGGGAGGCTCGTACAAGAGATATTTACCAGGGAAGACTTTGGAGTGGATATTTTTTTTCTCTGAAAAGATGAATTTGTAAGGTATCACCGTAGGTCACATACAAATTTGCAGAGGATAAATTTAAGCTATGTAACTTCATTATATTATTATCAAATTTACCCTCAAATTGATTTAAAAATTCCATAAATATTTTATTATTATTATTCCTATTAGTATTTAGAGTGCATTTTCAAGAAAATAGAAGGGTTTCATAATTACCTTCAGTGTTGCAAACCCTAGTTTTTTTGTTGTTTTTCTTTTGTTTTATGTTGTTGTAAACTCGAGCATTGGAGGTTTATTCTCTCTACTATTTGATAATGAGAATTTTTCGAGGTAATGAGTATTTCTTGGCTTTGTGTATTTGTATATGGGGCTTTGTGTATTACAGTGGCTCCCAAACCCTATTGTTGTTATTTTTTTTTATTAAAAACACTTTCACAGTTTGTGGTGCACACTTTACAGAAACAACACACAAGTGTTTTTTTTTTAATAATTTAAAATGCACTGTTTGATATAACCTTTTAAAATAAATCCCTTACTTTAGTAATGAACATCATATAATAGCTACACATTGGTGCATGATTATGAATTAAGCACATCAATGCATGTTACTAGACTGTACAATTTGCTTAACATAAAAATTATTTAAGCATGGAATTCTTTACTTAGTTGGTAAAACATATTTTATAATTTGTGTATTTCATTATGTAGAGATTTTATTGATAGAAGATTAGGGAAAAAACTTATAGCAACGAAGGCAAGGGAAGCACATCCCAAGAAGAGAACATGGCAAATTCTTTTAAATTTTAGTATAAAAGTAATTTATTTAAATTGTCTATAGGTTTAAATGATGTGTATTGGATTATATGTGTCATGTAGAGAAAAAAATTGAAGAAACTTCAAAATATTGTTTGGAATTTGAGTGAAAAAGAGCATGAAAGCTTCATGGAAATGTTATAAAAAGAAGAATTAGGTGGATCAAACGATGATCAATATCAAATTTTGCTTTGAATTTTTACTATAAATGTGCTTCTTAACAATAATCATGAACATGTTTTAGACAATGGATTTCACATTTTTTGAATGCTATGTAGGGACCAACAGTGAGGGAACAAAAGGTTGTCCTAAGAAGATAAAAATCATGAAGGATGTAAATGAAGAGTTTGCCTTTAATTCATCTAGAGGAGTGTTGGAAGTTAATGAGAGGGGTGGAAAAATTTATAAAACTATAAGGGATTTAGTGGAAAGAATGTATAACATTATTTTCATTTACAACATTAAAATCAATCCAATGACTCCAAGAATTGGGTTACATGTAACCTAGAACAAGCTCTTATGGAGCAATGGACAATGTGACCTGTGACACCTGCAATAGAAAAAACATAATAACAAAAGAATTATTCAAAATTTATTATTGTGAAACATGTTATTTGTAATATGCATACACTAGTCCAAAAAATTACCAAATTAATATTTTTTCTATATTTGTTTTCATATAAATCTTGATTGATTTTTTATTTGTGTTTTCATTTTTCACGAAGATAATTCTAAAGGACAATTGACATGATACTTGAAACATGTTGGTAGGGATGTTGAAAAAAATGTACAAGGATATGGTCAAAGATATGGGCATAATTACATTGCAGGAGGAACCATCCTAATATGATGATGATGATGATTAACATCCACTAAGACCGAATTGGTATATCGAACCTTAAGAGGGTAAGTGATTACTTGCGATTCTTTAGAATTTTGTTTCTGTGCTCGAAAAGCATTAAGAGAAGCTTTTCAAGATCACCATACTTTTGTTGAGTAAAGAGGTTAGAAAGGTTGGTAGTGTGACACATATTTTTAAAATTAGATCTAATATGGGTATAGGTTGGACAATCTAAGAGAAAGTGATTTTCATCTTCAACCTTCTTAGTGTCACAAAGGTGACACACTCTTTCATCCCATGGTGTTTAAGGAATTGACCAACACCCAATTTCACTATGGAGATCGTGAGAATTTGTTCTTATCTTAGCAATGGTTATTTTTTTCTTTACACTTGGAAAAATAGATAGATAATTTTGATCTTCTAGATTAGGGTTGATTACATCCTTATGATACCTTAATTTTCTTTTTTCCTCTAACTCTTTATCACACCACATATTCTCCTTAAATTTTGATTTGACTTTTTTTTTAATAGTATCTTTATTCTGCAAATGGTGTCTTCCATGATTCCCCAATAGTTTA
>ML778998.1:85778-104261 GCA_009831015.1 Picea engelmannii
TTTCTATTTAAATAGGTGGAGTAACTTTATGAAGAACTTGATAAAGATAGAAAGATGTGATCAATATGAACTTACTATGATGGTATATCCTCTTTGTCACTTTCTCGCTGATGTCCTTTTATGGATTTCATTGACGGTTACAGGAACCGTCTCAACTGCCTTTTTCCCTTCATCGATAAGTTTTCCCACAACCTTTTTAAACCACTCCTCAATGTAGATTCTCATTGGTGCCATGTTGATTTCATGCCGTATTTTTATATTGAAGAGATATCCCTCCAAGTCCCTTAGATCAATAGAAATATCCGCAAAGCTTCTTCAATATCTTGATTTTTCATTGAATAGTTGACTAGCCAATTTTCCACGTCATCTTCACTATACTCAAGAATGCCATAGAAATTTTCAAATGATAACCCTTTAAAGATCTCAAGTTGTTCATCAAATGCTTTCTTGGTTAGGAACAACGAGTTGAGAATCAATTTGGGGTCTTGGACCTCATTGGTGCTCCCGAGCAGGTCTATCTCAATCATCCTTTTGAATAATTCTTCTCTCCTAGTTATGGTATGGCTACATGCTTGGACAATAATATTCAAGTTCTTAACCTTTTCCTTCCAGCATGCATTTAGTTGTTTTATCCGGTTCGGAGAAGGGAGATCCTCCTCTCTTCTTTTTCAACTTTGTCATATTGGTAACTTTAAAACTGAAGGGCGTGACCGCGTCGAGGTAAAAACCTTCTTCATTTTTCAAATCTTCCTGTAATATTCATGGAAGGCACATGCCCTCGTTCCAAAAGAGACCACTCTCTTTGACATCTCCCGAGTCTCTGTAATTAATTCCATTCTTTTCTTAATGTTATTCTCCACATATCCCCTGGCTGATGTGAGCAGGATTGCAGATCCTTTTAGTTTTGCTACAGGTGTGGTAGGCCCAATTATTGCTAAAGGACTAGCAAGTATTGGAAGAGGCATTAAAGATTCCTCCAATTCTTTGATTCTTTCCTTTAACTTGGCATTCTCTTCTTCAAGGCCTCTAATAGAATCCTCTAGAGCATCTCCAATTGCTTGGTGAATTTGGGAAATTTGGGAAGGCCACATATTTTGTAGGTTAACCTTTGAATGAGATTTCCTCTTTTTATTATTTACATCTCTTTTTTCAATAATTAAATTATTGGACTCGTTGTAAAAAAAAACGCTCTGAAATACAAAAGACTCTTCTTTATCGAATGTCTTGCTCTCAATTATTTCCATCAGAGGATTCTGGTGAGCCGTGTCCTTAGGATGATCAGCGTTGGGGAACATTTTTTCAATATCAATATCGAGTTCCATATTCTCGAGGGGAGCTCGCTGATATTGCTTTCGGCTCGAGGTCCCTCTTCTTGCACAATGTTTTTTCTTTTCTTCCTCAAGGAAAGCTTGTGGGAGCTTTCAATTTTCCCCGAAGGAGGGTTCTTATCTCCTCCTTCGCTTGAAGAACTATGGGTATCTTTCTTAATTTGGTGGGCCATTGGATGATCTAGAGGGATCCAGGGAGGCCTAAGGATAACTCATAATTCTCAGAAGTTCCTTAGGAAGCTCAGAATGGCCTCAATAGGTGGAGAAAAGGCAAAAATTCAAAGTCCTCAAAAGTCGCAAAATTGGCATCATCGCGAAGATCACGTCGCAAGATTTCCAATGGTGTAAATGGTTTGTCGAACAGAGTTACGGATCGAAATATATTCACAGTCAAAGTTTTGGTCAACCTAGCCCAATCAACATGGATGAGTCAACATCCATTCAATTGACGTCAACATCAGTACAGATGACATCAACGTATGTACAGGGTACATGGCACAGTCAGAGATCGACACATGTCATGATGACATTAGCATGATGACATGGAAACACCAGAAGCTACCACATGTCACCCATTTTTGGTATTTTCTGGGTGGTATGTAGAACAATGAAAAAGTGCCACGTGGTAGGCCATACAGGACGTGGCATACACGTGTCATCCATACAACCACCTAACAAGTGATGTGGAGAGTTGACCAGGTAGGAGGTGACATGGCAGTGACTATGTAAGTAGGTGATGTGTGCTAGTGAATGGCCGCCACGTGGCCCAGTCATGGGCTGCCATGTGGTAGCAGAAAAATGCCCAATAAGGGCCCATAACCAAATTTGAAAAATTAACAAAAGTACAGTCCACCAAATATGGTGGAGGTTCCACCAAATTTGGTGCCCGACCTCCATTATATCCAGGATTCGACAAATTTAAATGACGAAATCTCCAAAATTGGTGGTGTTTAGCCCACCATATATGTTTGTTATAACTTATAGCCAAAAGGGGCAGGCTTGTGGGTTCGACCCCGTGACCTCCCCAACCAACGCCTTAACATAGCCTCCGATAACCGTTGGGCCAAATAACTCCATTGTTCAATCCACCCAACTTTTAATTTAAAAATGCAAACTGCCAATGCATGGGAGGAGGGCGCTTGACAGTACGGACAAACACATTTTACGAGGAATATTTCAGAGAATTAATTTTAGGTTGCAGGCACGAAAACTGATACGATATTTCTCATGGGCCTGAGAGTGCCAAAGTCAGATTGAGGCATGGAGACAATCATTTTTGGGTAATTCGAAGCTACAAATTCAATGGTGCTGTCTTTTTTTTGATCTGAGAAAAATTTCTGCAGCTTAATTCTAGAATGAGGTATACTTATGTATTTTTCCAAATTCTTTTGTTGTGTTAATAAAAAGGCCTCCCCATTTGAGAGCAGGACCCAGAGACGTAGTCCATCAGGGACAAACTCTGTTATCAAGTTTTTTGTGTTCAGATTTGATGCTTATGTCTCTTTATTATTGAGCTTTTCCTTCTTTATGGTGCACTTCAATTTATGCTCATTTAATACAATTCTTTAATAAGTCACATTGATGAAAAGATCTCGGATCATCTAGGTACCAGAGCAGTAATATTTGACTTGAATTGTTGAGTGTTAATGCTTACTAGGACCAAGCATAAACAGGGTGAAGGAACACTTAAGACTTTCAACCTAGAGATTGGTCGTGCATCCCAAAGGAATAATATGGATGAAGAGGAAAAGCGTTATGAACAAGAGAAAAAATTCCATATGGTCTTCTATCACATGTCAGAAATGGTCAAGTGAATGTATGAAGACTACGAGAAGAGGATGAAGAATAAAGGGAAGAAAAAGGAAGCACAAGTAGATGAAAAGGATTTAGTGAATCAAGAGGTTGGAGGATACCTCTCTGAGCCTCCATCTTCACCATCGAGTTCTAGCTCTTCTTCCTCTCATCATTCTCATCATTCTAATGCTAGTCATAAAGCCTCTTTTAATAAACGATTATTAAAGCTTTATGTAAATTTTTCTTTACCTATGTTTAATGGAGATGTTAATCCTGAAAATCTAGATAATTGGATACGACATGTTGAAGTATATTTCCGTGTACAACATATTGATGAAGAGGAAGTAAAAGTGCAATTGGCCTCTCTTCGGTTGGAAGGAACTGATCTCGTATGGTGGGAGAGCAAGCTTCAGGACAAAAGTAAGTGTGGTAATATTATTTCCTCATGGTCGGAATTTAAATTAGCAATAAGGAAACAATTTTATCCATTGGGTTATTTACATAAAGCAATTATGGAATGGAAAACTTTAATACAAAGTAAAGGTCAAACAATACAAAGTTTCACGAAAGAATTTAGGAAGAAAGCACTTGCACTAAACATTCCTTTAGATTCTTATGAAACTTTAATGAAGTATATTGGTGCACTTCACAGTTATGTTTGTCATACTTTACTGTTGTTTAACCCCACCAGTCTTGACGAAGTTTGTGTGCAAGCCACTCACTGTGAAAACAAAGGAAAGAATGTTCAAGACGATCCCACAAATAATCCCTCCAAGTTCCCACATAATTAGTTTAAAGGAAAGTTTAAAAAGAGGGACAAAAATACCACCACTACAAAGAAGGGAGAAGGAAATACATCTTGCACTCATTGCAAGAAATATGGACACAACGATGAGCATTGTTGGAAATTACATTTGGAGAAGAAACCAAAGAAGTTCGGTGGAAAGGGGAAGACAAAGACCATTTATACAGTGCAACAAGATCTTGGTTCCGGTTCAAGATATGAGGAAAAGATCACAACGGTTGGAGTACAAGGTAAATATTCCCTTCATGCTAGTTCAAGTTCCACTAATGAATCTCACGATGATGAAAGAAACATGAATGAATTATTTCACATAAGGGTTGTATCTAAGCATACTAAGATTGATATTTTGTTTGATTTGGGTTCCCAAGTTAACTTAATTTCTGAGACACTTGTCAAAAAAATGGGTCTTGAAAAAAAACCACATCCAAAGCCTTATCCTCTTGGTTGTGTATGCGACAAAGAAAAACTTAATTTCACCAAGCAGTGTAAGGTTAGATTTGCTATTGCTTCAAATTTGGTTGATGAAGTTGATTTGGATGTTGTTTCACTTGATATATGTGGCATAGAATTGGGGAGTCCATATCTTTATGATAGAAAAGATTTCTTCTTTCGTCATGAGAACAAATATCACCTTACTAAAGGAGGAGTGGAATATATTGTTAGATCCCACATCATGAAGGTTAATACAACATTTGTTAGTTTAGGACAAATGAAAATACTCATAAACACTAATAAGAGATATGTACTCATGGTCGTAAGAGAAAAGGATGTTGGAATATTCGATGCCTTCCAAGGATGTGATCCTTGCCATAAGAAATAACTAATTGATATGGTTTCTAATTATGATGAGGTATTTCAGGAACCATATGGATGACCTCCTAAGACAGAAATCCAACATGAAATACATCTTCAACAAGATTCTCCCCTTTCTAATGTGGGCATGTACAAAATTTTGATTGTAGAGATGACAAAAATCAAGAAACAAGTACAGGACTTGTTGGACCAAAGGGTAATCAGACCTAGTTTATCTCCTTGCGGTTCTCTGATTGTGATGGTTCTAAAGAAGGATGGAACATGGAGAATGTGTGTCAATTATCGAGCCTTAAACGAAATCACTGTGAAAAATCGATACGCTCTTCCTCGTATAGATGATTTACTTGATCAATTAAAGAATGTTGTTTATTTCACTAAGTTGGATTTGAACAATGGTTACCATCATATCAGGGTTGTAGAACAAGATGCATGGAAAACTGCCTTTAAAACCAAACATGGTCTATTTGAGTGGTTAGTTATGTCATTTGGGCTTTGTAATGCCCCAACAACCTTCATGTGTGTAATGAATGATGTATTCAGGCCATTCTTAGATGACTTTGTAATTGTGTATTTAGATGACATTCTTATATTTAGTGGGACTTGGGATGAACATGTACGACATGTAAAGCAAGTATTAGATACTTGGCGAAGGGAAAATTTGTATGTCAAATTGTCCAAATGTGAGTTTGGAAAGACTGCAGTGGTGTACTTAGGTCATATTGTATGAGGAGGACAATTGAAAATTGATCCTTCCAAAATTGATGTAATTGTAAATTGGCTTGAGCCCAAAAATGTAAGTGAAGTACAGAGCTTCTTGGGTGCAGTTCAGTACTGGAGGAGATTCAACGCAAAATTCTCATTTATTGTAGATCCTTTGCATGCCTTGACTAGTGTGAAGAACACTTTTCATTGGGGTGGAAAGCAACAAAAAGACTTTGACACTTTGAAGGAAAATATCAGTACAACACGAGTATTAGCATTGTTGAATCTTTAATAACCATTTGAGATCAAGACAAATGCCGTAACTTACACCATGGGTGAAATATTGATGCAGTATCATAACCCTAACTATTACCACTATGAAAATTTTAACCAAGCTATTGTTAACTATCCTACATATGATAAAGCATTGCATGCATTAGTTCAAAATGTGAAAAAATGGAAGCATTACTTGTTAGGGAAGGAAACAATCATACATACAGATCACCATCCCTTACAATATATCCAAACACAAACCAAGCTGCATCAATCTTGACATTATAGGTGGATGGTTTTTCTTCAATAGTTCCATTTGGTAATAAAGTATAAAAGGGGTAAAAGTAACAAAGTAGTTGATATGCTTTCTAGACCTCCTATTGCTGCAAATTGTTTTGAAGAATGCTTCTTTATCTCATGATAGCCATGTTGAACAATATGCGTTGATGAATATTTTAAGTATGTATTTGAGAAGCTAACTCATGGTGCACAGGTGGATAACCATTGTTCATAGGAAAACTTAATCTACCATCTTGGAAAGCTATGTATTCCTAAAAATGAACGAGTCCATGTAATACGAGAAGCTCATGCTTCTCTTGTGTCTAGGCATTTTGGGGTAGGAAAAACCATGGCTCATTTGCAAAGGTTTTTTTACTGGCCTCAGATGAAAGAAATTGTAACCAAGTATGTAAAGGGGTGTGTGATGTGCTCTACTTGTAAGCCCACTAATAAAAATTTGGGGTTGTACTCACCACTTCATGTTCCATATCATCCATGGGAAATTATTTCCATGGACTTTGTAGGGGGTTTACCAATGTCGAAAAGGGGTCATGACTACTTGTATGTAGTAGTGGATAGGTTTAGCAAGATGTGTATTTTGATGCCATCTAAAAAGAAGGTCACTGCTGAGCAAACTGGTAATCTCTTCTTTTAGTATGTTTGGGTCCACTTTGGGTTTCCCATGTCCATTATCTCGGATCGAGATACTCTATTCCTTGGATAGTTTTGGACAAGTTTATGGAGAATGATGGACACCAAGTTGAAGAGGAGTACGGATTTTCATCCACAAACCGACAGTCAGATAGAGGTTGTTAATCGAACAATGGTACATTTTCTTCGAGGCTACTGCAGTAAACATCCCAAGTTGTGGGATGACCAGATACCCTATATTCATCATGCTTACAATCGAGACTTACATTCCTCCACTCAATGTTCACCATTTGAGACACGTTTTGGATACTTTTATAAGGTCCCTTTGGACTTGATGCACGAGAAAGATGTCGATTCAAATGAAGATCGAAATGAAGATAGGGCCCACAAGTTCATTCAATAGATCCAACAAGTGCACCAAGTAGCCAGGGGATAGTTGGAGAAAATTCAAGCACAATATAAGGCTCGACATGACAAGCATAGGGTTGATCATCAATTCCAGGTTGGAGACTAGGTATGGATTCACATCATCAAGGAGCGGTTGAAGGGTGAAGGTAAGAAACTCAAGCCTATCCGATATGGAACCTTCACTATTTTGGAGAAAAGAAACACCAATGCTTTTCATCTAGATATTCCACCTTATATGCAGATTTACTCAGTTGTAAATCTGAAAAACTTGAAACTTGTTGAGCCTCCCATGATCATGGATCAAGGTGAGGAAGTTTCACTACCCTTGGTTGATGAGTTTTCTCTTGAGTACTTGGACGAGTTAAAGGAATATATCATCGTGGACAAAAGGATGAAGTATTCATGTAGAGGTGACGTCGATTATCTTTGAGTGGGCTTAAAGGGCACACATCCAAGCAAGACAAAGTGGATGGAGTCAGACAAAGTAAGGGAACTCTTCCCTCACTTACCTGTTGATTGATAAAGGATTTTGGTGGTCCAAAAATCTCTTAGTGGGAAGGTGTGATTCAAAGGGATCTAGGGAGGCATAAGGATAACTAAGAATTCTCAGATGTTCCTCACGAATCTTAGAATGGCCTCAGCAGGTGGATAAAAGGAAAAAATTCAAAGTCCTCAAAACTCAGCAAAATTGGCATCATCACGAAGAGCACTTCACAAGATTTCCAATGACGTAAATGGTTCATCAAACAAATTTATAGATCAAAATACATTCGCAGTCAAAGTTTTGGTCAACCTAGCCTAGTCAACAGGGATGAGTCAGCATGTGTACTACTAACATCAACATCAATACATATGACATTAGCATCCGTACAGAGTATGTGGCATAGTCAAATATCGATACATGTCATGATGACATCAACATGATGATGTGGCAACACTAGAAGCTGCCACCTGTCACCCATTTTTGGCATTTTTTGGTCAGTATGTGGACCACTAGAAAAGTGCCACATGGTAGTACGTACTACCATGTGGCAGGCCATACAGGACATGGTATACATGTAGAATCTATACAACCACCTGGTCGGTGACATGGCGAGCTGACCAGGCAGGAGGTGACGTGGCAGTGACTGTGTAAGTAGGTGACGTGGGCCAATGAATGGCTGCCACGTGGCAGCGGGAAAATTCCCAATGAGGGTCCGTAACCAAATTTGCAAAATGAAAAAAAGGCTGGTCCACCAAATCTGGCGGAGGTTCCACCAAATTTGGTAGCTGACCTCCATTATATCCAGGCTTTGACAAATTTAAATGGCGGAATCTCCAAAATTGGCGATGGTTAGTCCACCATATATGTTTTTTATAACTATAGCCAAAAGGGAGAGGCTCGCGGGTTTGACCCCGAGACCTCCCCAACCAACGCCTTAACATATCCTCCGATAACTGTTGGGCCAAATGACCCCATTGCTCAATATTCCCAACTTTTAATTTAAAAACACAAACTACCAATGCATGGGAGGAGGGTGCTCTGTTACAGGAGAATCCCCCTGCGGACAAGCGGATTTCCTCTTGGATACTAGACCCCTATGACCAAGACAAAAAATGCTATTGTGGACAGGAATTCCTTTTTATAAATCTAAACTATCAAAGAAGAGGAAGGAAGAATAGTAAATACCTTTTTACCAACGTTTTTCCTTGCTTGATCCAGGCTGATCTTGATCTCCAAGTTCTTCATAAGGTCTTGTGGTACAATGAGCAACAACAACGATACTTCCTACTCTACCATGATTAGCTTCATAATGGATATATAAAAGAAACAAGTTCATGAAATGTACACAAACTTTAAAGGAAACAAGCCAAGCATATATTTATATTAATTAGAACAAAGTGGTTCTTACAACCATGGATGTAGTGCAACAACTTCACCAAGCTCTCTTTGTCTAGACCCTTGCTCAAATAATCCACACAAAATGCTAATGCTTCAATGATATCTCCCTTGTGAGATCATAATTTTGATACTTCACAATTTCTCCATATGTCAATACCACTCATGAGATCATAAGTTTGGTATCTCTCAATATCCATATCTTTTTTATCATGAGAAGGCCTCCTTATATAAGCTTGGAGAGACCTAACCACTTGAGATATCTTTGGGATAAGTTGAGGATTCCTCTCCTTCAGTTGTGGATCTTCCCCAAGATCATGCTTTGACCTCAGATTCAAATCCAACCAACTTCAGAGATTGAGGGGATTCTTCCCTGATTTATCTCAACAAACCAAAATTTGCTTAGAAAGGGAAGCGCTCCCCCAAAAGGGTGCATAGAGTGTTTCAACGCTCCCCCAAAGAAGGCCACGGAGCGTCGACACTCCCTGACAGTGGGTAGGGGAGTGATGCCTTCCAAAAATAATTTTTGAGTGGTTTTCTTCTTGTCAAATGCTTTGTACTCTTCATCAAATGATTTCTCTTCCTAAAACTAGTCTTTGACGGTGTCTTAAGTGTCCCTGTGATGTCGTTAGAGGCATGACATAGGCAAGATGGAAACATGATGTTTGCGACACTTGCAACACTTGTGGTCAAGATGTGACACTTGCAGACAAAATGTGACACTTACAACATTTGTAATGTTGACACTTGTGACACTATTGAAGTGAGTAATTTTGATGTGTAACACACTGGACGGTACAAACAAGCACATTTTATGAGGTATATTTCAGAGAATTAATTGCAGGTTGCAGGCATAGAAACCAAGACGAGATTTATCATGGGCTTGGGAGTGACAGAGTTAGATTGAGGCATGGAGACTGTCATTTTTGGGTAATTCGATGCCACAAATTCAATGGTGCTGTCCATTTTCTGATCTGAGAAATTGTTTTGAATCTTAATTCTAAAATGAGGTATACTTATGTATTTTTCCAAATTCTTTTGTTGAGTTAATAAAAAGGCCTACCCATTTGAGAGCAGGGCCTGAAGACATAATCCATCAGGGATGAACTTCGCTATCATTTTTTTTGTGTTCTGATTTGATGATTACGTCTCTTTATTATTCAGATTTCCCTTCTTTATGGTGCACTTTAGTTTATGCTCATTTAATACAATTCTTTAATAAATCACATCGATGAAAAGATCCCGGATCATTGGAGCACTTCTCTAAGATGTCGTACTCTTTGGAGTGACAGTTGGGGATTGGTCACTCTTCTCATATGAACCTTTTCCTTTCCGTTTGTATGACTCATTAGTGCTGAGTATTGTTTCCAGGTCACTAGTGTCATGAGCGGGAGTGCCTGAGACATTATCTCCATCTTCATTCAGAATAACATTAACAAAATAATTACTCAAACCAACTGCCATTAGATGTTCTACAAAAATTCTGTTAGGGTCGAACCGTTTTACCCTTTCATCATATCTTAGATTCAGGTTGTGGAAATGGTCTGCAAATTCATCAATCTTGTTCATATTTCTGAATATGAAGTCCTCAACTTTCCAAGGGAGAGGTATGAATTTATTTTTTCTCTTTTCATGGAAAAAATGCAACCAGTAGTTGTACTGCCTTGCTATTTCAACAACAAACATTTTTTTAGATATGTGGCATGGAAGGAAGGAAGGATTTTACTTGGAACCGAAAATCCTCATGAGATTATAATTCTCCATTTGTTCTAGTGTCCCCTTCCTATCTAGGAACTTACTCGCCTGGTCAGACATCTGGGAGCGTCCTTTCCAAACAACAAGGCCTTAAAAAATGAGACAAAATCATTAAAAACTTCATAAAAATGTTGGGAGGCCTTGTGCCTCCATAATGTTTGATACCATAAGGTTACCGGGTCGAATTCACAATTTACCTTCTTACACACAGATAATCTCGGGAACTGACAACAATGTGCTATCGTGAAAACCAAATAAGATGACATAAATAATTTCTTCTCCTTCTTGTATTGATACAATTGGGAAGAGAATTCAATGGAAATCAACTTTCCCCAATTGAAGATGGCATGTTCTTTGACCGTAAAATATATAATGTAAAGAATCATGCGGGAAATGCTGGCTGCATTTTCTTTTCATTTTATCCTCGTGAAAAGCTAAGCAATTTCTCGGAAAGGATTTTTGAATGAGATAACCTACAATATCGTGATGTCCTTGGGGATGGCCATTGGGTTCTCCAAGAATTCAGGTAAGATGTCTAATCCATTGTCATGCTTCTTTAAGAATTCTCTGCAATCATCTCCCTTGAAGGCAAGTGTTGGCTCGGGAAATCTCAACATCTTACGAAATACCTGACAGAGAGACATGGGCATGATCCCACAACTGAATGATCCACTCACTTGGAATATATATCTTTGCACACCAGGTGACCAACTCCTTACAGTCAAATACTTCTAGGACACAACCTACACATGTAATTCTAGACGTCTAGATTACTTCTTTCTGGGAAGAAGGGGATGAGTAGTAGGAATATGCTTTGGACCATTGAAAACTATGGTCCTCACACCCGAAAATATTCAATGTATCTCCACATAACTGTTGTCGAGTTGCTTCCATAAGTTGATGAGAACGTTCCTTTGTTCCATATAATGTTTAAAATGAACGCTTGAGAGGGATAATATAATCCTCTGTAAATCCTTGTTTAATGCGTTTTAATAGGAGATCTCCTCGATCCCTTCGCTTATTAATGAAAATCATTTCGAACCTCCATGATGAGGTCTTCACATTCAAAGAATAGTAAATGTGAACTGGTAAGAGCGCAAGGGTGGCAAGGATGGACGAGAGCGAAATAGGATTTGAGACTTTTGTGAACCCGGGAACCCGTGAGCTTGCGATATGTAGAAGGCTCAAAATCGACTAAGTATAGAACAACACGACGGTCGGTCGGAATCATCATAGGAGGAATGCGAATTGGAATTTTGGGAAGTCCGGGGGTCATAATGTAGATCACATAAATTTTGGATGCAAAGTGTATATCGCGAAACATGGGGTATGAGAGTTCGACCCCGCCAACCCGGGAACCCACGATCGTAAAATTGAACAAGTATAGAACAACACGACAGTCGATCGGACTCGTGATGTGAGGTTATGGATGGAGGTGAGGATTTGTAAGTCTACCAACCTGAGAACCCGTTGTTCTGAAAAAATGACTAAGCATAGAACTAGAAGGGGAAAGTAGAAGGAACAAAAGAAAAGTTAAAAAAATTGGGTAAGTATAGAAGAGGGAAAATAAGGGGAGAAAATAATTTGGGAAAATAGAAAAGAGGAGGGAAATTTCAGAAGCGAGAAATGAACTCAACAACAGGCTCCAACTATGGGACGATTACCCCCTGTCAATTGTCAAGAATCCAAAATCTCTCGTGACTAGGTGCTTCCACCCATTAAGCTATGGAGTCATATTAAGAATATACTAAATGAACAAAAATAAAATTATGTACAATGAGAATGAAAAATTCTAGGAGAAGAAACCTTTCAAATGTTTCCCATTGACAAACAACATTAACCTTTTTCCTTTCATGTCTTGGAGCATATAGGAGTTAAATCCAAATATCTTTTCCACGACATAGGGTCCGATCCATAGTGCTTTGAAATTTGTATGCATGGATGACTTCTCCTTGGCCTTGTTCCATAGTAGCACCAACTCTCCCTTCTGGAAATTCTTCATAGTTTCACTTTGATCAAAATACCTCTTGATGCTCTGTTTCCTCTGAGAATTTTGATTCAGGGCCTTCCTTCATTCCTCTTCCAACTTTAACAAGTGGTTGATTCTCTTCTGGATGGGTGAATTATCTTCTGTATCCTTGGTATTAACCACAAATATCAATGCATTGAGCTCAGGGATAATCGACATTTTCGCCTCTTTCCGATAAACCAATAGATATGGATACATCCCTGTGCTATTCTTCGGGGTTGTTCTGCTTTCTCATAATGCTTCCGTCAACTTCAGATGCCAATTCCTCTAGTTGCTATCTGTTGGATTACTAAGAGGGGGGATGAATCAGTAATAGAGAAATTATAATCCTTTTTAAACCAAATAATCCAAGTGTTATATCAATTTAGAATTATCATCCAATAATGAGCAATGAACAAATGAACAATATTACACATACACAATACACCAATTTTTTACGTGGAAACCCAAAGCGGGAGAAAAGCACATAATGTTTTTTCTTATATGTCTTGAAGAATTACATTCATTGGAAGCACCAAATTCCTTTGTTTCCTAGTTGCAACTGGAAGGAGGCTCCAACCCCCTAGTTTCTCAGGCAACAACCCGAGGGAATCTCCAACTCCCCAATTCTCTGGCTATAACCAGAAGGAGGCTACAACCCCCTATGTTCTCCGGTTACAACCGAAAAGGGGCTACAACCACCTGTCCTTGCCCCGTCCAACCGCCCTGAAGTAGAAGTAGAATGATGGAACCATTGTCACACTATCACTATGAGATATACCTCTGTAAACCTGTACCAATAAACTTGAACCATGCATCAAGCTGTACCTCAACCTGTAATCAACCTATACCATAAACAAGTGCATCAACCATGCACCAACCTGTACCAAAAAACATGTAATCAACCTGTACCATAAACAAGTGCAACCAACCATGTACCAAGTATGTACGAATCATGTGTCAACTACTCATCAACTATGAATCATCAATATGTACCAACATCATCAATTATACACTTCATGTATGTGCCAACTCATCAACTACTTGTCTCAACCATGTACCCAACTTGTACCTCAACCAAAAGCCGTCATCAATTTCATCATCCAAATATGATTTGTAACTCTGTAATAGAACTGGTGTATATGATCACATACCTGCAAACCTTCCTTAACTTTAACAATAAGAGACTAGCATTTTCATCAAACATTTCTTTTGTCTCACATGACTAGTTTTGGATTAGTCAACAACCCTAAATTGAAGTAATCATAACTTTGTACCTTTAATGAATAAATATATGAAACTGATACACAATGTTCTTCAATGTGTTTTGTGTAATTCCTCCACGTGTCACTACTTGAAACTTCTCATAAAAGGAGTTATAGAAAAAATGACATACCTTGCTGAATTCTGGCTTATTCTAGAGAGTGACCTTGTAGAGCATGCCCCTCATGGAATATTTGTTGAATCGATTTGAAACTATTACAAAGAATAATACAGATTGTACTCTAACCAACACATTTGGTATTACTGAATTTGGAACTGTTATGAATAAGTTATGATGTTTTTACCCGAAACACTTGTTTTAGATTAGTTTCAGGACTAGCCACAAACCCTATTTTCCATGGAGTGTAAATCTGTGGTATAAAATTCAGCTTGTGGGTCGTTGTATTTTTGGCTCTGTGGAAAATAGGGTTTGTGTCTAGTCCCAAAACTAATCTAAAACATGTGTTTCAGGTAAAAATGTTATAACTTCTTCATAACAAATCCAAATTTAGTAAGACCAAATGTGTTGGTTAGAGTAGAGTCTGTATTATTCTGTTTAACAATTTCATATCGATTCAAACAATATTCCATGCAGGGCACACTCTACAAGGTCGCTCTGTATAATAAGCCAAAATTCAACAAGGTATGGCATTTTTGTTAAATCCAAATATCTTTTCGACGACATAGGGTCCGATCCAGAGTGCTTTGAACTTTGTATGCATGGACAACTTCTCCTTGGCCTTGTTCCATAGTAGCACCAACTCTCCCTTCTGGAAATTATTCATAGTTGCGCTTTGATCAAAATACCTCTTGATGCTCTGTTGTCTATGATAAATTTATCAGGGACACCAAATATCCACAAAATGTTGTCCTTGAGGAATTTAATCAATTCTTCAACATCGACCTTCTTTAGCACCACCACTTCTGACCATTTTGTGAAATAATCAGTAGCTATCAGAATGTACATATTCCCCTTGCTAGATTTTGGATTAATTGGCCCAACAACATCAAGTCCCCATTGGGAAAATGGTTTTTCTACCACAATTGGCTGCAAGGGCATCATGAATTCCTTCATCTTTCCTGAAAATTGCTGGCATGAAAAACACCTCCTTATTGTGGCATACGAGTCTCTGAAGACTGATGGCCAGTAAAACCCCACTCTGATTATTTTGTGGGTGGTTGCAGTGGGTGCAAACTGTCCACCATATATTCTCTCATGAGATTCTTTGATCAGTATTTGGGCTTGATTTTCATTGACGCATCTAAGTAGTATACCATCAAAATTCCTTCTGAATAATATGTCAGCAATAAACACGTATCAGTTTGCCTTCATATTGGCTGTCCTTTGCTCATTGGGATTCATTGTGATAGGAAATTGCCCAGACCTTAAGTAGAATATGATATCTCCGTACCATTTTGAATCAACTAATGGTTCTTCGATTAAGATTGAAATCATCCCATCGACTGAGTCCCCATTTGCAATGAGATTGCGCAAATCTTGTCCTTTGATTGCCTTTAAAGGTTTAATTTCGATATCATATTCTTGAATTTTTGCTAACCAGTTAACCCATTTTCCTTCTCTCGACTGTTGATTTAGAAGCATCTTCACTGGTGATGAGGGAACATAAGTTATAACATGGGAGTTTAATATATACATCCGAAAGTGTGCTACTCCTTTTACAAGAGCCAAGGCTTGCTTCTGAGTTCTGAATACCTCAACTCATAGCCGTGTAGGGTTTTTCTCATAAAACTTATCGAGAGTTCTTCTCCGTTGCTATTTTTCTAAGTGAGAATGGATGCAACAACCACCTCTATAGCAAATTAATAGATAATAAAGTCTGTTTCGAAGTCCGGAATGATGAGGACAAGAGTGATGGTGATTTCCCCTTTGATATTATTGAATGCTTCTTGAGTATCTGCTGTCTACTCAAATCTTTTCTCCTTCTTCAACAACAGATTGATCGGCTTTAGATGCTTGCATAATTAGGAACAAATCTTAGCACAAAATTGATTTTCCCGAAGAATGACTGGACTCCCTTATTGGATGTCAGGGGTTGAGCTCATTTATTTCTTTAACTCTTTCCGAATCTATGTAAATCGCTTCCTTGCATACAATATGGCCCAACAACTTGCTTTGAGTCACAACGAACAAGAATTTATTTGGATTCAGAGAAACACTGTATAATCTACATCTTTCAAAAACATTTCTTAAATGATGGATGTGATCCTCCCTTTTGTTTGAATGCACCATCAATTCATCTTGATAGTGTAAATTCTAACCTTGTACAATATCTACTACAAACTGATATTCAGAAAGATACAATGGAAAATACAAACATTACACATAGATTTTTCACCTGGAAACCCAAACCGGGAAAACCAACATATATTATATTCATATATTGTTGTTACATTGTTTACAATACAATATACATATAGGAGCCAACAACATCCAAAACCCTAACCCAATGACTTGGATTAGTCCAAAACCCTAATTCCTTAACCGGAAATAAAAAACCATCGGCAAAAAACCATGTGCTGAAAAACCACCTAATATCATGTGGTCCCAGAAATATGTTGTTTCAATTTTTTTTTTTCAGGGGTGCTACCCCCGAACCCCAGCGCAGGGGGCTCCGCCCCCCTGCACCCCCCGAGGGGGGGCCTAGCTCCCCCCCCTCTAGCCCCCTGTGCACCTGGCATAGATGCTCAGACACTACTACTCGTGTAAAGAATATAACACATACCCAACATTCTCCCACTTGTTGTTTTCTTTGCACACAGGGGGTTACAGGGTTACATAGTCAACAATCCAGGGCACCAATGCCCATGGATCCTCTACACCAAGAGAACTTCTCAGTGCTCATAGATTTTGTTAATGAATCTGCAACATTCTTCAAAGTGTCTACCTTCATCAGTGATACTTTCTTTTCTTCAATCATGTCTTTTACAAAGTGATATTGAACATGAACGTGCTTTGTCTTTGAATGATAAGCAGGGTTCTTTGCCAAGAAAATTGCACTCTGACTGTCACACTCTATCCTTACAGCTTCTTGTACCAACCCAATACCTGAACACAATCTTTGTAACCATACTACTTCCTTACTTGCATGAGTGGCTGCCATGTAGTCAGATTTTGTAGTTGAAAGTGCCACTACAACCTGTCTTTTGCTCATCCAACTTATTGCTCCTCCAAACAGGTTAAAAACATACCCACTTGTGGATCTCCTACGATCCAAATCTCCAGCCCAGTTTGCATCCACAAAGCCATGTATATCGACCACTCTGTCCAATCCAGATCTTCCTTCGTAGCACAATCCATAACTAGCAGTGCAACGCAAATACCTGAAAACCCTTTTTACTGCTGTCCAATGCTCCTTCCTTGGTTTTGACATATATCTACTCAAAATTCCCACTGCATGTGCAATGTCTGGTCTAGTACAGACCATTGCATACATCAAACTGCCAATTGCACTCACATATGGAACATGAGACATGCCCTCCTCTTCTTCATGTGTCTTGGGACACTGATCCACAGATAACTTTACACCAACAAGAATAGGAACCTTAACCGGTTTACATTCCTGCATATTAAACCTTTGCAATATTGTCTCGACATATTGTCTTGACATATTTTCTTTGATTTAACCAGAGTTTCCTCCTTTTTCAATCTCTTTTAATTTCCATGCCCAAAATGAAATTTGAAGCACCAAGATCCTTCGTGTCGAATTTAGAGGACAACTGAGTTTTCACATCCTGGATAATCTCCTTGTTGTTTCCTATCAGCAACATGTCATCCACATACAAGATCAAATAAATCAAGTGATCACCAATTAATTTAGAATACACACAGTGATCCTCTTTTCTTCTTGTGAATGCAAGTCTCAGCATATAAGTATGAAATTTTAGATACCACTTCCTTGGTGATTGTTTTAAACCATACAGGGACTTTTTCAGCTTGCATACCAGCTCCTTCTTTCTTTTCACAGCATAACCTTCTAGTTGCTTCATAAATATTTCTTCTTCTAGATCCCCATGCAGGAATGCTGTCTTCACATCCATCTGTTCTATTTCAAAATCAAATGCAACAACAACAGATAACATAAGTCTTATAGAGGTTAACTTGGCAACAGGAGAAAAAATCTCACCAAAATCAATTCCCTCAACCTGGGAATAACCCTTTGCTACTAATCGAGCTTTGAATTTCTCCACTTTTCCTTCTGCATTCAACTTCTTTTTAAATACCCATTTGCTGCCAATGGGCTTTCTTCCGATTGGCAACTCCACTAGATCCCAAGCCTCATTCTTATCCAAAGATGCCATTTCTTCTTCCATGTCCCTTTTCTAGAGATTTCCATCCTCTAAATCCACTGCCTCCCTGACAGTTCTAGGATCATCATCAGTAATAGACAGAGAAAAATTTGAACGAAAATCAGATGGACCATACCTTTCTGGTAGCCTTCTTTCTCGATCTGATCTCCTCAATACTGGAGTATGAGGATCTTCTTCTTCTGATTCATGTTCTTCT